>CAKAOJ020000067.1:1157500-1507500 GCA_916701645.2 Sebastolobus alascanus | reverse complement strand
ACTAAATTAGCGAACCATAAAAAGTAATTAAATATCGCTTCACCTCAACCGCCTATAGAAGTAAACTACTACTTACAGTATGCACTGATGCATCAGTATTAAAAATTTCATAATATATAATCAGTATTAGGGGGCATTTTGTATACTTTAAGTATATTTTGCTGATAATACTTTTAGTTAAGAGGGATTTTTTAATGGGGGATGTTTATAACCATAAGGAAACACAGAGAGCAGAATAACAGTAGAGCAGACAGATAGACTGATGGAAAGACTCACAGCAGCTTCCACTGAACATATTTGCATGACGGCCGCACTTTGCATGTTGAACTCAGAACTCTGTGACACGAAGCTGCCTGGAAAGAATTTCTCTGAGGAGGAAATAATTTGTTCACCTAAATGTCAGCGTAGATAGCATCAACCACATTACAAATGAAAGAGAGAAAGTCACGCCAAAACAAATCCCTGCCAGTGGAGGAAAAGTAGTTTTACCCAAGTATTTTGAGGTACCTGTAATTTTGAGAATTTCCATTTAAAGCTACTTTACACCTCCATGACATCGCAGAGGGTACTTTTTACTCCATTGTTTGCCAGTTACTTGGCAGATTCAGATTTGTATAGATTTTATCAGCCTGGTCTCATGAAATGTCGTATGAATAACATGCCAATTTCTTAAGTCATTTTGCTATCATTATCTTGCTTTTGGTGTGGCATTTCACGCCATTTAGTCTGTATCGACTGCAATGTAAACCCATCCGCGTGAATATGCTACGCTCAGAGTAAGTGACATAGAATAATGAGTGACGCTCAGAGCAAGTGAGGCAGTGACGTAACAAAGCCATAAAAACACAGGACTGTCACCCAGGACACCGGCGTTCGTGTCCCGTGTGAAACCAAAAGCGTTGTTGACTTATTTGAAGTTGCGTTAGTGACGCTTGTGATGTGTTTTCCGTACTTATGTTACGTTGTTTACGTACATATTTTATGTACTTTACTTACTTATTTTAAGCCAAACCATGAGGTTTTTCCTAAACCGAAGTAGTTCTGTTGCCTCAACATAAACGCGACCGTTTCACGTTAAGGACATGGCTTTAAATGACACCCAAAAAGCTGTTTCACCATCCTAACCCCGTGGCGGGAAATGATGCGAAAAGCTTAAAATGCGTATCATGACGTGGAATGTCCTTAAAAGTGGCATGCTATTTATATTCCTTCCCATGCTATCACATTGGTTTTATAGTCAGCTGATAAGGTAATGCTGGACTTATTTTTGTTATTACAGCTAATTGTTTTACATTGTGGTATTACTATTTTTTACCTAAGCAAAAGATCTGAGTACTAAATTTGAGACTTTAACAGTAACTGTAGTTAGACTACATGATATGTGATTTAAACACTCGGCCACCAGGACACCTTTAAATTCAAACTACACAACAGTATGTAGCACTAATATTAACATTTTAGAGTATTTTGGCTCGCACTCCTCTTCGCGTGTGGATATCAAACATCAGAACAAAATCTATTGTTATTGACTGTATTTCTCTTCCTCACGCACGGAATGTGATGAATGAATTGACATTTAGCTCAGTTTGTGATAACACAAATATATTAGACTATGCAAACCTGTGCTATCTAGTATGCAAACAAACAAGATACATTTAACAGGAATGACAAGAGAAAATTGACAAAGAACTTTCCCAGCACCAGTCAGCTATGGCCTCTGGCAGTGAACCTGACCATGAATGAGTTTTACCACTTGACATGAAGATAATAAACGGTGGGGACTTCACTCCATTCATTTCCCGTTAACAGTATTTCTATAGCACCTATCATATTGTCATTTGTCACAGGTCGTTTTAACAAAAGAGCAGGCCTTAACCAGAGCTAGATGAACTACTTCTGAGTGACTAAAGGTCAGGAAACATCAGATCCAGTTCCCACCATGTCTGGTAAGCGGTGGTATAAGCACCAGCTGGTCATTGCTCTGTCTACCTGCCAGCTCACCTTCTCTTCAGCTTTCCATTCATCCTCCTGATTCATTCACCGACTTGTTCTTCTGTCAGATAAACATTCATCAGGAACAAACTGAGCGCTCTCTCTCTTGGAAGCTCGCTCTGTTTCCCTTTCGTCATCCAAACAGATTCAACAGTGAAACCACCAACGGAGAGAGCGCTCAAAGAAATGACCTCGCATTTATGAAGTCTTTGAACTTTTCCCGCCTCAGCGGAGGCGCCGCAGCTAGAACATCCCAGACCGCTGAGTGTCTGTGATTCTAACGCCGGGGTCAAAATGAAGCCACGTCCCTCAGACTATCTGTAAGATTGCTGATGACCTCGAGGCAAAGCCAAATATCGATAGCAGAGACGTGGTACTATCATATCCTCTCTCATTTTTGATGGACAGGATGATTTACCTGCACTTATAACAAAATGAGACAACATTTAGTAGCAAATGGTGCTTTGATGAATGTCCATCACATGAAAAATACAAAGTATTGTGACATTTGTGTAAAATTCATCCACTGAATGATCAATGCTACTCTCATGTCTGTGTGTTGATAGGCTATGGAACTTGAAACTGGTCGGTGGTTAGCTTAGCTTAGCATAAAGACTGGAAGCCGGGGGGAACAGTTAGCCAGTCCTGATCAAAAGTTAAAAAATTCTCCTACCAACTACTGACTCAAATAGCATGATCGGATTTTGGTGACAATGGGGCCAATCTATTGAATTCAATTTAATGTTTATATACTATACACATTGTATATTGAAATTTTAATTCCTGTTTAAGTCTTGACCAATTTCTTGCTGCATTAAACGGTTTACACCTCAATTGTAATTTCTGTTAATTTTGAAGATTTTTTTGCCGAGTTGTTGGTGTACGATTTATTATTTTAATAATAACAATTTACAAAATTTATATCTATGTATTTATTTGTTACATTTCATAAAAGAATGATCCAAGTCACTTCCACACAGTGAGGCATACAGATTATTAATTAAACACTGGTATCGGATCGGTACTCGTTATCGGCCGATACCCAAAGCCCAGGTATCGCTATCAGTATCGGTATCGGGACTGAAAAAGTCGGATCATCATCAATCATCAGCCCATGCATTCATATACTTTATATACATATATATATATAATATTCAACATAAAGTATTCTTACGTAAACATATTAGTACCATTATCGGTCCATATATATATATATACTGTATATATATTACTGTGGTCATTTACTGCCCAAAAAAACCTCTCCTTTGCACCTCCACTCCTCCCCCCCGCTGCCTTAGACAGCACTGGATCTTTTGTTTGGCGCATCAAGACTATACACGAGACGTGCATGTTACAGAAACTGAGATAAAACCAGTTGTTTGCAATAACTGGCTGGTAAAAAGTGAGACATCAGTAACCAGAGCAATCACAGCACAGACTTACAGCAGCCTAACAGGGATGAAAACCCCCCCGACCCCCATGCAATCTTGATAACATTATACGCAAAACAAACACAACACAACGAATTACAACTTCTCTCACATTCATAAGCAAATACAGACACACACACATACGACTGCACACATTTCCCTGAAGAGATTAGTGGGAGAAAGAAGAAGTGAGGGAGGGCAGGGGACAGAGAGAGCTCACCTTTCCTCATAATGACTACGCTCACCTGTTCATCCCCTCACCTGGGGCAGGGAGATCACTCTCCCTCCCTCCCTCCCTCCCTCCCTCCCTCCTCCACCTCTCAGAGATGGCCATGCAGATAAAGCGAGTCTTTCAGCCCAAAACGGAGTCCCAGCTCTCTCTCCCTCTCTCTCTCCCTACAACCCAGCCCTGAAACTGATCCAGGTTGCCTTTCTGACGGAGAACTTTCTCACACTCCTAGACCTGCCAATCACACACCTCTCTGAGGTACGGGGAGAAAAAATAAGTGTGGCACACACACGCAGTATGCATACAGCGCACACACTGAAGCGCACACAAAAGCAAACTGTACACAGATAAGGGACGATAATTGGCTCTGGGACAGAGAGTCTCACAGGTAAATGGGCTGATACTAATCAAGAAGAAGAAACCAAAGCCAACTGTGGGTTACATTCTTGTGTGTGTGTGTGTGTGTGTGTGTGTGTGTGTGTGTGTGTGTGTGTGTGTGTGTGTGTGTGTGTGTGTGTGTGCGTCACACTAAAGCTTCACCTGGGTTTTGCGCAATATAAGAAACATTATTGCAAATCGAATTAGAGCCACAAGGCCTTTTGCTGCCATTTCTGTTATGCTTTCATTATGAGGGAGAAGTCAACCATGCTGAGAGCGATCAAAGGCTAAAAGAAAGAAAGAAAGAAAAGACTGCAGGAGGAGAAAACTAAGAACCAAACAAAACCTCTGCAATCCCTAGAAAAATTGTGGCTCACTCCGTCGTGTCCTTGCCAGGTCGCTTTAAAAGAGATTCTTTCTAACTCTAGTTTTATTGATAAGCAGGTATTAATTGCTGAAATAAAGAGTCCAGTAAAGAAGCGAGTAATGGCTGGTGATGATGGAGGGATGGACTGATGGATTTTTAGACCTTAAGAGCTCTGCCATATGAGAATATTTGTGTTACAGCTTCTTATAAGGATTCAAGGGCTCAAAGCAAACAAAACCAGGTGAAACGATAGGATATACATATTAGGGCTGCATCTTATTTTTAATTACCGTTAATTTTATTTTCTAGATTTAATTGATTAATCATTTGGTATGTAAAATATCAGAAAATAGTGAAACCCTAGTTGATGTCGTCATTAAAACCAAAGAGTTTCAGTTTAGTATCATAAAAAAAACAATATATTATTAATATAATATTCATATTTGAGAGGCTAGAACTGTTGTTTTATTTATTTTATTTTATTTATTTATTTTATTTTTGCATTTATGGTTAAAATTGACTAGAACGGCTCAGCGATTATCAAAATCTTTAATCGACTAATGGTTTCAGCTCTAATGCATATTAATGTGCATAAATGATATATAGATAACATTAAAGAAGAAAGCAGAAATAACCCATAATATGGGCTACGACTGTCACGATCGGATTTTCACGACACGATTATTGCGGCCAAAATAATTCACAATAACAGTATTATAGCAATATCTATAGTAAATTTGAAAAAAATAAATATTATCAGTCAAATTCATCTTCAACTTTGTTTGTTGTGCGTTTTGTCTCTTTTTTGGCAAATTAATTAAACTCAAAATACAAGTGTAGAGAGGTGGAGAGAGAGTCTGTAACCATAACTGTACAAAAGCGTTATTTAAGAGGTGCTCAATTATTTACACTATATTATCATATGTGTATTATTTATATCAATATGTCATTTTTTTTTTTAAATATCACGGTTATTTTCAATACCGGTATATCGCGACACCTCTAATACGGGCTAACAAACACTATTTAGTTTGAAGCAGCCAGATAAAAAACTCCTTCATCCCTATTTAATTACTAATGTTTGTGGGTTTTTTTAGCTTCTTCCTGCATAATTTGGAAAAAAAACTACAAAAGAGAGAGAGGGAGGGCTGGAGGAGGAAAGAGAAAGGTGGATTGAATGATCGATTTCTCCTTCTCGGCCACACTCGCCTGCTGTTGTGCTAATGGCAGATTAATTGGTCTGCTCTTTAATGAGGACACAAGATGGAGCAGCCAGCAGCGTGACGTTTGATCGAGACGCAGGTTGTTCGATACGCCCCGAAGGAAGCAATCAGTAGACCAGAAGTTCTTAACTAGAGTGCAGAAAGTTCAGTTCAGGATGGATGGAGGGAGGAAAGGAGGGAGAAAGAGGACAGAAATATGCAGACGAAGGAAAAGACGCGACTCTGAGGAGATCAGGGATGAGAGACATTACTGCACATGGTCAATAACAAATTACAAATGAAATTCTACAATATTGTGGAGTAATTTCTTTTATCATCTGTTACTGTAATCATATTTTTTTATTTTGTGAATCCAGGAAAATGTTTAGCTGAGGTGGTAAAGCGTCTCATCTGGTGATCCTCTTATTTAGATTACGGTCTAAACATCTTGTGACATTTTAGAAGGAAGTCTACTTGTGATCTCTCGTCATGGGTTATGGCCTCAGTGTGACCAAACAAAGAGTTAGTTTTCCTTCTCAAATTGTTTAATTTGAATGATTTTAAGAGATCTGAAGATGTGAAAATGCAGTATTTCGCAGCACAGTGGTGCTTTGAGCTAAATGCTAACATCACAAACAATGTTGATGCTAACCGGTATCACTTTTACCATGTCCACCATCTTAACTTAGCCTGTTAGCACGCTGACATTTGCTAATTACCACTAAATACAAAGTACAGCTGAGGCTGATTGGAATGTGATAAGTTTCGCAGGTATTTGGTCACAAACCAGAGTTTTGGAAACATTCAAATTTGAGTTCCTGGTCACAAACGCTAAGTCTGAACAACAGCCGAAGTCATTAAATAAGTGATGATTGCTGCGTGAAATAGTGCCTCTGTTTTATCCCCATTAGGATTCATGTTTTACTACATAAAATTGTTAATTTTTTGTGGTGGTGGTTGTCTTCGTTTCAGGCAAGTTGGCCCACCTCGGCTATAATTTGATCCACGATTTTGTTGTCTAAATTAACACTACAAATCAAAGATTTGAATATTTGACTTCCTGTTAGCAGGCAGTCAAATGTGATGGACATTAACCAGTCAATTTAACAGGAGCATTGTTCCACACCTAAACAAATATTGTGATATGGCCTACTCTATAAATGTAAAAGGGTGTTCTGGTTATTGTTATATGTCGTCCAGCCCTCCAGTACTTTCACCCGTCCTCAGAGAAGGACAGAAAAGGTGTAAAAGCATGTGAGTCTGAACTTGTCATTGTTATTCCACTCTAGCCTCAGTTTGAGTGTATTGTACTTGAAGCTTAGCCCGTTCCCTTGGTAACCATACTGATAGCCAGCACTGCCCCTGTACTTACCGGCCACGCGTATTTGAAGGGAATGACAATGTGTCCATTGGTCCTATCCTCTCCTCCTCCTCCTCCTCCTCCTCCACCACCACCATCGTGTCCTCGGTGGCGGAGCGACTGGGAGTTTCCTCCCAGGATCCCTGTGCTGCCCGACCCGAAGGTGCAGGTTCCAGTTGGGAAGACCCGGGCCTGGTACTCCTTGAGGCAGGCTTGGAAGAAAGTGTCACATTGGTCCCTGGCAGAGCAGCGCTGCCCCCCGCTGGCCTGGAGGTCGCAGCAGTCTCCGGTCTGCAGAAGTCCGAGGGGGTTCTGGAAGTAATGGATCTGAAGCTCGAACATCCCGACTGCACACACGGCCTGAGTCCAGAGAGAGGAGGAGCAGAGAGGAGAGAGTTACATTAATATTTCATCTGTTATTAAATACACATGGAAAGACAAGCAATTACAGTATGCAAGTTCTCACTGTAGTGATGCAAAAGTCAACAGGTGTATTATTAGGGTTGTGTGAAAATTCAGGGCACCACACTTTACACACTGTACAAACGTGCTGGGACATTTTCAAGATGGCTGCCTCGATGGTGGAGGAAGCAGAGGTTGTGGCTAACTGAGATTGTTGCAAAGCTATAAGTTGTGTGGGTTTTTAAATGAAGAGGTATTCAGAGTTTTGCTGTCTATGAAAGCTGTAGATACCAATTAAGCTTTGAAAATAGACAGAAAGCATTTCAGAAAGACAGATGAAAGAAACCTTCAGTGAGAAATGAAAACGAGTGGAACATAAGCTAATTTGAAAGTGGACAGGATTTCAAGTCTCTGTAGGACAGAAAGTTTTGAAGGAATAGTGCGACATTTTGGGAAATACGCTCATGAGCTTTGTTGCCAAGAGTTAGATTTGAAGTAGTGTTTCCAGTCTTTACGCTAAGCTAAGCTAAGCTAAGCTAATGGCTGTAGCTTCAGATTTACTGCACAGACCTGAAAGTGGTGTCAATCTTCTCGTCTAACTCTACACGATAAAGTAAATAAGTGTATTTCCACAAAATGTCAAAATATTCCTCTAACTTTGGTGTTTTAAATGTGCTCATTACGGAATTCAGAGCATTTCTGTTGCCTCCACATGGCTCTTTACATGGACACAGCTGAGCTAGCAGCTAACAGTGCAAACAACGGCAACAGTGCTGACAGAGCTAACAGTGTTTACCTGGGGGGGGGGGGGGAACTGGAAGGTGGATGCTACGCTTCTGCAACGACGGCGTCGGCCGGGACGGCGTTATCAGTGGTAAACTTACGCATGAGAGCAGTGCAGAGCTATTAGCTAGCTAGCCGTTAGCTAGTCAGTGGGGCACCACAGAGACTCATACACACTAAAAGGCACGCGCGGCCAGCGCGGCTATGTCAACAAAGCACAAAGAAGCTTGGATTACAACACACACACAGAGGGAGAGCGACTTCAGTCTCTGCTCATGTAGACATTACTCCTCTATATCTTTACATAGCAAATAGTTGTTTGCGGCTATATTAATACTCTGAATTTCAAATTTAGCATTTATATGGAGACTGTCTCTTGCTGTGAGGACTGGTAGTGTTGCAAGACACAACAAAAGAGGCACTGCTCAACACAAATAATTGATGACCACTAGAAGGACACGCAAGCCTTCAGTTGCAATGGTCTCTTCTTGCAACATCCAGGAAACTAAATCACAGTTTTGGCCACAAAACTTCAACTGATGCAATGAATGTCACTTTGAGAAAAATCAGCAAAGTTATTAATGACAGATGCATGGGACCAAAAACTGTAAACTGAGAGCAGATCCAGAATCCCTTCGCACGTCACACTTGTGCTTTAGAGGTCTTGTCCTTCAATAGGTAAGATAGATAATAGGAATTTCACCTGATAAAAACATCATTGCTAAAATATGCAATTGTGTGGTATTTCTGGCTTCTATTAGAGAGCAGACTTTCATGTTTCCTGCGATGTGCTGTCTCGCTACTTCTGGGAATCTGCAGCAGCCTGCATGTCTCCTCTGTATCATCTGTTTATCAGTATGTAACAAGACGGCTACTCTATCAAAACGTAAGCACAACTACAAGCCAAGTATACCTTTCTGTAGGCCTATAAGGCAAGAATACTTAATTATACTTTTCTTAAGTATATCTCGATCAAAAGATTAAGTACAAGTAGGTTATAAGCCCAGTATACTTAGACTTTTCTGTGTACTTGTCAGTATGAGCCAGGTATACTTAGACTTTTCTGTATACTTGTCAAACTTTTCTGTATACTTGTCAGTATGAGCCAAGTATACTTAGACTTTTCTGTAAACTTGTCAGTATAAGCCCAGTATCCTTAGACTTTTCTGTATACTTGTCAAACTTTTCTGTATACTTGTCAGTATGAGCCAAGTATACTTAGACTTTTCTGTGTACTTGTCAGTATGAGCCAAGTATACTTAGACTTTTCTGTAAACTTGTCAGTATAAGCCTAGTATACTTAGACTTTTCTGTGTACTTGTCAGTATGAGCCAAGTATACTTAGACTTTTCTGTAAACTTATCAGTATAAGCCCAGTATACTTAGACTTTTCTGTGTACTTGTCAGTATGAGCCAAGTATACTTAGACATATAACTTTGTTTATCTCTCGACTTCCTTGTCTTTCTTTTTCTTACACCACCTTTGTGTCACCACCACTCCCTCCTTTATTTCTCACTCTCTCTTCCCAGGGGACGAGGACACTGAGGGTACTCCTCCTCCTCCTCCTCCTCCTCCCTTCTTTCTCTATCTGGGAACGAGCTGTAACGCTCCTGTCATTTCTCTTTCTGTGGTTATCAACTCTGTTCTTCATTGTTGCCATGCTCCTTTTCATCCACCTCCCTTTCTTTTCTCTGTGTTCCCTCCCTGGGTGGAGGGGACACACACACACACACACACACACACACACACACACACACACACACACACACACACACACACTAGCGTTAACAAGACCCCCTGGGAGTCTCAGAGCACCGGGGTCAGGTTTGTGCGTACATGCATGTGTGTGTTTGCTCCTGACTGTCTGTATGTCACTGTAGCAGAATGAAACAATGAATTTGGCTTCTTCCAACAACTGCAAACACACAAAAAAGCAAACCACTGTTATATCAGTTTGTCATGAAACCTCCACTGATGAATAAATCTGAATAATGCACAGCCCTTTTTGGCATCCTCGCACAAACTTCATTATTGCTCATTAAGTCCAAGAGTCATGTATCCCCAGCGGTGTAGTCCGCTCCATCGTGGACAGAAATCACTACGACCAACAAGCTCTTGTGTGTACGCTGCATGCCCGACGCTGAGCCAGAATCTCAGTCGCCCCATTGTGTTTGGTTAGCGTGTCCCTCTCCTGCCCCTGTCCCTGAGCCGAGAGGGGGTGAGGGGGTGAGGTGGGAGGGGTCAGGGGGTTGGAGGGAGGGGGGAACTGGTCTACATCAAAAGGCTCGTGGAGATACAGTGGCGCTCATCACTCTACATCCTCCTTTCTTCCTCTCCTCCTCTAGCTGCCTGAGCCATTCCCTGCATACCAGCATTTCAGCGCTCAGTCTGACCAGAGACACACACACACACACACACACACACACACACAATAACAGACACACACACAGACAGAGTAGGCCTACGTCTTGACCTGCCACACTTTGAGGAACCACACACACACACACACACACCCAGCAAACTGTTATTATTTTCATATTGTTGCTGATATCCATCATTTAAGTTCAGCTTCCTGTTCTTGCTATTTGTGTGACAAACTATTGTTGTTTTTGCACTTTGATGTTAACATAATGTTTTATTGTTTGCATTACCCTGCTCATACTACTGTGTATAAAGTGGCAATACTGAGTTTGGTCATGTCAATAAAGCCTCTTTGAACTGAATTGAAAATTTGAGAGAGAGACCGGGCCGAGGCTCAGACCGTCTCTGCAGAAGAGCGTTGGGCAGTTAAAGGGTCACTACACCCAAAACTCAGGGTGGCTCACAAGCAAACTCTCTCCATCTAAAGACATTCACGGGTCACACTACCTGAGCTCTGTTTAACTGTGAACGGCAGGTGAGACCGTTATAAAGCAGTGAAGCAGTTTGAACAAGAGGACAGGGTGAAAGGAAAAGTTCAAAACCATAAAAAATACAATAATAAAGCACAATTTTTCCTCTTTAACAAAGAGCTGCAGTTTGGATAAAACCGCTGTGGTTCACACAGTACAAAGCAAACAAACAAAATGAAATGGAAATGTTACATCTGATCAATATGTTTCAAATATTTCATTTTATCAAATATTTCAAATATGACGCACAATAATCAACATACCCTGCCCTGTGTTTTAATTGAGTTTCTTTGTGCCTAAATATCACATATAATTCTATTTGGAAAGACATTATTGCTTTCAAATATATTTTTGTGGCACTTCAAATGCCAATGTAGTGCTGAAACATTAACTCAATCTAACCTATTACTTGAACAGCAGAAAAATTACGGGAAAAGAATTTTGATAATAAATTTATGATTTAAGTAATTTTTCATTGAAAAATGTCAAAACATGGCCGTATCCAGCTTCTCAAATGTGAGGACTTCCTGTTGTTCTTTGTCTTATATGACAGTAAAACTAAATATCTTTGGGTTTAGAGTTAGTGGTCAGAAAATAAGCTTATAGAAGTCACCATTGACTCTGGGAACTTGTGTCAGCATTTATAACGATTTCCTAACATTTTATAGACCAAATGATAAAAAGTATTTGGCAGATTAACTGATAATGTAAATATTTGGTAGTTGCAGCCATGTCCCATTGAGCTTTAGTCAGTATCTCAACACCTCAGCAAATCAAACAGACTATATCCGAAGGGATGTGTTGAACTCTGGTTAGAAGAACAGGTTTCCTTCAGTATTTAAATCATTTCATTATTAAGACTTATGACAAACACATGCTCTGTTTTATGTGAAACAGTTTATGCTTCTGACGCGAGTCACATTTTAGAGAGATCCGATGATAAACTAATCAAATTTAACCTTTTGAATCTGACAAACTGAAACCCACATTGTCACAGTATCCATCACTGTACTGCAGTGCGAGCCTTGGGAACAACACACAACATGATAGACAGTCATTAAGCTTCACTTATGAATCACTATATAAACAGTACATCCTCATGAACATGATCTCCTGTCTTCTGCATCACTAAACAGTCACCAGCAGTAGCAGAGGACCCAGAGAGTGTGTGTGTGTTTCTCGCTGCAGTGCAGTCAGAGAACGGAGGGAGTGGAGTGTGTTGTTCTTCAGCTGTGAAGAGGTTGCAGAGGTGCAGAGAGAAACACGCAGAGCTGCCCGAACGTTCAACATTCACACGACCCCGGAGTTTATTCGGCTGTGGCCCCCGGGCTCCACACACACCCAAGAAACAGATGCTGGATGTGAGCTCAGTGTTTAGAAACAACACACACACACACACACACACACACACACACACACACACACACACACACACACATGTGCACACTTTGGAGCACCTCTGGGCCTGTTCTTGCTACTGCTGGATCCTGTCACATATCGTCCTGATCAGACCAGCTGCTTCTTGACAGCTGGCAGGGCAAAAAAAGGCAAAAATATTTTGTGGTTTTGCACATTCATGCCCAATATTGTGTTGGCACAGAATCCACAGTTTTCCATGCTGCCAAAATATTGCCCATAATGCCATAAGCTATAAGCTTGTCAGAATCATTTAAACAAGTTGCAGCAGTGCCCATGCTGTTTTCTACAAAGCATTATAGGCTAACAAACATACAAAAGAAAGTCTGCAAACATGAGATATAAAGACAGAAAGTGGCTGAGAATTGCAAATAATGTTAATTTTTTTTTGAATAAAATAGACAATGCATTAGCAGGCAAACGTCCTAAAGATGGAGATGCAGAGAAATGCAGATGCAGTCACTCCTATAATACCCAGTGAATAAGGAGTGGACGCTGAACTGAGGGTGTGTGGTGCGTAATTAAGGTGTTATTTATCCTCCATTAGCCTGTTTCACTGAGGAGCCATCACAGTCCCTCAAAAAGAATTAAGGGTTATATTTAACACTGAAATCCCCCAAATAAATTGTTATTTTATACATTATGCTTCATTTACAACAAACGGTGGAATAATAAACACTGACTTCTTTATAATGCTAAATATAAAATGTGATTTTTGCTCTAACATTCTTATGCCAACTCACATTTTGCAGTGAATTTGCAACCCATGCTTCTAAAACGGGATTACTAGTGCTGCGTGGGATAATAGACAGCAGCGGGCTGAAACAACAGGTGGGCACAGCGCCATGTAGGAGCAGAATGAGGGCAGCACAAAGAGGGAAGGGACAGCGTGTGTGGACTCCATTATTGACTGTTTTCACGCAGCTGTGGTGAGAAATACAGGCCGAACCACAGTTTAAAAGTCAGCTCCGGGGGGGTTTAAGTACATGCCGCCCGAAATAGCACTTAATCGGTGGCTTACCTGCGGTTGTATCGTGAGCGCGACGAGAAAAATCACGGTCCGCTGCAGGTGGAGGTGTCCCCGGTGTCGGTCACTCCTCATGTCTGGCTTCCCGGTGATCTCTCCGCTCCCGTTTCCCACATCGAGGCGAGTTGCCCTGCGCGCTCTTGCGCTCTCCATCCCTGCGTCAGGGGAGTGGGGACCGTAGTGTGCGCTTTGGCGGTGCTGGTGTCCCCCTCCTCCTCCTCCCTCCCTGCGTCCGTCCGTCCGCCCAGCTCTCCCTCCTCTCCGGTCTTTAAACCCTGGAACTCCCGCAGATCCACTTCATCGCGTCCAAGTCGGAGAAACCATAGCTACACCTCTCTGTCTCCGCTTGGATTTATCCCCCACCCACCGACCCAGAAAACACCTGATCACCCCCTTCTTTCCGCCGTGTCCAGGGTGGATTTCCACTGGGAACAACACATGCACGCAAACACCCACACGGCACACAAACACACTCCCCTTTGCGCTGTATTCCTCCCACCACCTGCGTTAAGAGGCTTTAAAGGTCCAATCTGCCGGCTCACTTGACTTGAACCCTCATCCCAATTAGCTCACACTCTCTCTTCTTCTTCTCCTGTCTGGAGAAGCCTGATCCACGCACAAAAAAAGCCTAAAAAAATCAATCAATCTATATTCCTTCTACTTCGTGATGAGTGCGTAAAGGCAGGCACCGAAGTTGCGTCTCTCCAGCGGAATGATTTCACTTTGCGCTCTTCTCATCTAAGCGGCTGGTTGGTCATTTGTTAACCCGATACGAAGCCCGGCGGCGACAGAGTCAGTGTGGGAAACAATGAGAGGGAGGGAGAGAGAGAGAGAGAGAGAGCGAGCGAGAGAGAGAGAGAGAGAGAGCATGGAGGGTGTGTCCTCGGGCAGGGAATATCCGTCTTTCAGCTCTTGTCCGGATGGTTCCCAGCGCGCACCAATGCGCTCATCCCTTTCTCTCTCTCTCTCTCTCTCTCTCTCTCTCTCTCTATACACTTTGCGCAACCTGCGGACCAACCCCAAACTTTTATGCCAAATTTACGCATGGGATTATCCTGAATGCGTTTCAGTTCTCCTCTGTGGTTTCTGTTTCCTCTCTTACCTTTTGTGGCACCTCGTCGGTTCCTCTCCTCCAGTTTCAGATCTGCTGTCCCCCGGCTCGCTTCAAAGCTCCGCCGTGCCAATTAAGTGCTGTTCACAGTTGTGCTCAGGCTCGAGTGGCCTCTGAATGGGGAAAGTTTCTATAGGCGTTTGAACACGAAGCCCCTCCGTAATTAAAATACCGCTCTGCTACGGTTGGCGACATTGAAGTTATTCACACACAAAAAAAGCCAGGAAACAGACACAAAAACTGGTACATTTGGAGAGTTTCCCCCAAAGATCATTGCGCGCATGGTCATGGCACACGTGGCACAGGTGCGCACTCATCACCACCTGCACACCGATCGTCATACCCGCATTTATGATTAGACTTGTTGGCTACTGTGCTCACATGCCGCTGCTTAATGATGCCGCCGGCTGCAATAAATACTAACCGGGTGAGCGCATAAACATAAAGGCATCTTTTGAAATATTGGCACCGGTCACATGGCATACTTTCCACATCTGACTTCCAGAGCTCGTCTCGATGGATCCAGGACCTCCACACAATGCACCTTCTTCATCGGAGGGCATCTAATGAGATTCTGCCTCCCTTGTTGCTCAAGAGCTTCCCTGACAACCCGCTGGTGTTTCCGCGGCCCGGCGCTCCGCGGTGACCCCCGGAGCAGAACAGAGGGCTCTTAAGGAGCAGAGGGTTGATTTGCATAGCGGGAGCAGTGACCTCCAAACATGAGCTGAATTTCTAACGAGCCGTCCGGAAACACGCAGACATCACTGGGGTCTGCTCAGAGGCTGCTGTGCTGTGTGTGGGTCACCTGAGGAAGAAGAGTCACCATTAAATCTGCAACCTTCACACTCTGTGGGTCTAAAGTCTTGTGAGCTGTGTGTTTGGCACCATCTAATGGCCACATGTGTCCTATTGGGCAGAGCTTATTGATCATCACAGGAGACATCTAATCTAATTAAAAGTTGTCTGTGGTGTAAGCAACATAGCATGTTAATGCTGTGTCCCAGGTTGGATTCTGGCTGGGAGTTTATGTTGCATGTGACCCCCTCCCCATGCTCTGTTTAGGTGTATTTCTACTCTAAACTGTCAAATATTAAAGAACAATCTTTTAAAAAAATGTTGAACTCCTTCTCGTACAGTTTTCCCTCAAGTAGCTTAAAGTTAATTCAAATCAATTTATTCTGACAATATCTTTTGTATCATCACTCTGAGTGAAATATTCAATATTGACTTTAAAGCTGCAACGATTGATTGATTGTCAACTATTAAATTAATCGCCAACTATTTTGATGACCGATTAATCGGTTTGAGTAATTTTTTAAAGAAAAAAAAGAAAAAATTCTCTGATACCAGCCTCTCAAATGTGAATATTTTCTGGTTTCTTTACTCCTCTATGACAGTAAACTGAATATCTTTGAGTTGTGGACAAAACAAGACATTTGAGGACATCATCTTGGGCTTTGTGAAACACTGATTGACATTTTTCTCCATTTTCACACATTTTATAGACCGAAAACTAATCGATTAATCAAGAAAATAATCAACAGATAAATCAACAATGGAAGTAATCGTTAGTTGCAGCCCTAATTGACTTCATGTTTTTTATGGCTGCATGATTCTATACACATTTTGCCAAATTTCAGAATGGCATATTTGGGATCTTTGGGATCCCCTCTTGAGTTGAAAATAAACGGTCTGAGGGTTTGAGGGGGTTTAACAGCCACTCAGCATGAGTTTGGATGATGACTGACCCACTGGCTGGTCTGGGGGTTTAAGGGGTTAAAGACTAGAAATGTGAACAATTCATAAAGGGGAACACCACCTAAATTAAGAATTCCAATGTTATTTCCATGGCCTAAACTTCAATCAATATGTGTGAACATGAGCTCCTCTCTCACAAAGCCAGAAACCAGAGAAGTCTCAAACTTGTGATGTCATCGGGTACAAAGTGCGGAGCTGCTCCATAGACGATGAATGGATGACTGATTTTGTTTGTTTTCGTTTTTATACCCAAAAGAGCTTCATTCTTTTGTAGTGTTGTCAGTTGTGAAACAGAAAATGTTCCCATATACTCAGAACATCCCCCTGGGTGCTTCTCAGTGTCATCTGTAACATCTGTCCCCATTCATTGTCTATGGAGCGGCTCCACACATTATACCCTATGGCACTATCACACGAGTTTTAGCACTCTAGTTTTTTGGATTTAGGAGAGTTGTTCATGTTTGCTAATATTTTTTGGACTGTCTTAGACCATCGGAATAACATATAAAAATTTTGAAAATAGGCGTATTTCCCCTTTAAATGTCAAAGAGTGCCCACGGATGCAAATCAGCACCGTCACTAGCTGATTTTTGATCTCACTCACAGACACAACTCCCACGCATAACCCATTGGATAAGTAGAAGTTGCCTTTCAGTCCCTGCAACTGAAAGATCACTGTGTTGGTGAATGGGGAAGGCACTAGGCATGCTGCCAAGAGCATGCGACACACACACACACACACACACACACACACACACACACACACTCTCTCTCACTCACTCACACATGGCGCCCTGGTGGCTAAGGTCAGCGCTTTCTCAAGGCAAAATAAGGGAGTGTGGAAAGGCTTGGGAAACTACAGAAGAATGTGCATTTCTGCGTACACTGTTGAGCTGACCTGAAGACAATTACTGCGGCCACAGTTTAAGTCCACAACAGGGAGGCCCTGTGTGCGCCCGGTGCCGTTTGATAGTGCGAGGCTAAATTAAGCTTTTCGGGCCTAATTCACACATCACTCATGAATCCAGCCTTTGAGAGGAGGAGGTGGTGGTCCTCATTGGCCTATAATTACTACAGTGTGTGAAGGCCCTTTGAGGATGTGCTGCAAAACACACAGCAGGCATTTACTAATTGGCAAACTCCAGACAATTGTATCCGTTCGCATTCATTAGATAGTTGTTTAAACACAGATTACTCAGACAGTCCTTATAAAAAGGAGGCCAACGACATAGGCATAATTCTGAGGTACTTGTACTTTACTTGAGTATTTAAATGGTATGCTACTTTATACTTTTACTCCAATACATTGCAAAGACGACACTGTTCTTTCTACTTGACAACATTTATCTGACGGCTTTAATTACTAGTTGCTTTGCAGATTACGATTTTGAAAATGTGTATGTATTAAAAGGCTGCTTGTATGTTAATGCTTCCTTAAATATTATCCAGTAACAATATAACACTGGCATCGGGCCATTCTCCTCCATAATGAGGATTTTTACTTGAATATACTTTACATAAACCAACTCCCGAAGCTGTGTTCCCAGAGCTGAATGAATAAATTCATATTAAAATGATTATCATTTGACATCTAATTCAATGTCAGTTGAGCAGTTCCAGCATTTCCAACCCAAAGTTTATCCTCTCTGGTTACTGAATTACTCTTTGGGGGATAAAAAGCCAATGAGCCTTAAAACGTTGACAGATGAAGGAAATGCTGCGATAAAAAAAAAAAAAAAAGGTCAAGTACGAAGGCTCAACCAGCAAGTAATTATGTAATCTAATTGATTTTCCAAATACGTAATGTCACAAAGGTCAAATAAAGATATGATTTGTTCAGGCATGTACAGTGTACTTCAAGGCACAAATTGAATTAGACTCTATTAGTGTACTTTACAAGCAGGAGGGATATGAAGTTTTGTATGGAGGCCCGTAATGCTCTGAACAAAGCGATTATAATAGGACTACTTTGTAATAAATACAGGACTAATGGAAAACATTTTTTGAGGAAATAGAAACCAAATTTCTAGAACCTTGCAATTTTGTGGAGAATGTGAGTGACCAGCAGTCCTTTTGAGTCCAACCAAGGACTTTTGTTGCATCACATCGATGCCCTTCTCTCTCCCTCCCTACATTTCCTTGTGAGCTCCACTGCTGACTAATAAAGTACAACAATTACAATAATCAGCTTTGTCCTACAGAGGACTGAGAGTTGGATGTTTTATGTTCCAAGGTCCCAAGTCTTCCATGTCACCCCTGAATTAATAGGTTATCGCTCAAAATATTCAAAGACATCAGGGACGAAGCGGAAGTAGTGGGCCCAAGAAATAGAATTAGTTATCAGTTGAGTTGCTCAAAAAACTGTTTACTAATCGAGGCGTTTAGCCCATCCATCCCTTTACCCACCTACCCCTGTGCAACACATCTCAACATCAAGAGGTAGAAGAAAGTAGGTTTGCAGCACCATCTGTTGGCCTAAGACGAACTCCCACTGCAACATAAATACATATGAAGAAGTGAGGCAGGGAAATGTCTCAAAGAAAATTCATTTTAATAAGAAAAAAGAAAAAAGCTCCAGGTACAATGTCTGGTAGACCAGACCCTGGGTGCAATGCTTCATGACAAACAGTTACAATACACAAGACACATCAAGTTGCTCATGGATTACAGTATAACTATAAAAAAAAAAAAGGTAAACCAACAGTGATACCGATCAGTAGGATGAAGATCTCCTCCATAAATTTACCGGACTATTATTGTACTTGAAGAGTTCCGTCAGCGTGGGACGATAAAACACAGCAACTTGATGCAAAGAATGTATACTTACATGTTATCCTGGACGAAGGTGGAAAAAAAAAAAATACACCGCCTTTGCTGCACTTATCAGCATTTCTAAAAATGTTTCTTAGTTCGGGTCACTGCTGCACATTTTTAAAAAAGACCTGTGTGTGTGCATGCGAAACCTGTTTCGAGAGGTGTTATTTCTTAGCGAATGAGATCTTCATGGCGTTCGCTTGTGTGATCTTAAAGCCTTGCAGTGCGTCTCGTGCAGCGCCGGCCTGCACTTCGTTCTCAAACTCCACGAAGGCGATGTCGTGGCGACCAGGGACCAGACGCACCTCCTTGAACCCGGGGAACCTGAGAACACAACAACACAGTCAGGGCCTGGGCATTCAACAAATAGACCAAATACAATCAAATACAGAGAAGGAGTCGTTACTGACTGGTTGAAGAGCATGGAGAGCATGAGTTCGTTGGTCTCCTCTGGCAGGTTGGTGAGGAAGAGGATGTGATTGGGAGGATTTTCTGCAACCTGTGGGGATAAAAGACAGTAAGGGGGTCAGGATAAAACCACCAGGACAAAATGATAACATCATTTTAAAGAAACGACAACATGCTCCGTCAGAACACACTTACCTGCTGGGGCATTTGTCCAGGCATCTGTCCCGGCATCATCTGGCCAGGAGGCATGGCGCCAGGGGGCATCTGGCCAGGCGCCATCCCCGGAGGAGCCATCATGCCAGGAGGGGGCATATAAGGCGGCTGGCCCGGCATGTGCATCATACGGGGAGCCTGGTTCATGGGAGGCATTCCCTGAGGGGTGAAGAACAACAGCGATGAGCGTGTCAGTAGCTGTGATGACATTTTCCCACCAACTTATTCCCTCAATTTGTCCCTCTTAACACCATCAATGCTCTCCACTCAATCTGGGGAGCCTGTATTTTACCGTTAAGTCTGCTGCACGAAAATTTGGTTTCAATTAACTGTTCTATATCCTCTATCTCCACCTATTGTGCTACTTACAGGCATGGCAGTCGGTACCCCTGCAACCATGGGTGCAGCAGCTCCCGGTACACCCTTCTTAGCTCCCGCTGCTTCGGCTCCTTTGACCTTCTTCTTCTCTTTTTTACGGTCACGCTCCACATACGTCCCCTTCATTTTAGCTATGATGTCTGAATCTATCTTGGCATACTGGATACGCTGTAGGAAGAGACAGAGGAGTTAAGACCACCATGTATCTCAGAAGCTACAGTTTATATTCAATTCAATTCAATTCAATTTATTGTCATTCTGCCAGGCAGAAAGAAAGTGCGTTTCCCAGGATCAGTGCAATACAATAATAAATACAAAGTGCAATATAAATAATAAATAGCTGACACACACTACTATATATAGTACAAAACAATAAAATAAAATAGAACACCTATCACAACGAATGAAATGAACATTAGCCACGAACACACTCTCGAGCTCAGAGTAATGGTTAAAAATATAAATTAAGAATAAGAATGTTAAGATCCAGGTAAAAGTGTCCAGCACATGTGCAAAAATGCCTTCGGGTACAGGTGACTAGCTGTTAAGCATCCTGACAGCTTGGGGAATGAAGCTGTTAAGCAGTCTAGTTGTTATATGCAGCAGAAGTTGTTATATTGTGTTAATCATGTGGTTTTTTTTTTTGCATATTGTATTCTCTGTTAAGCCTCTCAGTGATCTGCTATTCACTGTGTGATGAACCTACCATGGGTTTGTCGTAGAAAGGAAATCCCTGCATGGATCTCAGAGCATTGGAAGCACTGTTGACCTCTTTGAAGATAACAAAGGCCTGACCCTTCATCTTCAGGTTTCGTGCCACCAAGATGTCTAAGATCTGTCCGAACTGTGAGAAGATGGCGTATAGCGACTTTTTCAACTCTGCAGAAAAAAATGTGAGAAACCATCAGCTTGCATTAGAGATAACGTTACACCACGATATGTTGCATTTACATGAAACCAGAAACAGAAAGCTGCTAGAAGGTGAGAATGAACTTACCATCTTTCTTGATTTTCTCATTCAAGTTGTTGATGTAGATTGTGTGATTAAGCCGTACGTCCGGAGCTGCCATCTTCCAAACTGCAGATGAGTGGTTGGAGAGTAAACAACTTGAAATATTCAGGAAGAAGCGCAATTCTTGATTAGCCGCTAACAAGCTAATAAGCTAACAGCTTGAATAACGTGGGGATAACGTTAGCCTGGAAGCTAACTACTAGCTATAAATAATATTCTTCAGCTTACTAGCTCTATGTTAGTCTGTCTCTTAAAGCCTTGTGGCCCTCAATAACACAAAAACCTCCAAATAGGGTACCTGAGTACACAAATGGGTTTGCAAAAGGTCTAGATAACCAAAAAAATGACTTATTAGCTTGACGTCGAAGAGATACTCACCTCGCCTCAAAGTGATGAATGAAAATCCCGGCCTTCACAAAATCCCGTGCTCTGTTCTCGCGTGAAGAAACAACACGGGGGGGGGGAGTTTCCGGTGTTACATTAAATCCAGTTCAGAACCCTTTTATCGCCTTTTTAAATCGTATTTTTTGCCTCTTAGACAGGAAGTAGTTACTCGGACACATATTAATGATCTGTGCAGCCAATATTAAGATCTTTTTATTTTTTTTATTTTTTTTTATTTCAAAAGTTCAATACAATATAATCACATGTTCAGATGTTTCATCACAGTTCTGCAAACATATCTTACAGTATAAAAATAATATAAAAATAAATTGTAAATTGTACAACAAATAAACTGTAAAGAAAGGAAAAAAGAGGAATAAAAACAAAAACAAATAAAAACCAAATAAACAATCAAAAAAACATTTGGGGTCTGCTAAACAATTGGAATAAATTTGAAATGTCTAAACAATTTAATAGTTTTGGTCAATTTAGAATTTTTGAGTTTTAAGTTTTCAATCATGGTCAAAATATTAAGATCTACTGGTCATGTTCCCACAGTCTCTAAATACTCAGTAAAGTCAGTAGAGGGCGGAACGTGCGACCCTTTGGTGTTGGTGTTGGTGTTTGACACGAAGAAGAGTCACACTGCCAAATATGGGTATAACACCGGTGCTGTTAGCTAGCTGTGCTAGTCTCAATAATGGGTGTAGGATCTAACGTCAGCGTGTGAAACATGATAAATACTTTTAGTGAGCGATACGCGTTAATAGGAGACGATTTTTGCACTTCGGTTTCTACCCAAAATAGCATTCAACACCGAGTGTGGATAACTTCACTAACTTTTCGCCCTGTTTGTGGGCAACAGAGCTGGCTCAGTTGTAAATGGTAGGATGAGTGTGAAGGGTGTGTGTGTGTGTGTGTGTGTGTGTGTATGCATTACTATGTTTATACAATGTGTACTGGCAACTTACATCTTTCCAAAGATGCACAAAATACTAACCAAGCCACCACCTCTGTCAGGGTTAATCCAAAAGGAGCTCAGAAAAGATGTCAGTGGAGTGCCCCCTGTCACCTCTTCCTCCTCCTCCTCCTCCTCCACCTGCTCCAGGTCCACCACCTCTTCCTCCTCCTCCACCTGCTCTAGGTCCACCACCTCCTCCAGCCTCAACACCCAAGAAGAAGCTGTATCAGGCTATAGCCAGCAGCAGGAGTCCTGTGGAGGGGAACCACACAGAGGCCCGCTTACTGCTCAGTCAGAGGGAGAGCAGGTGAGATTTACAATGAGGACACCAACTTTTTTTTGCACATTTAACCTAAACATCTTTTTATTTTGACCATCAGATGTTATAAGTATTTTTTTTTTCCTTGCTGTGATCACATTTGAGCACAAGCACACAGTTACCAGATTATAAACATGTACAATGTTGTGCAATAAATCCTACCTGTGTGAGGTTTACATTGTCACTGAGGTATTGTAAACCATGTAATTGATTAATTCACTGCAACTATTGTGATAATCGATTATCATGCAAGCAATTTTTCAAGGATAAATAACAATATTCTTTTGCTCCAGCTTCTCAGTTGTGAGGCTTTCTTGCTATTTTGTTGTCTTATGTGATAGTTAATTGAATGTCTTCAGGTTTTTGACTGTTGATTGTACAAAACCAGCAATTAAGGCTTTAGGAAATTGTGATGGGCATTTATTTATAAACCCAACAGTTAATTGAGTTGCATGTGTTCCTAATATTTTGTCCACCCCTTTTACATACATAGGGTTGGTTGGAAACACCTCAATTAATGTAATCCTGACTCAACTACAGCCTCACAAATTAACGTAGAGTTGAATCAATGTCTCACTTGAAAAAGGGCATTTGCAGGGCTGTTGAACTGGATTGTCATGGAATAAAGTGTATTTATGTTACGCCGTGTGTCTGTTTTTTGTGCTTCAGTTTTAGGAAGGACCTGCAGTGGATACTGGTGAACACATACGTGCCCTCCCTCATCCAAGACGGTCCACAGTAAGTCAACTATGATGTCAGTCAAGTGACACCTACATTTGACTGAGAAAGCACTTCTGTAACATAAACTAACAACTGTTAACCACAAATGCTGGATGTACAATGGCGCTATTGTGTTATTATTGGTTTGAAGCGAATGCCTTTACGCTTAAGTCCATTAAATGTGACATAATTGCCAGGGTGTGACTGTGAGTGTGTTATTCATTTACCTTTCAGGTGCGGTCTGGTGGCTTTGTGGATGTCCGCTCACCTTCGACAGCCACAGCTGAGTGTTGACATGGAAACTGTTGTTCAGACGGCACTGAGCAGAGGGTTCACGGCACAGGGGGAAATGTTTTCAGGTAACAAATGTGTGTAAGTTTTGAGCCAGCCATATGACATTAAACCCAAGGTGCAGGATGTAATTAAAATGTGGAAGTTAGGACCAGATTTGCAACTAAAAGTGGGATTTTTTCAAGCAACTAAAATGCAATTTTACACTGTTTATGGTGTTTGGTTTCTTAATGTTCTCATTAAAATTTTTATTTTGTCAGCTGAAAACATGGCCCTGCTGGCGGAGGAGGTCTGTGGCTGTAAGGCAGAGCTGCTGTCGGGGGGTTTAAGTGGTAATAATGCTGCAGCCATCATCACACACCTGTGGGGGGGACAGCCTGTTCTCATCCCGTATCCATGAGGGCTGTTCTGAAGGAAAAGACTTAATTTTGTGGGTTTTTTTTTTACTGCTACTCATAAAAGAAAAGTTTACAGACAGATTTCCTTGACAGTATGTCCAGATATGATGAGGACTACAACCATGAGCCGTGCCAGCGGAGCGGCCACAGGGCGCACTGGGCAGTCGCTTCAGGTAAGACTCACCGGAGGAGTGTTTGTTTATAAAGGTGGTTCAGACAAGCAGGCATTATTGTGAAAAGCATGTCTTGAATTAACCTAACAAACTGAATCAGGATCAGTCTGTCTCATAAAGCTGTTTTGGAACTAATGTGAGCAGTTTCAAGTCAGACCTGAGACATCAAGAACAGATCAATTCATGGCGAAGAAAACAGACAAAATTGCAAAGTTCACAGCCACAAAGAAACACATTTTAATGGGGAGTAAAATGCTGCAGCAAAAACAAAATTGTTGCAATAAACAAAGCAAAAGAGAACCTTTAGCAGCGTGTTGTGGGTGAGCAGCGAGCTCAGAAAAATAACGTATAGGCGTAGATATATTAGATGCAACATGCTATCAAACAACTTTGACGTATCAAAAAGGACCCCAGCCAGGTAATTTATTTTATATTAAGATATTAACGTAATTTTGGAAAGTTCTCTACCAGTTGGATTATGTTACTTGGTTTGTACAAGTGACACAACAGCCTCCTTTAAGAAAATACTGTTAAAATACCTTCAGATTGTCTTTCTGCATTTTAAATAAATGTATTTCTGAGTGTATGATTCTTAAAAGGATATTTCAAGAGAAAAAATGGTGACAGTTTCTTACCATGAGGCAACAGCCATGCATCAAAGTTGTTTATTTGCTTTGTTTTAATAACAGTGCACACATGAACATTAAAATCACTCAGTGTAATACCGTGCAGTTGTTTTTAAATCAAAAAGATCTGACTTGAGATTTTAATTACACAATTGAGTGCATCCGATGTTGTGACATGAGTTCTACATATACTGGAAAGTGACTCACATGTTCTCAGTGCGGCGGTAAAGAGGAACCTTTGGAGAGGAACTTTGCAGAAAACACCATTTTTCAGTCTGGTAGATTGATTGTTACACTGGTTAAATCTGAAAACTACTCTGAAGGGATACGTTTCCATGGTAACTTAGACTTACGTAAACCACCTTTTATGAGATAGAATCTCCTGAAAATGAACCTGGTTTAACCGGTAATCTTGCTTTATGAAACGCTGTTCAGCTCTGAAAAAACATCAACATGCCCCACAATGACCACATCTGTCCGTTCCAGGTGTTCTCCTCGGTTTGGACCAGGGGAGCGTGAGCAAAGAGCGCGCCCAACCTGACCCCGCTCTGCCCTGGCTCTACCTCGCCGTAGAGGGCAGCTCTCCGTGTCCCGTCGGCAACGCGGCAGTCAGAGAGGTTTACGTCCTGGCTAAGCAGGGTAAAAGCCTGCGCTACCAGCTGTGGAGTTTGGACAGCGTTGCTCAGAGCAATGAGCAGCTGAGGACGATGGACCCTCAGAGAGCCGATGACGGGACCCAGTATGTGGTTCCTCAGGGAGGGATGGAGGCCGGGCTGGCTGGACAGGCCGTGTTGCTCCACACGAGGACACAGAAGCGGGAATGAGTGTGACGCTGGACCCAGTTGTGTGGGAAACAGTGGATGGATGCAGGGTGCAGCGTCTGAGACCTGTTGAGAGGCGTCACAGTGAACTCTCTCATGCTGCAATGTGATCGATACCACAGTTTAACCCAAAGTCAGGTTTTTTTTTTAAGAACAATCGGATATCTGCGTTACTCCCAAAAGTTTATGAATTTATCCAAAAGGGCTTCAAAGTGTTGTGAATTACTGTGTGTGCTGCAGTTCTAATGCTGGGTGATTGTGCATCCTGTTAAGGGGTAAGTGATGTGGCAATATGAAGTTATCAAGTGTCCACATATTCTGCTATACTGAGGTAACTGTCCCTTTAATATCTCTAGTTGTATTGGACCCTTTGCAGGCAGTGTTGTGGGTAAATTAATGCATAGGGCTGCATTATCAAAAATATTGTTTTTGCAGTGTTTTTTCATCAATATGATGAAAAAAAAAACATGTATTTAATTTAGATGTATTTAATTTAATTCACTGGACAAACCAAAAACAGAAATTCTTATTTTATTTAATGTTATTAATTTTGACAAAACTTAGTTTACTTCTTGGTGCTAAATACATCACTGCCTGAATGGAATATATTTATACAATAAAATGTCTAAATTCTTTATATTTTGTCATCTTTCACTGCTTGCTTGTAAATGTTTTGGGATAGTCAGTAAAATAAATATTTAAACACTGAAATCAGTGTTAGGTTTACAAAAGTGTATGATCGAGTTGTGTGTTTTGGAGAGACACTGACAAACAAAAAAGCAAACTCTGTAAACTCTTATTTCCAGTTTATTGCAATCCATGACCTGGACAAAGCAGGGAATTAATATCAGTTTCCACCAGTCTGTCTGTGCTTTGCGACTTTAAAATTCGCTGCCTTTTTAAAAATACAAAATGTGTTTATGAATCCAGTTTTCTTTAATTATAAAGCAGCACCCAGTCGGAAAACCTGACAGTTTGCCGTTCTACAAATATAGAGAATTTGTGGGCAAAGAAATATAATACTTTGTAAACACTGGATTGTTCCTCTCTCCCAGGATGTTTACCTTCCAGGAAATGGAAAAAAATAGCTGTATTTGAATTCCAATTTCATGATGTCAGATGTTTACACGCCCGAACAGTGCTGCCCGACACTATCCAAGGACGTCTTGAAGACTGATGTTCCCCGACCCGCTGCATTCCAGTTAAGGAACGACATACATATGGTCATAAGCACTGTGACTTAATGTCTAAATACAACAACGTTGTTTCTTTGTAAACTCTCCATCCTGCATACAAAAAGTCAACCCCCACAAACCTTGCGTTTAGTGTAGCTAAATCATTTACAACAACGTCCTTGTGTTTAAGAGTGACATTGCCGTATTAGATTATGCGTCATCCGTTGAATCATAAGACACATTTCAAATTTCCAGTTAGAAGATCACGTATAAGCTCACAAATGAAACCTCACAAAAGCCTAAACAGACTTATCAGTTTAATCAGGTAATTCCAGTTTCATTTCACCCTTCGCACCACTGCTATGCTATAAAACTCCCTGCAGATCTGAAGCAACACTGATCAGAGAGCATGAATTCATGTTATAAATGTCTGCATCTGTAAACCCAGTACTTGACTGCCGCTTCCCATCTTAAGACACACACAGGCTTGATTTGTTCAATGGCTTTGTGAGGATCCATAGTGCAACACATTCCAGATAAACTGCCAAGCTGCATACTGTACATTTAAATGAGAAACAAAAAAAACTTTCACTGCATTATCATACAAAAGAAAAAATCCAGATTTAGAAAACACTCCTGCAAGCTGACTTTGGGATTATATTGTAAATCAGTTGGGTGAACTCTTTGGAAGAAAAAAATAGCAGGAGTCCACTGCACTGGAATGATCAAACGGCTCTTTCTTTAAAAAAATACCAGGCACAGAAATCGTACAAACAAGGTAAGGAGGTTACACCAAGGCCAAAAAAACATTTAAATAAAAATGTATTTACACGCTGAGTTAGTTCACACGTGGTCAGACCAGTGTTTTAGTGTTGCCGTATACTTAAACATCAAAATGACAAAAATAGAACTCCCGTTACCCAGTGCTCCTCGAAGGCTGCGTGAAAAGGTTTCATACCTCTGGATCAAAGTTCAGGGCTGTGAGAGTGCCGCGTGCAACTCTAACCAGCAGAGGGAGATGTTGAGGAGGGAGACGAGCAAGAGTTCAGAGGACTCGACTCTCAAAAAAGTTACAAATCTGCATTCAGTTCTCCCTCTTTCTCTTCCTACTACTGTTTGCCTCAACTCATCGCAGGTCATCTGTCCCCGAGTTCCACAAATGGAGCGTAATGCATGAGGTCGGCCTTTGGCATATTCCACTTTGCAATAGAAATCCTGTCTGCGCTCGTCTGCGTTCATCTTCTTCTCACACAGGTACAGTGGGATAAAGACACTTGGATCATGAAAATTAAACTGGTGGCCCTCTTCCAACCCTTCCTCTGTCAGTCTCAGATTGTGTCATCTTCTATCCTCTTCTCCAAACTCTCCCGATCTTGTATCTCTTCCAGGAACCAATGTTTCACTGGAGCCTCCCTCTCAAGGCGTCTGAGGGAGCATGCTGCTGAAGATGCCTATGAGGTTGTCCAGTCCCCACAGGTAGCCGTCCTCCCTGTTGCCCTCCACCCAGGGAGTCCTGTGGTCCAGGGTCCGAGGCTCCGGCAGGGGAACCGTCTTCCCGAAGTCGATCATCCACACTCGGCCATTCCCCGAGGCGTCGTGCACAAACAGCAGGGAGCTGCCCACGACCTGCGATGGAGAGAAACCGGTGAGACGGGTGAGTTCAGGTGTGTGTGTGAGCGATTCAATACAGAAGTTACTTGGCGAGGTGATATCACCAAATCTCCACCTCGGCCAACAGGTTTGTTTGGAGATCATGAAAAGTGAGCGTGAGTTTCAGTGTGTCTCACCTCGTGTGTCCTGAAGAAGTGCGACTGCTCGAGGACTGATCGAAGCTCCTCCAACCGCTGCAGGTAGAGTTTCTGAGAAAAAGAGAAAAATAAAGAGATGTAGGGCATCAGAAAAATGGACCAAAAATATATATTTTTTGTACCTCTTCTTTCCCACTTAAAGTGGCAGTAGGTAGTATATTTTTGGCATCATTTGGCCAAAATTCCATAATAATATTTCAGCATATTGTAATTCAAGTGTTCTGAGAGAAAACTAGACTTCTGCTCCTCCTCATAGCTCTGTTTTCAGGTTTTAAAAAAATCTAGCCCGTGACAGCAGACTTTGACCAATCACAGGTCAATTCAGAGAGAGAGAGCGTTCCTATTGGCTGTGCTCCGGTCATGCGAGCGGAACTTGGCATTCCTTTACCAGATTTTAATATGGCGGCCACGTCACAAACTTTCTCATTATACAGCTAAACCGTACACTACGAGATGATTCTGAAAACATTTGAGGCGAGAAATAGGCATTACAGTAACAGAATAATTATTCATATTTGATCAGCGCTGCCTAGTTTGACCGTTTGGTCGGAGTTCGCGAGTGATTGACAGCCGGCTCTCATAGACGGCAGCTGGGCAGCGGACCTCAGAACAGCTCTGACTGGTTGTTTTCCTCCGGTAGGTGAAATCTTTCAGATGCCGCTAGGAGCACCGGAGGACACAGTAGGACACAGAGGAACATATTTCTTTTTCCAGGTTACCTGTTTAATGCACTACTGTCACGATATAGCGACTGTTTTATAAAAATAACTTTTTTTAATCATATTTGCTCCAATCTCGCCTACTTTAGCTTTAACTAAAGGTCTAAAGCTTTATATCCTTCATTGATGCAGTTGCTCTTCAATACATTTGAAAAACAAAATATGAAGCTACAGCCAGCAGCCGGCTAACTTAGCTTAGCATAAAGACTGGAAACAGGGGGAAACAGCTAGCCTGGCTCTGTCCAAAAGTCACAAAATCCTCCTACCAACACCTCTAATTTATCAACAATTAACACATTATATCTTGTTTTTTTAAATACATACAAAAACGGATGTGTATAAACAACAGATTGCTGTTATTGAGGGGTTATGCGCCGAACAATTTCTTGGCCAGGACCTGTTGGTACCTGTTGTTGCTAGGTAACCAGCATAATCTCGCAACTATTCCTTTGAAAAAAAAAGAGCTTCCTTGCTGTTTTATAGTTACAAAAAAAAGGAGCAGTAACAGCAGCAGAAATAGAAACAACTAGTAACTTACCAGAATCTGAGTGTTGCCAGCTACAAAGTCCTCCAAGGCCTTCATCACCTGCTCCCTGTGCTTCGTCTTCTTAAAGTTTGTGTTACAAGTTCCATCAGCTTTCTGTAGAAAAAAAAAGACAACATAAGATATCGTGTTTGTTGTTATTTTCTTGACATGCACAAGGACAATAATTAAGTTTAGTAATTCATTTAAAGCTTCCTGATTCATTCCAGCTGCAAGTACTCAGTGCAGTACTGTCAGTACAAGTACATGTTCTAATTTTGTGTTTTTCCGCGGACGCAATGGGAAACAACAACACGTACTGACAGAAATATAGAAATATGAACGTCACCGCCACAGCTTGGCTGCCGATACTTGTTGGACTGGAACATAAAACAGCTGCTTTAAATGCTCACAGCGTCATGAGATGTTTCCATTCATGTCTGAGTTCATGCAAATCCACAGTTATTGGTGCGACCTGATAAACAGCCCTGGAATTTATGTTCGAAAGAACAAACAGTCCCCTTTCTGGCTGCACATCCAGCCAAAACTTTAACAGACTTGTGTTTTCCATTTCCTCTCCAGTGTGTGTGTGTGTGTGTGGTCCATACCAGAGAACAGACAGATAAATATTTACTCCCATTGATTTGTTTACTTCTTGTGGATACTATTTGTTTCCTCGCTGGCACTGAGTACTACAGACAGGCACGCTCACAGGGCGTTGCACGTCCAGGGGTGACCTCTGACCTTAATGCCTTCGATGCGGAAGCCCAGGGTGGCTGTGGAGCTGAGGGTCTCCCTCCACTGCATGTATCTGGGTTTGAGGACTCCCTGCTGGGCCTTCTCCTTCTCCGTGGGGGCCCCGGGGTCCACTGCCACCATCTTCTCGTACATGTCCTTCCGCAAACGTGGACGCTCTCTGGCTTTCATCAGCTCCTCCTCCAAGTAGGTCCTAAAACGTAAAAATGGGTTCATATTTAATTTAAAAAATCTTTTTTATGCATTTTAATATCTTATTTTATGCTCCTTCTCTTCGCTATTTTAATCAGAGTTTTCTGTATTGATTTGATGTCTTTATTGTGTATTGTTATTATGTATGGTGTCATTTTTCTTATTTTTCTTTGTTGACTACAAATACAGCCATTATTATTATATACGGTAAAAGTGACAGAGAGGCAGATAACTGGTGGGAGTAGACTGCTCATATGTGTATAAAGGTTAACTTTCAAGGCTCACTGCTCACTCTTCCAAAAGCACAAGATAAAGTGGTTTCTGCTGTCAATATGGTCTTGGAAAATGTTCACTACATTTCCTTCATCCTGTGTCCGAGTCTCTCACCTGCTGCCCATTTTACAGTCCATGATGGAGGGCGAGTCGAAGTCAGCCAGCAAGTCGTCCATCAGGTTATAATCCTGCTCGTCTCTCTGTACCACCCCATAATAACCAGGCACGTAGTGGCGCAGAGTGTCCGTCATCAGCTTCTGTAGGCACTGCTGCTCGCACTCACAGAACCGCTTCAACAAGCGTCCGTACTCCCCGGCTTGGAAGTTACCTTGGAGAAGGAGGCGGACGGAATTAAAAAGACCGAAGGTAAAATGATGCACGCGTGAGGATGTTATTCATACTGTTTTATTTATGCATACCTGCGTGGCCGGCTAGCTGCACCCACGGGTAACGCTTCTTGAAGGACACGACGAAGGGGGACCAGTGGACCATGGTCTTCAATTTCTGCCAGGACTTATTCTGGAAAAAGAAACGAAGAACGTCATCGTCTTGTTATTTAAAAAAAAAAAGGTGTGGGACAAATCCGAAGCTCTGACTAATCGGCGCGAGGGTTTCTTTTCTGGTCACAATAAAGACAGATCCTACCCTCTAGCCAAGGCCAGGTGCATGACGTACGGGACAAAGCCCATTCATAAAACATTTACTAAAGCCACCACCGTGGTGTCGTAAAACAGAGCCTTACTGTCTGAAACTGTGTGAAACTGTGTGTGTGTGTGTGTGTGTGTGTATAATGGTTATCTGCGTTGGGAAACACCAGAGCAAGGACAGTGTGCAACGGGGGGTTTGACGTAAGCAATCTGAGAGGAACATGGCATCGATTGATTAGAACGTGTGTGTGTGGGAAATCACAACAAACCGACAGCCAGTTTCGGATGGGAATGTGTGTGTGTGTGTGTGTGTGTGTGTGTGTGTGTGTGTGTGTGTGTGTGTGTTTGTGTTTGTGTGTGTGTGTTACATTACAGTAGACAATACTGAGAGGCAATATAAATTTCTCTTGTCTCCTTCTCAATTTCACTCCTACTATGTTTTTTGTTTACTAAATATGCTTAACACAGGAACACAGCAGTGCGACCGAGGCCAAAAAAAAGGGTTAACGTGAGTAATAAAACGCAGGGACAAGAGGCTATAATAATAAAATTAATCTTTTTATTGCTTCTGTGAATGACTGTGCTGCTCCCTGCCAGGCCTATGTCTGCCGTGTTTACATGTCAGCCTATCTCTGCTCTCCTCGCGTGCATTCTTTCCACAGCTGCTCTGTTGAAACTCTGTCACAATAAAACAGTCTTAATGCAGCGGAAACTGCAGCGCCTGTGTTTACCTTAGAGAGGAAAAACAGGCTTTATTTGAGTTTAAGGAGTGCTGTTTTGCAATTCAAAAAGGTTTTTAAGGCCCTGAAATGTTTTTTCCCTCAACATGAGTGATGGAGTTACTTATTTAGTAAGTATTTTGTTGCAAATATGTTGTGTTATTGAGAAAAACTTTAAAGATCTGATGCAGAGTTTTCAGGGACTTTAACCGTTTTAGTTCCGTTGGTTCCGTTGTGACGGGAAACTGTGTACGACGTGGAGTCGGGATTTCAGCGAGACACGAGAGGCAGAGAGTAATGAGAGTGAATACGAGACAGTGTCAGACAGAGTCCCTCAATCCCATCAACAGATTAACCCCGACATGACCTCTGCCACCGCAACAGCAAAGAACGGCAACGGAACGTGTTGACGCCAACTGCGTTTCACCACGTTTGCAACACGAGATAATGTCCTCTCCCTCATTTTGACATCACTAATCAAACCAGACGCCTTACGTGTGACACATGCATGAGCACGAAGGAGCCATGAAGCACTTTGTAAAGCTGTCTGCAGTTTACCAGTAACGGGACGCTGACGCAAATTCAGTGGGTTTTCTATGATGGTGGGCGGCGGCGGCACCATTTCTGCTTTTTTACTTTTCATTTTCTATAATCATCCTCTGACATCAGCGGCTAATTTTGGCCTGGTTAGGGTGCAGATGACTACCGTGTGCTTTTTCTGATTTCTTAGTTCTTTACTTCTTGGCAGTGAATAGCTGCACCTGGAATTCAAAAGGCCATCTCCCCCACGATATTTCCTCTGCATGGCTGGGGAGTGTCTTGTTTATGCATACCTTCGTTCTTAGCTTTAGATCTAGATGTATTCGACTGCGACCTTGACTTTAAACTCTTGAGAAGCTGAAAATACTCTTTAGAAAACACATGTCCAGCACGTATCCTCTTTTCCCTGTTTACAAGACAGCTGTATTTATACAGAGCAGAAAAATATCCCGCCTAACCGACAAGACAACGAGCAATCAGCACCTTCAGACACTCCACCCCGGTCAGAGACAGGAAAGCTGTCGCCAGCGGTGGGCTTCCAAAGTGCTGCTGTAAGGGATAATTATGAACCTTGTTATGTAAAGTTCACAAGAGTCCATACGACTGAGGACTCTGGGGTCTTTTTTCTTTTAAAGTAACAGGATCGTACTTGACATTTAGGTTTAAGCAGTATTTTGCTCTGAAATACACAAACATTTCGTAGCCTTAATTAGTGTGTTTGAATTTAAGGGTGTCTTTTTTTTTTGTCTTTTGATTATATGCAAATATCGTGTAATCCGGTGCATTGAAATAAATTTCGTATTAAGCACGATCACATGTTATTATTACGTTATGAATGTTCTGTCTATCTGTGAAGCTGCCAAAGACTGACGTCCCCGTCCGCTGGAGCGACCAAAAGATCCGTTTTAAGACACCGCCAACACCGAGGTACAAAAATAATCTCCTGAAATAACATCCGTTTGTGGACTAAACGCAAACCGTGTCTACCCAACAGTAACCTGGGCTTCTTTTTATTTTTGCTATTACAGTATTAGTTTAATTTGTCCTCGTCGGTGACAGATGCAAGTCCGGGTATTGGGTGGGGGGGTGTGTTGAAAGGAGAGGAAGAGGAGATCTCCAGCCTCTCTTCTTTCACTTCTCTTATCCACATGCCATCAGACTCTCTCTCTCTAATTGCTTCAAGCTGACAGCTTAATGCGTTGCCTCTTTTGTGGGGATCAAATGTATCCAACGGAAATTACCAGTCACAGTCAAAGCTAATGCCGCTAATGGATGATAATGATAAATGCAGAGAATCCTTCGAGAAAAAAAGCCTGGACTGTTGTTTCATTTCAAACTGAGCAACGGTGTTGTTGTCTCCTCCCGCGTCTTCGTCCCACACATCCCAGCTTTCTCAACACTGAGGTCACATTTCACCTCTCACAGAGCTCAACCTCCACCAATCTCCACTTTCTCTCTTACGTAACTCACGGATCTATAACACACAAGAGTATCATTTCATTGTTCTGTGTTGTTTGAGCTTCCTCGTCATTCCCCAAAGCTTCCATGCTGATGAATTTGCTCGAGTTATTTATGTTTTTCCTCACTTTAAATCGAATGGAAGTCCCCACACTTTCACTCAAACAATCAAACATCACTTTGTCCCTCCAAACGGCTTTCTCTAGTATTTTTCTTTTTACTCTCATCCCCTCTGAGATTTCTCTGGGAATGTCTCTGGTGTCCGTTAAAAAGCAACACACACACACTCACACCTCTGTGGTTCACATGACAACAACAATGGTCATACTGGGAGAGGTCACACTGACCACAGGAATGTGTCTTTACAGTGTCCCCTATTTCACCTTTCCAACACACACATAAGCCCCTTTTACACACATGATCGAGGAGGAGAGCCCGGCAATAAGAATAATCACCGAAAAAATGCTTTTGAAACCATTTTGAAGGGCATTTACTTAATTATTTGCCCTAAATACAGCTACAACTAGTTTCTTATGCTAGTTTTTAACAACAATAACATCATTAGATAAAGGTTATGTTTCAAACTATTTACTCAGTAACTCGACAGCTCAACATGAGTACAGTGGAAACTTTTTAGTTTTCAAAGTTAGTTTTCATTCAAAGTAACTCATGGACGTTACTTAGCTTGTAACCAAAACAACACTGAGTATTAAATGTAATAACTACAAAAATATTGCTAAAAGTTTCATATTTTCATATGTTTGGTAGGATAAGTGTAAAGTTGCATTTCATTTTGGAGGGAATTCTAAAGGTTTTAACATCAATATAAACTCCACCACTATACCGTGAGAATATTTTGTGGACACAGTCCTCTGTAATTTACATAATGTACTTTTTCTTCTGATCTGCTGGCTGGTTTAGTAACATGTTGAAATACATTTGCATTGAGGAAGAGGCAACGGCACTCTGTCGCCAGTTTATTAGGTACATCTAGCTAAAACCTAATGCGGTCTAATACAACAGTCCTGCTATAAATTCTTCCTTTTTATGAAGGTTATAATGTTCAGTTAGTCAATACAGTGAGCGGTGTTCGTAATATTTAGTCTACCTACACTGATATTGGGGTTGATGCCTCTCAGTGTAATGCATTAGTTTTAGCTAGGTGTACCTAACAAATGTATATATTAAAGTCTGAGAAATTAACCGATTGCATAAAGTGTTACAGCCTGAAGCGTGTTGATCCTGCTGGTTGGCTTACTGGCTTTACTCCCAGAGATCATCAGTTTCACAGGACTAACTGCACACTGAGTGCCAAACCACCGTAACATACTGTAACAGCAGCAAAGGACAGAGACGTCAATCACATCTACATCTGAAGGCCCAAAACCTGTCACCCGCATTTGATCATAATCTATACCCGCATACCATCTGTCTGAAGGAGCGTGACGTTGGCAAACACACTCGACAAGTCTGCCTCGCTGCTCTGGATCAAGTTTGTCACCTTTTTCCATTTCTTACCTGGCAGACGGAGCAGTAGAGGAGGAGGAGGCAGGCGCTGACACAAGCGCACGCAGCCCCGGAGACGAAGCGGGAACGCAGCCAGCACAAAACACTCCGCACCATCGGCGCAGGGTCTCGGCGGGCGAGCGGCGCTACCGGGGCTGCGTGCCTCCCCGTCGGCCTGAGATCCTGCACAATCATCCGAGACCTTCTTTAACCGGGGCGTACCGTTGGCTCAGAGCTAATGCTCGATCTTATTCCAGAGGTCTTCAGCTTCGGTCTGTAAAGCCTTGCTGTAAACTGGGGCTTGTGTTGCCTGGTAAATAATCCTCCTCTGTTATAAACTCACACTGATCCCTTCTCCCTCTCTACAACCTCTTTTATTGTCATCCAAATTCAGAATTTCTCCTCTTTCAACATTGTGTCACCCCTCCCTTCCTCTCTAAAAACACTTTCTCAATACATCTTTTTTTGCTGTCCAGCATATCCACATAGCATATCCACATACCTAAAGCTGCCATTTTTTCTACCATCTGCCTGCTTGAACTCGTCCCCCTTTCCTTTTACTCCCTGCCCCCAAATCATTCACTCTCTCTCTCTCTCTCTCCCCCTGAAGGTACACACGTCCACACAATGAGCCGTCTTCTCTTTCCCTTCAGTCTCACCTTTGTTCTTCTCCTCTCTCTCTCTCTCATCCCCTAATCCCCACAGGGCCTATCCTGAGCCCCACGCTGAGCCAATCTACTGCCAGATACATGGGGGTAGGGACAGCAGGTCTTCCCATTGCCTCCCAGTGCTCTCCTTTTGTCTGCATGAGGAATTCCTCAGTACTGTGTAACCTGCAGACGTCTGTGTGTGTGTGTGTGTGTGTGTGTGTGTGTGTGTGTGTGTGTGTGTGTGTGTGTGTGTGTGTGTGTGTGGAACCTGTCAGACAGCTACAGGAGTGACTACATGTGCATACACCGAGGGTGTTTTCAGGTACCGTCGGAGCTGTTTTCTCTAAACGACTTCACTACTTTAAAACCACATCCCTTTCCCTTGACTGAAGTCTTCAGCGTTCAGGCAGCTCAGCTGTGGTGGGCTGCTGAGCCAACACAAGGTGGCATGGCTTTAAATAAAAACACATTCAGATAAAGTTGTATATTTATTGTATTAATTCTCCGAGCTTGTCTGCGTGCGTCCTTTCTAGCTAACGCTGTATGTAATGTTCCATTGTAGGTGTATTAGTGCTGAATCAGAAAATTACTCATCAGCTCATTTTGATTATCGAGTAATCGTTTGTCATTTATCAAGGAATTATAAAATATTTTAAATCCTTTCCAGTGTGAGGACTTGCTCTATTTTATATCACTGTAAATTGGATATTTTGGGGTTTCGGGCTGCTGGTCAGACAAAAAAAAAAAAGACATTTCATGATGTTACCTTGACCTCTCAAAACTTTTGATGGTTGTTTTTTTCCACCTTTTTCCAATAATTTTCATCATTATTTATGTATTAAATGATCAATTGAACAAATAATGAGCCGATTAATCGATAATGAAAATATCTTTAAGTTGCAGCCCTGATGTATATCGTAATATGATATACTGTTCTATTCTGTGATATATCTTCAAAACGTCAACTTTTCATGAGCTACGTCAAACAGCTGTTTCCAGCTTAGCGACAATGTATTTTGAGCTACACTAAGGGGCTTATAAATGCTTTGTTTATCTTAAGAAGTAAGAAAGTTATTTAGAGCCGCAATGATAAATCGATTAGTTGTCAACTATTACATTAATCGGCAACTATTTTGATAATCGATTAATCGGTTTGAGTATTTTCTAAGAAAAAAAAAATTTAATTTCTCTGATTCCAGAGATGAGTCTGATTTGCACTGAGTACTTTTACTTTTGATGCAAGTACATTTACATAACTTTACTTAACTTGCCTTTTGAATGCAGGGCTTTTAGATTAGATTAGATTAGATTCAACTTTATTGTCATTGCACATAGTACAGGTACAAGTACAACGAAATGCAGTTTTGCATTCTTTTTTGCTTGTAATGGAGTATTTTTACATGCGGCATTGGTCCTTTAACTTAAGTAAATGATCTGAATACTTCCTCCACCACTGCATGTGGTGTTGATATACGTATATCGCATGCTGTAGAGCTATATAGTAATTCATAAATACAAAAGAACAAACAGCATGGAGTGCATTTCTTTCTTTCTGTGTAGCATGGATTTTGTGTATAAGTGCTGTGGGAGTGATGTGTGGGACTCTGTATAAAGGGTGACACGGAAAACAAGTCTGCGATTGTGGCTCATGTGAATAAGCATGCATAAATGAGACGAATCATCATCACGTGTAGGCTACGTGTTCAAAGCTTCAGTGTGTGTTTTTGTCTCTCTTTTGTCCGCTTACACTCATTTTCCTCTTGTTTTCTGTTCCACTGCGTGTCTCACGGGGTTTCGGGGCAAAATATCAAAAGGAGGGAGAAAGAGTGTCTCATAATCGGATGATAAATTATAAAATAACATGTACATTGTTGGCTGAGCAGAAATTTGAACATCTAATAACATTCAAACGTCAGGGACAGAGTAGATAGTGTCTGTGTGAAAAAGAGAGAACAAGACGAGGAGAAAAAAAAAAGTACCATATATGGCGACGATGTCGCCTAGCAACCGGCTCTGCCTTCAGCCCAATTTTCCATGACACACACACTGAACTCTGAATGCATCGCTGTGTGTGTGTGCGTCTCTCTGAGTATGCATGTTTGAGCAAGTATCTGCTCACTTCACCGAGCATACAAAATGTAACTGGTTTGTCTGCGAGCCGACAGCGTGGACGCAGCTTTTTGAAGCCAACAATAACAAACGCACACCCTCCTTTCTATTAATTACAGTGTGACGTAAAGAAGGAGAGCTTTTACTCAACCGCGAGAGGACAAAATGTGCCGTGATCAGAAAACGCAGGCCGGCGTCATCGTGTTTGTTACAACAGCTTAAGTGCAACTCCTCAGGTTGCTCATTTCCTGGCTGTTACTACACTGTCCACTGACCAGCTGATTCAAATGATCGTTACTGGAACTGGCAGCCAATCAATACGCTGGTCGAGAAGTATCGCAAGCTGTACAGAGCTGAAACTATTAGTCTTTTTTTCGATAACTGATTCGTTGTTTCAGTAATTTTTTAAGCAAAAACTCCAAACGCTCTGGTTTCAGCTTCTTTAATGTCAGGATTTGCTTCTTTTCTCTGTTTTTATAACATTATAAACTTTGTGTTTTAGACTGTTGTACGGACAAAATGAGACATTTGAAGATTTGAAGACACCTTGAGCTCTGAGAAATGTTCTTTTTTTTTTTGTTTTCAGTATTTTCTGGCATGTTATTGTTGGCACATTAATCAATAATGGTAATAATCCTTAGTCGCAACCCTAAAGCTGTGAGAACATAAAAGCCAAGACTTTAAATTGGTCATCTGAACCTTTAAGATAAATAATAGGAGCGATGGTAAATCGGCCAGAATCAAAAGGAACGAAATGTTTAAATTTCTATTGGTTGAGGATAGAAGACGGGTTTTCTAACTGACTGTGTATGAAGATTTATGTTTGATTTCAGTTCATTTATGTTTTGTCAGCATAAAGTTGATCTTGTTTGTGTGTGTTTGCTATGGTTATTGTTAGATTTTGTTGTTATAGTTGTGCTTTGCCACTTTCTCCTGTTATGACTGTGCATGTTGTTTGTTTTAATATTGTTTTAATGGCCAATTTAAGTTTGTGTAGACCCGAGCACACTCACTCTGATACACTCTTGAATATGAATATGAATCCCAGCATTATAACAGTTAGTAGTTTTCAATTGGAGGCCTCTTTCGACCTCACAATGATCCCATGCGTCAGTGTTTGGTGCAGCTGTCAGATAAAGCGTAAAGGGCGTAATGTTATGTACCAGCTAACAACAGTGAAAATATGTTAAAGTGGGGGCCTTAGGTGTCCAAACTGTTCCGATGAAATCAGATTGGATTCTCTTGTGTCGTGTTTTTCTCTTTCTCTGGAGAAAGATTAAAGTAAAATACCAGACGAGGGTGGACCGTCTCCTGTGGAAAAAGAACTGGGGCTGGATTATTAAAAAATACGTGAGTGCAACTTCTGCCAAGTTTCTAATTCTTGAAGCGGCGCAACGTGAATGGCGTGCTGACAGTTGGAACATCTTTCAACATGCATGCTCGGTGACGTGGCCCGAACAGAAGACCTGGACATTCAGGATTCACATTCTGCAGAGAAGAGCAGTGGAGACACGGGAAGACTGAAGTGGAGACATCCTGTTTTTAAGACTTGTGTAATTCCAAGCGTTTCTAGTCGACGGTGCATCAAAGCCTCCTGACTCAGGGGAGGGAAAACGGCACAACTTCCTACTAAGAAACTTTAAACTGCATTTCATGTGTGGAGGAGAGAGGAAAAACCTTGAGCATCCGGGGCAGTAAAACTAACTACTAAACTGCTGCGACAGCATCTTTGTATATGAGCTGTACAGTGCTGAAGTGGCAGCTGTAATGAGATGGAAAAAATACCTCAAACGTGCATCCAGACGATGTTTAAATGGCCCCTGCGTCTGAGCTCGGCAAAGCCATGTGATCGTGAGCCATGGGAGTCAAGGGCCACAGAAGTGGGGGAGTTGGAGATAAGAGGCGGTTTCCTCTTCTTCGGTTTAAATTTTCGTGTTCATTATCAGGGTGGTGTGAGTCCAACCGTTAAAGGCTTTGAACCACAAATTAGACAAATTATTTCAAACGTAAAAAGCTATTTGATGTCGTCATTACTGAGCCACTTAAAATAAACAAGATATCCACCAAAACCACATGGGACGCACGCCGTGCAGCAAACCTCCTGATTAGCTGAGGCCTTCTTTTTTTTCAAAATTGCTCCCGAAGGCATAGCCATCGGTGTGTGAATGTATTTAGATTAGATCCTGATAGGCAAAGTTGGCACCTTAGCAGCCTCTGCCATCAGTGTATGAATGTGTGTGTGAATGGGTGAATGCTGACATGTAGTGTAAAGCGCTTTGAGTGGTCGGAAGACTAGAAAAGCGCTGTATAAAAAAATGCAAGTCCATTCTTTTTGTAATTTGCCCAACAGCACTACAATGATCATGAATTAACTACCTTAAAATATCAATATGACATAGTTTAGCAGCTTTTATGTATCTGACCCCTGACGTGCACTTCAGCCTGGTGATTTGACAAACAGCATGTGTGACAAAGATGACATCTGGCAGCCTGTATATCAACTGAGAGTGACTGGTGGGACTGTCACTGTGCACCCTGCATGTGTCCTGTATGCAGTGTGTGTATGTGTGTGTATTTGTACATGCCATCCTTTCTATTCCAGTGTTTTTTGTCCAACCAGCTCTTAGCTGTGTAGTCATTTTGCACCATGTTCAGTTGAGGAATGGCCACATACTGTATGCCTGGTCAGTTGCACAACATTTGCATTTGTAATTTTTTGGTAGCCAAAGCAGTAAGACCTGTTCATGCTTGTTTTTGTGGTATAGGCCTATACAGCTGACAGTTCATAATGTGACTGCTCATATTTTTGTTGTGGAAAACACTGAAAAAAAGACACTCACCCCTGTCCCATCGTCCGGGCTGCACAGCGACCGGGCGGGAGACAGACTGGACTCGATGTCGCTCCCGGTGAAGTCGTCCTCGGACTCTTCGAAGGACGAGGCGGAGGACAGGCAGATGGAGGAGGAGTTGGACAGCTTCCTCAGGGAGCGCATCAGCATCGGGGAGCCTCCGCAGCCGCTGTCCGAGCAGGGCGACTCGTCGTCCGGGTGAGGCTCCAGACACGAGCCGCTGCCGAGCTCCGTGCGGACGGTCAGCAGGGCCGGCGTCCCCCGAGGAGCGCGGCTCGGACTCGGGTCTCTGGTTATGATGAGTGTCGGTATGGGTCCCGGGAAACTTAGGCCTCCCGGAGTACCCTGAGGGGGGGGATCGGAGTCTGTTTCAACCGGACAAGAGTCGGTTTGCTCACCGGCCGCTTTGGGCCGACACGAAACGGCGCTGCAGTCGCGTTTAGTCATTTTATCCTCGACGCGATCGTCGGTTTTCGTCAGTCCGCTATCAAGAGGTTGATCCGGGGACGAGCTAGATTTTAAAGTCCGCTCCGTCTCCGGGGCAACAGAGGTGAGCAGCGGGGCCGAACTAGCCCCCGTTAATTCCCGAGCTTCACACACAACACGATCCTGGTGGTTTCCCCCCAGTAGCTGATCTTCCATGGCCCTCGTCGGGGGATCCGAGGCATTGTCCTCCCGCTCGGGTTTCGGCTCCTCGCAGCTCGCAGCGCCGACCTCAACATCGGCCTCTCGGTTCACTACGTGCCGGATGGCGGCTTCTTCGACATCCCCACCGAGGCCGGGCGGTGTCGGGGATGCTCGCTGTTGTTGTTCCTCGCCCGCCGACTGCACCTCGTCCCTGGGCAACTTTCCTACTCTGTGATCGCGGCGCGTCGCTGGATCTCCTCCCGCTCCGTTTCCGCAACCCGAATCCGCTTCTGTTTGGCTGGAGTCTCGCTTTCTCCTTCCCAGACACGACAGGACTTTATTTTTCATCGGATTCCTGTTCAACTGGTCGCTCCGTCGCTTCTCTCCGCTCCCGAATCTGCCGATAGGGAGTCGCTTGGCTGTCTGGTTTGCTTTCCACTTCGCTCTGCCTGCTGGGGCGGCGGCGTGAGACAGATCCGAGCGAGTTTGGCCCATCCTGCATGCCGTAGTAGTAGTAACAGTGACCCCAGACACACCCTCAGTGAGTGGTTGAATAGGAAAAATAGTTGTTGAAACCACTTAATCAGTGACTCCTACAAAGGACAGTCAGGTATCAGTCACACAATCCATTTATTAAGTCTGGGAAGACTTAAATTGCTCCATCCCCCTTTTTCCACTGTCGGAACTGTTCAAATCTGTGAGAACAAACACATGATGAATAGTTTAGTACACACATTAACTGCATGAGTAATAGCCCACTATAACAATAACACTCCCTTTAAGTCAATTTATCAGACTGATAATGTAATCATTAACAGCACACATATAAAGCACCTGCATAATAGTCCCACACAGTAAACACTGGCAGTTATTAATAACAGTCTCTGGCTCAAGAATGCCAATTAATCTGTGATTTATCAGTTATGAAATCCAGATATTATTTCCAGGAGCAGCCTAGAGGACAAATAAACTGACAGGGGGGAAAGTCAAATCAACTGCACAAACTCTGAGAGTATATTCACAGGAAAATATGACAGGAGGAATGATTTAAATGAGACAAACGGTTGAGTGCAATGACAAGGTTTCAGGGAGTTTCACAATCAGTATCACTGTTTGCAGTATCACTGTTGTGAAAAAAGTAATACTGCCCTCCTGTGTCTGGATATGATGCTATCGGCCAAGTAAGCTTGTTGTATGCCTTATAGACCGCAATGGCTATCTGTTAATAAATTACTTTAACCCCTAATCAGTTATTAAACTTGTTGATTAGATTTTTGTGGATCAAAAAGCTTAAATCGACTGATAATTTCAGCACTAAATAACTGTCCAACACATGCAGGCATGTCAAAACACAGCAAATACAACCACTGTGGGCTTCAGCGTCTTTGTTTGGTCCTAATTGATAGTGAAATATAGTTGGTAAAATGAAAAACTTTAAGGTGAATGATCCTCTATGCATACAGTAGTCACAAATTCCAGCCAGATAGCTATTCACAAACTACGTGTTTTCAAATCAATATTTTTTACATAAGTTCTTTCCTCCTATTAAACCTGCAGTAAGCAGAATGTTTTTGGCATCATTGGGCAAAAATTCCATAATAACCTTTCAGTACATTGTAATTCAAGTGTTCTGAGAGAAAACTATACTAAACTAAACTATAAAAACTAGGCAGCGCTGATCAAATATGAATCAATATTCTGTTACTGTAATGCCTAATAGGCATATATTGATCAATATTTGATCAGCGCTGCCTAGTTTGACGGTTTGATCGGAGTTCGCGAGTGATGGACAGCTGCTCAGAGACGGCAAGGCTCCAGCTCGGCTCTGATTGGTTGTTTTCCTCCGGTCTGTGAAATCTTGCAGATGCCATTAGGAGCACCGGAGGCACATGATTTTTTTCAGATTACCTGTCTCATGCACCACTGTCAGAATATAGTGACCTTTTTAAAAAAAATAACTTTTTTTAAATAATATTTGCTCCAATTCTACCCACTGCAGCTTTAAAGGACACATTTCATAATTTCCCAAGACATACAGTATGGCATCCTGGAAAAATTCAAAGCATTTTACATGAGGCATGGTGAGTGGCTCGCTGTCATTATACTGTGACAGTACTGCAGTCACCCTGCTGTTAGGAAGGAGTGCTCATAGAGAGGAAACAAGACAGGAAGGATAACAATGGAAAGAACAGCTCATAGTGTACCACACACACACAAGTAGATTCTTGTGTAATCAAAAGCATAAATAATCATACATAATGACTAACACCGGGGGGGGGGAATGACTGAGAGTCTTGTGCCATGCTGACATTGAATGGATTCTTTTATACACAAGTTTACGCACACAAGACACGATGCCCCCGTCCGCACACAGTCAAACAGTGACACATACAGTACTTTATGGGAAGATGGTCACTCATTGGCAAACATATAAAACACTAAAACATGATCTATGATCACATGGCAGTTAACTCCACTAATCACACACACACACAGTGTCATCTATTATATCATCTATTCATCATAATCTCAAGGACACACTATGTGGCCGTGGTGGAAACACTTTTGCTCTAAAATAAAATGCCCATTATCATAAGTTGGCTAATTACTGAGGTATTTGTTTTAAGAATACTTCACATTTTGAGAACAGAAATGTTGCCTGATTTTTTTTTCTTCTTAAATTTGCACATTTAGTCATTTTTTTAAGCCCAAGTGGCAATACAGACAATAATTTGCACTATCTGTTTATATTTGTATACTATGTTTAATTCTTGTGTATATATTATATTGTATATTGGTTAGATTTCAAATTTGTTATTCTTATTTTATTCTAACACTTTAATTATCCTACTGTTATTTTTTTTAACTGCTTATTTGCACCAACCCACCAAAGCAAATTCCTAGTGTAAACCTGATACAGCTGGCAATAAACGAGTTTCTGATTCTGATTCAGAGACACAACAAAAACATTTCCTGAAACTGACTTTAAACTGGCAGAGGATAATAAAAATTAAAAAAAATAAAAAAAAAACATTTCTGTGATATAAAAACAATTAAAAAAAATGTGTGTCATCGTTCATTTACTGAGACTTTGGAGAACAGAAATGTTGCCTGTTCTTTTTTCTTAAATGTGCACATTTTGTGATTTGTTTAAGCCCAAGTGGCAATACAGAGACCCAATAAAAATACTTCCTTAAACTGTCAGATGATATAAAAAATGTATATAAAAAAAAAAAAATTCTGTGATATAAAAACTTTTGCTGTGACTTTGGAGAGAGCTAAAAATCACATTACACATTGGAAACATATGAAACTTACCAGACTGATCCGGAGTCTGATGTGTGTGAAGCAGCAGCTGAAGGCTGGCAGAGAGGTGGAGGATTATAACGCTGCAGCGGGGTTTGAAGGGGATGTTGTCTGCGGCTTATCTCCTCAGCTAGCAGTCTGTGTGTGTGCAGTATCGTTGTGTGTAGTGGAGTCTATCAGCATGTGGTTGAAGCGAAAGAGGAAACGCAGTTCTAACTCGTCAGCTAACGCTCAGACTTCCGATACTTCAATTGACACCTGAAGTTACATAAACTCGCTGTTTAACTGACACGAACTGGCCTAATAGTTAGCTAAACACGGATTTAAGGACTGGTGTTAAAACGCGAAACTATCCTGAAATGCTGTATTTAAAAAAAAAGTGACCGAAACTACCTGTTACGAGTTGTGTCTAACAAAACGGTACTAACAGAGAAGCACGCGAGACTGGCCTGCGTCATGGGGATTTAAAAGTGCTGCCTTCAAATGCTCCCCGGAATTTTTACAGCTGCGCAAACTTAGTATCCTTCCAAAAATGTAATAAATACTATACTGTGGACATTTTAAAGGAGAAACGCTTTACTTTTACCGTTTACTTTAACTATTTACTATTTTACTATTTTATTTAAAAAAATAAATAACTATTAAGCATATATTTTAACATGCTGGTGGCCTCAATGTGTTTAGAGTTCTCCGATAGTTTGTAAAAGCAGCATGTGCCTTTTTGTCCATGCGCGTTTTCCCCTGTCATTATTGGAGTTTGTACTTTGATATGTCTGACTTTTATTATCCTCAAACTTAATAAAAAAAACATCCATATCACTCACAAACCCGTGTCTTCTGTGTTCCACTTTGTTTTATTTTGAAGGTGACATCGTTTTATTTTCAATAAACGCCAACCCTTTGTCATTTTTGGCATATCTGTGTTTCCGTAGAGGCGGAAGCAGCGTTTCACAACTACCATCTTCACGGCCCCGGCGTGACTTTCACCGGGTTGTCAGAGTCAGGGGGGTTGTGTAAAAAAGGAGAGAAACGACCACCCTGTGCTCGACCAAGCAGTTGTCAAAATGAGAGTACTAAACGCGGGTTTGTCTTTGGCTAAAACGCATCTTTTGGCACCAGGAGGCGTCACTCTTAAAAAGGTAACATTAAGTAACCCGAGGGGTTTGTGTAGGTGAACTGATCTGACATCAAGCTGCTCTGCCAGCAGCTCTTTGCATTTCACAATCGGTAAACAGACAGTTTGAATATTGATCTCCCTCTGTTTCATCTCTCCACAGGTGCTCATCAGCAGCTGTCGGACATGCTCCTCTGGTTTCTTCCCCAACGAGAGGATCCGCAACATCGGGATCTCAGCTCACATCGACTCGGGGAAGACCACCCTGACCGAGCGGGTCCTCTTCTACACCGGCAAAATAGCAGAGATCCACGAGGTGGGCGCCGGGACAGGCTATGTCTGTGCATTGATCGAGCTCTTGCTGCTGTCAGGTTTAGGATTTTATTTGTTTACACATATAAAAAGGTACAAGTAGAGATTACATAACAACAACAAATGTGATGGAGAGGTGCAAAAAAAAACCTCGGTGGGGCTTGATCAGGGCACTCTCCAATGCATACCTTAATCGATTTAAAAAGAAGAATAAATTATTAAAAAAGGATGCTAAAGAGAGAGAGAAGAGAAAAAAAAAAGAAAAGACAAAGAGAAGATTACACACACTAGCAAACATCCATATACTTAACTTTAACTCCTCACAGCAAAGGAGGGTTTAACTGACTAAGACAGACACACTGCATCATATTATACTATTACAATGCACTACTATATCATACATTATAATATACTCTGCTATATATTAATATACTCTTCATATTTGCACTACTATTTGCACTATTTGCACCATTGGCACACTCTCACTTCACTGCTGTACTTACTTATGTTATCTTATTTTTATTTTATTTCACTTTATTCTATTTGATTGTATCTTTTTAAAGGTGTATGGTGTTGGGACTTGTTGTCTATGCTACTGGATGCCTAAATTCCCTTCGGGATCAATAAAGTATCTATCTATCTATCTATCTATCTATACAATCCAAAGACAAAGTTAAATGGAATTAAGGCTCTCATTCCTATATCATCAATAAAAAGTCATTATTAGTACGCAATTTACAGAGCTAATCCATAAGGAAAACATTGGGGAGATAAAAACAAAATTTTAAAAGCTTTCTTAAATGACAAATTTAAATGACAGGTGAGGTTTACAGGTGTACAATTTTCATTCATGGGCTGTTTTCCTCCCCCTGCGGTGTGCAGGTGAAGGGGAAGGACGGTGTTGGAGCCACTATGGACTCTATGGAGCTGGAGAGACAGAGAGGCATCACCATCCAGTCAGCTGCTACATACACCGTGTGGAAGGATTACAACATCAACATCATTGACACACCAGGTACTATAAGTTGTACTTGATCTCTGGGGCCCTTGGGGACAAATACATGCTGATATGACCCCCTATTTGTGGTCATTTGTTTACACATACAAATAGGTAATAATGCAGGACCTTTCTTAACGGGCTACACCAAGTTTGGGGACAGTTTAAAAAAATGAATGGTTCAATCAGAGCTGCAGAGGCTGAGATTCTCTGACTTTTAGTCCCTAGTATGGGTCAAGCCCCAAAAGCATTGGATCAGACATTTCCATGATGCAACTTGATTATGTCTTTTTATTAGACCGTACCTGCCTGGTATCCGTGCCGTATCCATGTCCTTCAAACCAAATGCCCCCAGATTGTTATGCAGGCTCTCTGTTACAATATGTAGTCTTATAGCCCACGCCAAGATAACGCTGATGATCAGTGGGGTACATTTCTCAGACTTTGAAAATCATATGTAAAATAGGTGGAGTGTCCCTTTTCAAGGCCCATACCATCTCATAGATGATGGGTGTGAATCATGTAACATTTCATGTAGGATGCAAGAAAGAAAAGTTTGATCTTCACAGCTTTGTGGTGTCTTAGTCGTGGTTATTTGTTTAGGAAATTTGCAATTGTGGCGTAGAAGTATTACAATGTCTAATTGGACCAGAGCTACTTCAATTTCACAGATATTTTATTTGAGCAGAAGTGATTGTACTTTAACGGAGGAAAAACAAAAAAATGCAAATATTTTCACTAAAAATAACTCTTTTAAAAGACAACATCACTAGATGTTTACAGAGAGATTCAGACTGAATTGTTCTAAATCATAAACAAGATCCTATAAAATTTAGTACACAGAGATGTAAAAAAACAGATTTCATGTATTTTCTGTGCATTTGATGTCAGTGGCCCCGCATTTGTCCAAGTTGCAAGGGAAAGCCGTCAACATTTCTACGTTGCAATGAATGCACAAATTACTCAGGTAAAAGTGTAATCACTGACTAAAACGTCCCTGTTTTGACCTTTTCTCTCTACTCATTTTCTCTATTTAATAACGACAGGAAACCCACAGAAACACTTTGAAATGCTACACAAAATAAAAGAAAAGAAAATGTTACTCAAAAGCAAAAACACATGTAAATATAATTAGTTTTATCCGTGCTTGTGATGAAGGTCATTGTGTTTGCCTGGACACAAACAGCTTGTGCTATTGTGGTTTAAGTGATGTAATTATTTCATCTGGACCGTGCAGGTTCTAGCCACCATGTCAGCGAGCGTCAGCCCTGAAATGATGAATCTTTAGCTTCAGGACCGTCCCTCACAAGTCAAATGTGTGGCTTTTCCACGTTTAAAGTCTTTTTTCCTCTAAACATCACTGTCCGTGTTGTTTCTCCAGGTCACGTGGACTTCACCATCGAAGTGGAGCGAGCGCTGCGCGTGCTGGACGGTGCCGTGCTGGTCCTGTGTGCGGTGGGGGGAGTCCAGTGTCAGACCTTGACGGTGAACAGACAGATGAAGCGCTACAACGTCCCCTTCCTCACCTTCATCAACAAGCTGGACCGCATGGGCGCCAATCCCAGCCGAGCCCTGCAGCAGATGAGGTACGGTACACACGCATGGTGTACACAATGCAAACATACCAGAGTGCTCCTGATCAGTTACACATAGAGCCGTCACAATGTGTTTTACTTGATATCTCAGCAGTGATGATGTAACATAGATGATATTTTATTAAAAAAATATGGTCTAATCATTAGTTATGTGAGTAGAAATCCCACATCAGATTGCAATATAGATTGAAATCAATATACAGTATCTCCCAGCTCTATTTGCATGATAGTTTGTTTAAATGTTACTTCTACATGCATACAGTATGCCTTTCCTGAATATTTGCTAATTTATTAGTCTTAAATAAACCAAACAACAGACGTGCATGCAACAAAAATTAGAGGGGAGACTCACTGCAGCTGTGTTTTTATGGTGCACACAGTAACAAGCTGAAGCTCCTCTCCTTCAGGCTGACATGAAATCATCATTCCACAAACAATGTTGTAATCAGCTGTGGTTTTCCTTCCTCTATTTTGGTTCTCACTTCAGACTTTTTTTCTTTTCCTTCTTCAGAACCAAACTGAACCACAACGCAGCCTTCGTGAGCATCCCCATCGGCCTGGAGGGGAACATGCGCGGCATCATCGACCTTGTAGAGGAGCGGAGCATGTATTTCGAAGGACCTTTTGGGTGAGGGACTCCCCTTGTGGTGCCTTGACCATGAAGAGATCCGTTTCTGTTATTGTGTCAACTGGTTATTTTGTGTCTGACCTGTATTTTATTAGCAAGAATAGTTTTTACCACATATGAGACTGATTGAAGACAGTAGCACTGTAAGACCTGCAGGTAGCCGTGATCAAAAATCCTCAAATTCAGCATCTGTCAGATTGCAAAGGTTCATTTCTTTTCCGGTTTCATAACTTCTGAGATTCTGTTCTGATTCAGTTTCTTCCTCCCTGCAGTCAAACTATCCGCTACGATGAGATCCCGGCAGATTTCCGTGCTGAGGCTGCAGACCGGAGGCAGGAGCTGGTGGAGTGTGTGGCTAACGCTGATGAAATCCTGGGAGAAATGTTCCTGGAGGAAAAGATTCCAACCAACGACGACCTGAAGGTTTGTGTCTTTTTAAAGAGAGAGAGAGAGAGCACATGTGTGAAATCTGAGTCTTGTCAGAAAATGATAACAAGGCCTTCAATGTTTCAGAAACTTCACTTCCTGTCAAACTATGACTCATAGTTTAGTCATCATTAGTTGTGAAATAACTTTCACAATAATTTCTTGACGTAAACAAGACTAAAGACTCCACAGCCACGCTTGAGCGTTATCAACTTACCGTACGATATATGGACATGACCTCGATAATTTTAACGTTATCGTCTTATCGTACGATATATGGACATGACGTCGGCCATTTCTGCTGACATCGATATTGCCCAAATGTCGCCAACATGATGCCAGAATAATCAGCTGGGTTTTCCATACTATTATAAGATTTTGGTGTTGCGCAGACATTGCACATTTTTGTTAACAGAGCCAGAGAGTCCATTTTGTTTATTGTTTTGGGTGTGTGGTTTTGTTTTATTTCTTTAGTGAATATTTTTTCACCTTCCAAGTTCTTTGCTCTTTGAAAGGGTGTACTTGCATTATTGTGCTATTATATTATCATAACAGTGGCACTAATGGTCTTAAAATGACAATAATATCGTTTATCGCAATTATTTCTGGGACAATGTATCGTCTAACAGAAGTAGTTATCGTGACAGGCCTAAACATGCTCACAATGATAATGCTAACATGCTGATATTTAGCATGTATAATATTTACCATGTTTACGTCTTAGTTTTTGAGAGTTAGCATGCCAACAATAGCAAATTAGCCAAAATAAAATAAAAAATAATGATAAATATTTTGTTTTACCTTACAACTTTTCCTGAGGGGGACATGAATCTGTGTACTAAAGTTCATGGCAATCCGTCCAATAGTTGTTGAGATATTTCACTCAAAGCCACAAATATCAACCTCACGTTGGCGCTAGTGGAGAAGTCAGGAGATCCCCAAATTCATTAGGATTCATCAACTGGAAAGCATGAATATATGTACCAAAATTCATGGCAGTCCATCCAATAGTAGTCCAGACATGTCATTAAAAAAACAAAAATGTCACCCAATCCAACTGAAACTGACCACACAGAAACCAGTAGTTTTTTTAGATATTTTAGCCTGGACCAAAGCCCTGCTAATAAAGAATAAGGCATCTTTGAGATCTAATTTTGGCCAGTCTTCCTTCAAAACATGACATTGTCTTTTCATTTAAAGTCAACAAACAAGACCATGACAACAACAAAGAATAAAAAAACACGTCACTGTCTTCCAGGCTGCAATCCGCAGGGCCACCGTGCAGCGTCTCTTCACTCCCGTGTTGGTGGGCACAGCGTTGAAGAACAAGGGCGTCCAGCCTCTACTGGAGGCTGTCCTGGATTACCTGCCGAACCCCACCGAAGTCAAAAACTATGCTATCCTCAATGACGAGTGAGTGTGGACCAGGGTCTGTCTATAATATCTTTCACGAGAATGTTTATGCACTAACGTCAGTGTGTTTTTCCGCCGTGTTAAGAGAGGCCAGTGAGACATCGAAGATTCAAATGGACCCCACGAGAGACTCTACACACCCGTATGTGGGTCTGGCCTTTAAACTGGAGGTAAGACGCAATACTTTATCTTTCATTTCTGCCATTTTTCACCTGGAATGTCTTAATCTGTCGCGCTTTGTTGTGTTTCCTGTGTCGTCTCTCACTATCAGGCGGGGAGGTTCGGCCAGCTGACGTATGTGCGGGTGTACCAGGGCTGCCTGAAGAAGGGGGAGTACATCTACAACACACGCACGAGCAAGAAAGTCAGAGTTCAGAGGCTGGTGCGCCTCCACGCTGACCAGTTGGAGGTGAGAGAGAACGAGTCGGCGTACATCAGCAGGCTGTCAGAGGTCACAGTTTTCCGTCTGCGGTTTGCAGTTTAAAACGGCAGAGGAACATGACTGGTCAAAGTTGTTAGGTTCCTCTTTTGGCACCAGTCAAGTGTGTAGATAACAACCACATCCCCTGTGACACCAGAGAATCATGATTGCATCTTTTCTTGCATCAAAACAAGACGTGAAACTGTTTAATATTCAGCCCTATTGTTTCAGGAAATAATAAGACTTTTGAATCAGTCCTGAAAATTAACATCTTGTCCTCTTATTTCCTTTGTTTTTTCTTTCTATCCGTGCTGTTTTTCAGGATGTGGACGAGGTTTATGCCGGAGATATTTGTGCTCTGTTCGGGATCGACTGTGCCAGCGGCGACACTTTTACATCCAGGACCAGCGCTAACCTCTCCATGGTGAGTCACTTTTTAAAAAACTATGCTTCTTTTCCTTTTTTACTTCAAGATATAAGGAGAGCGACGTGTTCATTTGTTATCATTTTGTCCCATAGGAGTCTATTCACGTCCCAGAGCCTGTCATTTCCATGTCAATAAAGCCGACCAACAAGGTAAAAAAATACATTAATTTACCCATACGTACTGTCTCTGGAGTCTAAATCGCATCTATTAACTCTTCTCTCCTCTTCTGACCAGAATGACCTGGATAAATTCTCCAAAGGTATTAACCGCTTCACCAGGGAAGACCCGACGTTCAGGGTGCATTATGACACCGAGAGCAAAGAAACCATCATCTCAGGCATGGGCGAGCTGCATCTGGAAATCTACTCCCAGGTACCAGAGGAGGTTCTGCATGTCTTAATACAAGACGTCCTGCAATAAATGAGACTCGTTCTGTGATGCTTTGATAGGACAACATTTATTTCTTTTAACTGATGATGCTTTATGACGAGTTAGCTTGGATTTGTGGAGGTTTGTGGAGTAGGGCTGGGCGATATTTCATGATTTATCGTCTCTCAACGGAATCATATCACGATGAAAACATATATCAAGATATCGTGATACACAATTACGTTATCTAATTTGATAACATGCACATACTAAGTAAAAATCTGATCAATTTGCACTAGAGTTCTTAACTAAATGAGAAAAATACTCAGTACTTTTCATTTTTCAAGTATTTAAGTATTATTAATTGAGTTGTTTCATATAGTAATAAGTAATATATTTATTTATTGAATTACCGGAGAACATGCTATATCGTGATATATATCGTTATCAAGATATGAAATGACCTATATGGAGCTTTCAGGTGTAACTAATAATGAGTACTGTGGTCAATTTTTGCAAATATCACACCGTTTTTAGAACTCTCTTTCTCTCCATTGTCTCTTTCTATGAAGATGTAGATGATTAACTGATAGAAAGAGACAAAACCAAATGCTGCTGAGCTAATCAGTGTTTTTCGAGTGAGCTCTCCAGACTTCAGGAAATCAGTTTTTCCTTAATGTTTGAATGAATTGTCCCTTTTAAACCTGATCTATCTGAACTGTGTTTCTGTTGGTTTATTCTTGTTTCGGTTTGTTGTGTCAGAGGATGGAGCGGGAATACAACTGTCCCTGTGTGATGGGAAAACCCAAGGTGGCTTTCAGAGAGACGATCACCAGCCCCGTACAGTAAGATCTCCTGACACACACACACACACACACACACACACACACACACACACACTGAACAGCATAAACCGAGGCAATAGTCTAATAGTATAAACCGTTTTACTTTGGCTAAAATACAATAGCACCCAAAAGTACTACAAAAGTAGCCCAATATAAGGATATCATCATTATATATGATGGCTTTTTACTTGCAGTATTCATGCTCCGATATATATGAATACAAGATGGGAGCATCAAGATGTCGTTTAGGTTGTTATAGCAGTGTGATCATGGATGTCAGCAGTTTATTTTGTTATTGGAGGTTTTTCACATTCATGGCAGTGAGGCAGCTGCTCCATCTGCAGCACTTTAACGCCCTCTGTAGGAGACCAGGTGAACAGCAGCTTCCAGTGAATGATCTCCTGCAAAAATAACTCAGATTAACACAAAACATCAGGTAGTAAAAACCTCTCATAATAGTGCATATTTAGCATGAGAGTAAGTGCTCTTCTCAACTAACTGGTACCAGACCAGCTTACTGTAAAATGCCACTAGTGATTAAGTTATTAGCTGCTTTATTATTCTGATAAACACTTAATACTTTGTTATTTATCAAGGAAACATAGCAAACGTTTACCGTTTACAGCTTTATAAATGGTGTAAAATAGTGTTTCTTAGCAGATTTATATCATTGTAAATGATTAAATATGTTTTGTTTCTTTAGTTACATGTCTGTCTGAATAAGAATGCTAAGACAAAGCTGGACGTACTTGTTGCATCTAGTTCTTCAGTCATTTTATAGATTAATAGACACATTAAAAGATTTGTTCAGGGGGGATAATGAAAGTAATTGTTAATATTATTATTTTCAAGTATATTAAAAAAGTTTATCATAATAAGTGGTTACCTGGGAGACCATCTCGTGCAGTAGTACGTGATAGTCAAACTTCAGCTGGTCGTTCTCAGTCGCCTGCAGCAGACGAGGGGAAAAATAAAGACAAACGATAGAAACCGAGTCCAAAACAACTGTCACATCCTCGGTCGGTGTGCAGCTTCCTTTCTGCCGAAAACTTCACATCATGGCAGAATATTTGGACTTTCTTTTAATGCAAAAACTGCCTCCTATGTCTGAAGGAGGTCTATAAACAAAAACTCGTGACTGTAGTAAATGATTGTCTTGAATTTGTATTGTCTATCTCTCTACTTATCAATCGAGGCTTAATGAGCAGATAAAACAAACCTACCAGCTGCGTGATGTTGGCCACCTGAGCCATGTTGTACAGAGTGTCTTCAGTGGATTCGTTCAGCATGACGAAGCTGGAGGCCACGATGCCGAGTTGCCAGAAAGGCTTCATGTTGGGCTCAAAGTTGCCGTAGCTGTCTGTTGGTCACAACGTCGGTGTGTTACGAAGGACGTCAACGCATGCGTGGTGCTTGATTGTGCCACATGTATACTTGTCATGTAGACATATACATATGTGTGTGCTCATAACGAACAGGAGATTACACCATCAGGGTTCTGAAGGTCAGCCATTTGTGTCGTGTTATTGTTGAGAGGAAAAACCACAAATACTAAAAGAGTTGAAATCCCCAGAGGCTGCAATTTCAAACTGCCGATGTTGTGCAATACGTGACTTAGTGCGTCGATTTGCAGCAACAGCATGCAGGAGTTTGTTTTCTCGTACGTACCGGGTAGATTCTGTGCCGACAGCAGGCTTTGGCTCGTCTTGTACTCTTGGTACAAGGCCTCCTCTTGTGCTTTAGTCTCGATTGTGAGGAGCTCCTTGCACGAGGCCTGGACCTGAGGTGGTCCTCCACTCGGAAACAAAACCTCTGCAGAGCATTTCTCTGTAGTCTGGTTTTTTTTAAAAAACAGGACGGTGGATTAAAAAGAAGCAAATAGAGGAAAGGCAGGTTTGATAAGACAGACGTGGAGGGGGAGTATACAGAGCAGAGGCGTAGTCCAGGTGTTACCATGGTAGCCAAGTGAGTCAGGGTTGCACAACACTGCCTACTTTTATCTACTGTTTAGTTAAATCTGGTCAAACCTGCTCACTCTAAAGACAGAGATTATTTACTTTAAACATTAACACATGCCTAAGATTTGCTTAAAACATCTTTCCATAAGCAACAATGTGAATGCAATGACATCAACTCTTGAAATGTCGAGGGTAGCCCACATGCTGTTAAAATAGATTATGTCTTTCCCTATTTGAGAAGTCTTCACAGACGAATGAGCACTGAAGTAAATCTCGCAGAGCAGGGTGGTCAAAGCTTTTCAGTGATCTGATTCAGGAACAGAGTTTGTTATTATACATGTAGTTTTTTTAATCTATTTTTAGGGTACTTTTGGGGTTATTTTCTGTTGATTAAGGAGCACTGTCCCTGTAAAACCCCCCCAAAAAAATCAAAGAAATTCAGAAATCGAAACCAAATCAAAAACCAAATCTATAGGCACATTTGTAAAAAAACTACCCAATATGTTAATGAATCCGCTGTGGACTGAAGAACTCGTGGCTGTATCTAACCCATGTGTAAGCCCGGTGCGATAAATAATCAGAAATCATATCTTACATTGCTGATGATCTCCTGCACCGAGATCTCCAGCTGATACTTTCTTCCGTCTGCCACATCCTAAAAGACAAGTCAGAAATAACCACAGTTGACAGAAGTTTGAACTTCGTCGTAAACTAAACTATAATAGTTGAAGTTCAGCCGACCTCTGCGTTTCCGCTGTGCACGTCGTGCAGTCCGAACACCCTGTAGGGAGAGCCGTGGCGGGTGTTGAGGTAGTGTTGGACCACTTTGGCTGCCCTCCTGGCCGGGTAGTGATTGGGGTTCAGCTCGCCAGTCGCCATCACATACTCTTCAGCTTCCAATTCCACTAATACGTCCTGTTGTTATTCCAGAGAAAAGGAAAGTACAGACGGTGAGAGAGGGAATCGTGAAAAGACAGGATTCAAACAGAAGCTGCTGTAATGAACAGGGATGGGCGTCTAACCCCCCTGAAGGACTTTGACCCTCAGGTGTCAGCAGGGTGGAGCTTTTTGTCTCGGGTCGGTTTGACTCCAGATAAGAAAAGATTTAGACACAAGGAGAACATCCAATGAGTAAAGTGGAAAGAAAGTAAAACAAGTCTAAGAAAACGTACAGGATGAAGAGGTTTACAGCTGAGTCTGATCTTACCTTTAACTGCTGCTCTGCCTGTTACTTTGACAGGTGGAAGCTTTTATCTGTCCGCTGCTCCTCATGCAAGTAGAAACATTTACTTCCCACTTCCTCTGACACCGGAGCTCTTTGAGGACTGCCCCCTTTTTAAAGAGACAGAGCTCTTTTTCTGTTGTTTCCTCTCCTTCCTATTGAATCAGCTTTACATAACAGGCAATGCAAGCAAATGTGGTTCAGTCAGATTTGGTGCTGCAGCAATGCAGCATTTCCCCCCCTCCAAATTTACCGTCTCTCTCACCCCCACTGCCTTTCTCTTTATCCATCCGTGGCCTGTCCCTTGTCCTGTGCACGAGCACGAACGTCACTTGTTGCTGACTGGCTGGTGTTGTGTGGATCGGTCCGAGACACTTTGTTTGTTTCCCAGGGCTGTTTACGGACACCAGATTTTTTTTTTTCAGCACACACACAGAACAGACAGGTAGCGGACGGTGAGGTGATATTGGCTGAATTTGACAAAAAGTGTCTTGGATTAGAATCGGTGACTGCACCTTTAAATTATAAAGGAATAATTAATGCATTTTGGTGGGACATGCCAAACACTGATGATATCTGATCATTTTCACCCATATTGGCCAACACCACTAACTGTAGTCCGATTGTGACTTTTTATTTAAGAACAACATGATGCACGATTTCTTCTGTTGCTAAAATCGACAGTTGTATTAAGTGCTGCAACGATTAATCGATTAGTTGTCAACTATTAAATTAATCGCCAACTATTTTGATAATCGATTAATCGGTTCGAGTCGTTTTTTAAGAGAAAAAAAAAGTCAAAATTTTCTGATTCCAGCTTCTTAAATGTGAATATTTTCTGGTTTCTTTACTCGTCTGTGACAGTAAACTGAATATCTTTGAGTTGTGGACAAAACAAGACATTTGAGGACGTCACCTTGGGCTTTGGGAAACACTGTTCGACATTTTTCACCATTTTCTGACATTTTATAGGCCAAACAACTAATCGATTAATCGAGAAAACAATCGACAGATGCGGTCCTAGTTGTGTTAAAGTTACATACTCCTAGAGAGAGAGATCAAGTGGCCAAAAATAATAATTGTGCACGAGTACATGTAATACTTCAAATTAAAATTCCTGTTTATCTAAGAAATTAGTTTATTTATATATATATATATATATATATATATATATATATATATATATATATATATATATATATATATATATATATCCTTGGCGTTTGCTTTGACTTGTGTAATTACTTGGTCAGAATTGTAATTATGCAAAAGAAGAAATTTTAAAGTCATTAAAATGTTTGTGTTTGCAGTCATAGCGCAACCTATATTAGTGTTTTCTAAATGTCTATTTTTGGTAGTGACTGATGTCGGTACTGCAATCTGATTGGTGCGTCTGGTTGGAAACTATCAGCAACACAAGCAGTGTGGCATCCATTACCAACAGAATCGTATATTGATGCTTAAACAGAGTTGGACTCTTGTTGACCGATGGTTTCAAAATGTGGATGTTTCGTCCCGTTTTTTCTGCAGGTTTGAATTCACTCACAAGAAGCAGAGCGGCGGCTCTGGACAGTACGGTAAAGTCATCGGAGTCCTTGAGCCCCTTGAGCCAGAGCATCACACCAAGCTGGAGTTTGAAGACCAGACTGTTGGCACCAACGTCCCGAAGCAGTTTGTACCAGCTGTTGAAAAGGTTCCTAACTTTTAATGTAATCTCAGTGAAAGAGCAGCTACGCGGATGTGACATCGCTTAAAAAAAAATAATACTTGAACTCTCGATTTGTCTTTTTGTTTCTTCCCATCGTGCTGCAGGGCTTCAGGGAGGCCTGTGAGAAGGGACCCCTGAGCGGGCACAAGATCTCAGGAGTCCGGTTCGTCCTGGAAGACGGAGCGAATCACATGGTGGACTCCAACGAGCTCTCCTTCATCCGTGCAGGAGAGGGTGCTCTAAAACAGGGTGAGGGTTACGTTACCATCTGTTTCATCTCATTACGTTTTAACTTCACCGTCTGTTGTTGTCAGTGTACATTAACGTTGGTTTCAATACGCTCCCCTCAGCTATGGAAAAGTCCAACGCGGTCATCCTGGAGCCGATCATGTCCGTGGAAATCGTAGCGCCTCAGGAGTTTCAAGGATCAGTCATTGCCGGTGTAAACCGCCGCCACGGTGTCATCTCGGGACAGGACGGAGCCGAGGGATACTTCACTCTGTACGCCGATGTGGGTCCAGTTTGTAAATTATTTACATAACAGCATGCAATCTGAAGTCTTTTAGCTCACAGCATGTGTTCTCTCATCCGTAACCATCATTTTGTATTTGACTAATTTCCGCTTGTTTCTCCCAACAGGTTCCACTAAACGACATGTTCGGCTACTCCACAGAACTACGCTCCGGTACCGAAGTAAGTTAAACCTCAACGTTGTAGTCCGTACGTGTAGTCCATTATAGTCCAGATCAGGTAGTCTAATAATACACTAACTCTGTTTAAAATCACATTTAGTTTCCCTCATAGAGACCGAATACTTTGTGATAGATGAATATTTGCATTTTTGCTGCCTTGGATGTTCATTTCTAGCATCTGTCGTAGGGCTGTTTATTGGCAAGAATCTGGCGATAAGACACGCATCACGATACAGGGGTTAACGTTTCAATATATCGCGATATATTGCGACACTGTAAGCAAGGCGATATATTGCGAATTTAAATATAATTTCAGGAATACTGTCATACTGTGAAGAACACTCCGCCATATACATAAAATCTGAGTAAAAAAAAATGTTATGCAGTCAGAACAGTGGGATTTATCACAGTCCCTGTAACATCCAACATCATAGCACTACTTTGAGAGGGCACATACACTGAGAGGGCGCATCTCTTTGCAAACGAAATAAAGTATTGAAAGAGTTAATCTTTGAAAAACTATTACTTAAAAATCAAAACAGTGTTTGAGAATTGAAACGGTACCACAAAGCATAATATCACGATACTCGATATTTTCAATATTTTCTTACACCCCTAGTCCGTTGAGGAGAATACTGATTGTAAATAAAATTATAGATTAAATTAGTTTTTTACCTGGGGAAAAAAAAATCCAGGAATTTACCTGTGTTTTTCCAGCCTTGAGCAATGCCTACCCTCTTCCTTTGTTGGCACAACCTCCACCAATCACTACAGAGACATAATACATTATAATTTCAACAACTAACACCCTCTATCTATTGTTTATTCAGGGAAAGGGGGAGTACACCATGGAGTACAGCAGATACCAGCCCTGCCTGCCGGCCTCACAAGAGGAACTCATCCACAAATACTTGGAGGCAACAGGACAGCTGCCTGCAAAGAGGAACAAGTGGAAGAGCTGAAAACTTTCACATCTACTCAGCTGTATACTAACTGGACTTTGACCACCGTCCCTCATCTTTACACACATTTCGGCCCATCGTCAACCGTGACTCGACAACACGGTTTTAATTTGTGGAGCCATGAAAAGCTTTGACATTTTACTTCAAGTTCTTTTTCCTCCCTAATGTTCGACCCCTGTGGAAAACATATTTATTACCTCGATTTAAGCCCCATCTGACCTCGTTGGTAAGGAAAGCTCAGTGTTTTGACATGAGCTTAAAATGTTAATTTTGTACTATGTACAGAATGGTCCTGATGTAACAATGACTGAAACAAAAATATATATATATCCGTCTTTTAAAGTGTAGTTCTGTGCAGATCATTCATGTCTCAACAACTTCTTGATTCTTAGAAACCCACATTTTGCTTCTACAGTAGCGTTCTGTGTGGCAATTTGTAGATATTTTTCATGAACAATTCACTTGATTAGCTAGAAAACATCAGAGAAACACGATTACACACAGTTCCTTCTCACCTGTCCGACGATCTCCGTTTCCTCCACCGTCTCTGGTACGCTGTTGGGATGAGCCGTCATGTCCGCTGAGTCGGCTCCAGGTCTGATCGTCACACTGGGGCTCCCAGTTACCCCAGTTAACACAGCCAGAACAACGATGATCCTCATTCTAGTAAACTGTAACACACAGATGCTAGAGAAAAGGGGGAAAAAACACTTCTGTGAAAGAGCGGAGCAGGAAGGGAAATGACCTTCCTGTCAGTGTGGAGTTATATAACGGAGGAAGAGGAGGGAGCAGAAAGAAGAGACTGTCCAGATCTCTCTGTCTTCCTGGTACAATCTGTTTATTTTCCCCCCTCTTAACTAAACAAACTGCTCCACTTTATCTGGTTCTGTTCTTCGTACGCTCTCGTTGCAACTCGCTCGAGCTGTCGGCCCCCGAAGGTTTCAGCAGCCTCACGAGAAGAACTGATTAGTTTAGGAACAGTTATCCCATTAGAGCAGCTGTGGTTGATATGGGAGCTTGATGGGTTGCAGCGTCGCCCGGTCCACAGTGTGTCAGATTAAATGGAGCAGGACGGGCGTTCACTGAGCCAAATTAAACAAGTCCTGGCAATTAAAATGCAAAATCTACGCAGTTTAAGATTTAAGATTACAAAGGAGTGTTATGAAAACATCAAGATGACGGCTAGAAAAGTCCTCACAATCCAACAGAATATTCTCACAGGAAATGCTACCACTTTCTCAGTATTTTAGTCATTTCTTCAATTGTTTATAGATGGTGGACCACAGACTGAGATGATGACAAGCAAAAGGGGTTTATTTTGCTCTGCTGTATCAATATTAATGTGTTTTGGTTGAAAAGCCTGAATCAGCTTTTGTGAACAATTAATTTTGTTTTTATAAAAGAGCAGAATTAAGAGTGGAACGATATCATTCAATGTTTGGGATATTCCTTCATGTTATTTAAAGCAGTATCAGACTGATCTTGGAACATAAACCTTGAACTCACAGTCATATTTTTGACTTCTAGATTATAGATTCTTGTTTTTTCTTAAATTAAATAAATGACATAATTGCTTTTGCTGACCGTTTTTTGAATCACCAAAATAGTTTCAACAGAGAGAAAGTTCAAAGGTAAGGAAAACTTTAATGACACTTAACTTGTTCTACAAAATGAAAACTGACAAATGATCAACATCAAAACAGACATACTGAACAGAAAAGCTTTTCATCACGTTTTCTGCTTATTAATTATTACAGGCTGAATCTCTTAAAGGTGCAGTGTGTAGGATTCGGCGGCCTCTAGTGGTGTGGTTGCAGATTGCAACCAACTGAGTACCCCTGCGCCCACTCCTCTCTTTCCAAGACTGCGGTAACGTGAGCCGCCGAGTGCAAAACCGTGTTAACGTAAAAACACAAAAGGCTCTTTCTAGAGCCAGTGTTTGGTTTGTCCGTTCTGGGCTACTGTAGAAACATGGCGGTCGGCGGAGCAACATGGCGGTTGGCAGAGCAACATGGCGGACTCCGTGAAGAGTACCCGCTCCCTATGTCGATATGAAGGACTCATTCTAAGCTAACGAAAACACAACAATTCTTAGTTTCAGGTGATTTTACACTAATGAAAACATAGTTATGAATATTATGTTGCATTTCTGCTAATAGATCCCCTGAAATGTCACACATTGTTCCTTTAATGTAACTGAAATCAACTGAATAACATAAAACTACATTACTCATAAGAATAATCCCTCTTGTCAGTAGTGTGTACAATATTCCCTTTATTAGATACTCCTGTACAATCTGCAATTCAGTATAACAGCTCTGTCACAAATGAGACTTTATGGCAGAACAGTTGTATTAGATTAAACAGGTGCATCTCATAATGTGGCCACTGAGAACTATAGAACATGTTTACATGCTTTAATGTTTAAAAAAAAGAAGCCCCCTGAAAAGCCCAGTCTGCTCTGATTGGTCAGCTGGCCTACTCTGTTGTAATTGGTCAACCGAACTAAACTCTTCGAAGCTTTGCTGGAGGGCCTGCCAAACTAGCTGCTAGGCAGGTATTTTTACAAATGTGTTACTTGGTGACATCACCACGTTATGAAATAAAAGGCGGGACTTCAAGCGAGGCATTTCAGGCAGTTCAGGAGCAGTGTCTCTGTGGGGGAGAGTAACTCCCTTTGGAGTGGGCTTTGTAACTTTGCAGACCTTTTACATGCACAAAAAAACGATATAACACACTAAACGAAAGGGAAAAAGCACAAAAGCACAATAGGTCCTCTTTAAGACAAAGAGCACATCTCAGTCAACTTGCTCTTCTTCCTCCTCCTCTTCTTCACAAGAGGCACCTGATGGAAAGCTGCTGTACTTTGATCGTCTTGTCCACTTGAGTCTTGATTCTGCTGTCTTTTACATTCATAATTGTCATTATTTCCCAGCCGCGCCTCCCGGGGCAGATTATCAATGAGCTCGTAGAGGGTGAAGATGCTGAAGCAGATTTTGTCGTAGGCTGTTTTGGTGCCGCACTCAAACAGGCAGGCGAAGGCCACAGCAGGCGGTGAACCAGGCGAGGGGGGCAGCTCCAGATAGGCGAGGTCAGAGTAGGCGCTGGGGCCCTCGTATATCACCCAGGGGCCGCGCCAGCTGTCTGGATCACGGGGAAACAGGCTGAGGAACACGCCCAGGTCCTTGCGTGCGGTGGTCCATGTCGGGTGGGAGTAAACTACCCAGGTGGGGGCGAGGAAATCTGGAGGATTGGGTGTCACGTGGCTGGTGGAAACAGAGGTGGTGATGTTTGGGTTAGTCGTGCAGGACGTCCAGTGTCTGGAGTGACGTATAGGTTGATGTAAGTGATTGTCAAGAGAATGACATAAATGCAACGGGGCAGGAAATCCAACAATGCTACCATGGCAACCATTTCGAGGTTCCACCAGCCGCTGCACCAGCTGCCCCTCCTGAAACACCGCTCCATCATCCAGACTGAGGGCCTGCACCCTGTACCCGAGAGGGCTGCGTGCATTACAGTACAGCACATTAGTCCCGTCCTCTTGATCCACAGACACCATCTGACACTCCACGCTCTCCGGCACCGGCACCGCCTCCCCGAAACGCCAGGTCCGCCCGTGGGTGTCACTGTGGAAGCAGAAGGCGCGGGGAGTGGTCTGGCAGAGCTGTCCGAAGCACTCTTTGCACTCGATGTGGTACGCGTACGCGGGAATCAGCAGTCGGCCCGACTTTAGCTGGATACCGTGGCCCGGGCCGAGAGCGAAGGTGGCCCATTCTGCAGGGAGAGAGGAGGGAGCGACATGTTCAGATGATACACATGAATGATACTGATCAACTCAATAGTAAAACAGCATCAATTTAGTACTAATTAATCCTTAAATAAATCCTTATTTAAAGATTAATCCTAAAGGATAGGTTCACATTTTATCAAGTCCATCTTAAAACAGAACTCACATGTCCATATGTACATTGAAACAGTTTTTGGTGACTGTAGTTATTCCCCCCGTCTCTTACATTGAGATGAAGTTAGGTAGGGAAGTTTTCACGGTCAGGACAGAGAGTATGGACAATCACAGCGTCTTAAATCTGTTTCAGTGTATATAATGATGATGTGAGTATTGTTTTGAGACAGACTTGAAAAAATGTGAAACTATCCTTTATCCAATTTGGCAGACAGGGAAAACGCTAGGGATGGGAATAGAGAAGCGGTTCCCGTTAAGAACTGGTTCTCAGTTGTCCAATTCCTTGGAATCTCATGCCTCTGTGACAACCGATTCCTCTGTATTGATGCTTTCACACAGTTACACATGCACAATAACTCATACGCATGCTGTATCATGTTTCTGTTTGTTTGGGACCGGAGGTATGGCGGAGAGAAAAAAAAACGCTGACACTACTGAACCTGTTTTTTTACCTGATAAAGCTTCACTGTGAACAACAAACCTGTGTTGAAATCAGCAGGAGGAGAGTTAGTAACGTTACCTGTTAGCAGCCGGTGGGCAGCACAGTCCTGCTTGGCTAAATAATGGAGCTACTAACGTTAACAGAGGTGTCATTGAGTTATTATTATGAGGCGTTCAAATTCTGCTCAGGAAAAATGACTATTGGGCGAAGGTAAATTACAACGTTATCATGACGTGTTCAAATGTAATCTCGTAAAATGAAGGCAGGCTGCTGGACTTTCTCTTTATGGATCCCTGACCTTTGATAGTATCTCCTATGACCCTCTTGGTGAGGTCGGTGACAGGACTCCAGGTGTCTCCGTCATCAGTGCTGCAGATGTAGCAGAGACGGGTCACGTTCTTCCCCGTCACCAGCTGTTTGGCCTCCGAGGTGTGGCCGAGGACAGCGATGAAGAACAAGAAGAGAGTGCCTGTGAACTCGTCGTACACCGGGCACGGGTTCATGGACCTGTGGCCACGCAGGTAGGCCGTGCCCAGGACACGCATGCCCTCCCACTGCAGCAAGGAAAGGAAGAAGGAAAGGAGGTTAGAAAGGAAGAGTCTAAAAGATATAAAACATCTAAACAGATAAAGCAGAATGCCTGAGAAACAATGTGGTGCAAGAAAAAGACAAACACAAAGAAAAGGCATCTGTAGCATTTAAATTAAAGGGTCAGTTCACATATTTTCTCACTTATCAAAACAATCTTAACTCAAGGTTTCTTGGTAATTTTGGTGTTATTTGCCCACGTTTTTACATATCCATCTTCTGAGATATTTGCCACATACTGTAATGAACTTCCTCATTATCTGAGACTTTCTTCCTCTGTAACCTTTCTGACCTGATTGTGTCTTAAGCTAATATTTGTTCTATTATGAGGCATTATCAAAGGCGATTACTTAATTGACCTGCTTTTTGTGTATTTATGTACTTGTTGGAGTACATTTAAGTCAGTAACTTGAATTTTGAGCTGTACATTTTGAAGGAACCACTTTCTACTATTACTGAAGTACATTTTAAACAGGTACTTTTACTACAACAACAGCAGAGTACAGGTCTTCAGTCTACAGAGTTCAGACCCAGTGACTAACACTGACCTCCACATAGTTCCTGTAGAAAGTGCCTTTCCTCATGACCAGCAGGTGAGCCAGAGAGTCGGACGGGCTGAGTCTCTCCTCACAGAAGGCCAGGAAGCACCTGGAGCGGGACAGGTAGAGCAGCGCTGGGACTCTGTACGTCACCCCGTTGGGCTCCTTGTGGAAAAGCGCCGACCTGGCTGGGAAATAGGGCGACCTCATACTCTCCGGTGTGGGAATATTTCAAGGTAACTCAAAATCTTCTGAGAAGGAGCTAAACAAAGATAAACAAACATAAACATAAGTCTATTTTGTGCAGGAAAGTAGGTGAAAAAAAATATTTAAAAGTATATATATACAGTATATGTCTATATACAGGTCAAACTGGTCAACGGGTGAATGGGAGTGCAAATAGTGCTAAAATAAGTATTATGGGTATTGTAATAAGTTTATTTATATACATGCAGTAGGTGGTTTATGTACACTATATGCATGTATACACATTTATGTATATCCTGCTATACATTTGACAATAATGAATTATATTATTATTGCAAAATTTGTCTATTAAAGTATATCATTTGAAAGCACAGTAGATGTCTTGGTATAATATAGCACAGGGATTCTTTTCATGTCTAATTTAACTTTAATTTCAGAGATGCTGCATTAGAATCTGGTCAAAAATGAGTTATACAATTTCTTCTGCCTGCTACTGGTGCCACTGTTCAAGGCATTCAGTAGGATGGTATACGAGGCATTTACATTTTCAGTTCTGCTTTACACATGCAAGACTATTAAATACATTTTAATTCAAGCAACATGTCCTAAATATGAATCTAGCTCCGAAATATGTCACTTACCTCTCTTCAGCCTTTACAAAAGTTTCAATAGATAACATATAGAGAAAAAAGCATCCTCTCACTGGTGTCATTATTGTGCAACTAAACCTGTGCTAACAAGAGCTTCCTGTATTATTGCATTATATACACAGAGAGAGGAAGTAGCTTCTTATACACAGGTCACGAGCAGAAAAAGGTATATGACTGCAGAGTACTTACATTCAAAGTGCTCTGTGACAACTGCCGCTTCTCTGTGAGGATAATGCAGAATGTGTCAGCATTTAATGTTGGGTTGACAGTGTAGTGTGTGTGTGTGTGTGTGTGTGTGTGTGTGTGTGTGTGTTTGTAGTTAGTTTGTGGGGGGGGGTTTGAAAGCCATGGCCTCTCCTCTCTGTTCCCTATTCAGTGATGCAGTATGGCATGCTGTTCACTGACCCAGAAATGGACCACACTCATCAGATCTACAGCTTTGGATGAATCAGCGGAGAGCAGCCATTGTGGAAACGAAGGCCCGCTGAACAATGATATGATGATCGGCCTCCTCTGTGTCCTGTGTGTTTTTTTTTTTCATTTTCTGCAGAATGTGCGAGATATAATTTACTTTACAGTTTAGAAATGTAAGCTCATGTATTTCCACATCAAATTTGTATTATTATTTCCCTATTTTATGGCTTCTGAAGGGCTCAGTAATATTGTAGACTACAGACATACAGTACAGGTTAACTTTTGCCCTGTTAAAAAGGGATCATTTGCCCTGAGTGTTCCTTTCAGGCAGAATTTCCTGATTAAATGTTTTTAAATTAGAGATATAGGATAGTAAATTAGATTAGGACAATGGTTGGTGTTAAAGGTCTGCTATTTCTGACCAAAAAGATGGGATTTTTTTAGGCTGCCAAATAAATTCACCTGGCACGCTAAACACAGGGCATAAAAAAACCTTTGTTGTCATTTATGATGTCATCAATAAGCGACCCGACACATGGCAGCCGATTGAAGTTTTGACGGCACTTGCTAAGGTAAGTTAGCATAATTCTGTAGTCTTGACGTTATCAACAATGTCACGACACTGTTGTAAAGTATTTTCAAGCAGCAGATTATCACCATCGTGTTTATTATCGCTGCCAAGCCGTCATTTGAACAGGGAGTCACATGTTAGCTGTTTGGCTAACATGTTAGCAGAGCCAGAGAGCCAGCTGCACTGTTTGGTTTCATCTGGTTTCACATGTGCAGTCTCTGTTTGCAGCAACTTCTCACTTCTACTAAGTTATCTACATATATCTATTTTTTTTTTTAAATGTATGTCATGTTTAGCCGCCTCATTAAATAGGCCCTAATATGAATGTAAACACTGATGCTATTTGGCACTCTTATTATATGAAAGCTAAGAAAACAGAAATAGTAGCCGGTTTATTGGGTACAACAAAGACATTCAGTATTTTTTTTTTGCAAGCTTTTAGTTAATGGCAGTTTTAAAGTGTGTGTTTAACAGGTACACATTTTATTTAGAATCAGTATTATTATTATTATTATTATAATAATAATACTGATTCTTATTATTATTCCTTTTTAATAACAATACCTTCTTATCATATGTTAGTATCTTATATGTTTTTGTCATGTATGATCTTTGCCTATATTTTTATTTTTTGCTTTTTATTTTGTCTAAGCCTGTCATGTGAAATGTCATGTGAAATGTGATATATAATAATAAATCCTACATACATACATCCTACCTACATGAGGGTTATAATCAGTTTAGGGCTGCCTGCAACCAATGATTATTTTCATTATCATGAATAATTGACTGTATGTTTAGTCCATGAAATACAAGAATAAAGTGAAAAATGCTCATTACCAGTCCCCGGAGTGCACGTTGACATATTCAAATTGCTTATTTTGTTCATCCAACTGTCATAATAGAACATAATAAGTTAATGTTATCATTTAAGAAGTTGGAACCAGACAATTTTTTATCACTTTTGCCTGAAAAACAAATGCTTTTTTTTTGGCATACAACGTTGCCATCAGTGGTGTCAAAGCAACACCACAAACTAATGTGTATCTTCTCTTTGTTAACTTACATTTGGTAGGGTCAGCATGGCCAGGCAGTGGTCTGAGGGCCACTCCACATCCATCCTGTGTGTTGGGGCGTCTCCAGGCCCCGAGGGCCTCCTCGCTTCAGGCTCTGAGGGCGGAGAGGTCACGGTGTGGAGCCAAGAGGGGACCGTCATAGGCCGTCTCGCTCTCCCCGGTGAAGAGGACATCACGAGCGTTGTGTTTTCACCTGCAGCTTTGGGCCAACTGTACGTGTCACACGGAGACGCAGTGAGTGTACTCGACCCCCGAAACCTGAAGGGCCCAGTGGAGGAGTTTCAGGGTGCAGGGGAGGAGGAGATCAATGCGTTGGCGCTAAACGAGACGGGTTCAGCCCTGGCGGTGGCTGATGACTCCGGGGCGGTCCGGGTGCTGGAGCTTCCTGGGGGGAAAGTGTGCAGGACTCTTCGTAGACACACTAACATCTGCTCCTCTGTGGCTTTTCGGCCTCACAGGCCCAATAACCTGGTGTCTGCTGGACTGGACATGCAGGTAAAGGGAGAGGACCTGTACTTGCGTCATGTACCAAGACTTAATTTTACAACATTTCTTTCTTAATGCAGATTTGTTCCACCTTTTTTCTTCAGGTGATGCTGTGGGGTCTGCAGAAGACACGGCCTCTTTGGACCATCAACCTCCAGGATGTAGCGGAGGAAGAAGACGACCATCAGCAGCGTCCCGGTCAGCTTTTCAACCCCCCGCTGGTCCACTGCATTTCTGTGGCGAGCTGCGGGAACATTTTGGGTTGCGCCGCAGAGGACGGGCGGGTGCACGTGTTGCGGATCGGCAGCGGCTCTAAACTGGAACAGCAGGGAGCAGTCAAGGCCCACAGTCAGGGGGCCTCACAAGCCCACTTTGTTGGTTTCCTCTCCCACCCTCACTGGCTCGTCACCGGGGGGAACGACGGCCGGGTCGCCCTGTGGGACCTCAGCAAGCACCCGGTGGTGAACCCGGAGGCAAAGGCCAAAACCGGAGAGACCGCAGCCCCGCGCAGGAAGGGTAAGAGCAAGGCAAGGAGGAAAGAACAATCCCAGGATAAAGCAAAGACCCCACCGAAGGCCGAAGCAGAGAAAGAAGAGGTGGAGGATGACGTGGCAGCGAGTGCAGAGGAGGTGACGGAGGAGAAGTCTGGGCCCAAACTCAGCATCAGTCATGGGGACAAGGTGAACTGGTTGTGTCCTGCTGTGCTGAAAGGAGAACCCAGTGTGGTAGTCGCAGATCAGAGCTGCAATCTCACGGTCTACTCTCTGTCTCCACTATAGAGTCACGCACTTTACGTTGTAGCAGTACAATATTTTGACTTATATTTAGTTTACACTCCTGTTTGATGCTGTTAGAACCAGCTGCATCATTATTTGGACTTCTGGTCTACATGGTTGATGATTGTGATCTTGCTCTCCTTTAACAAAGCCCGAACTTGTGGGCAGACACCAAACATAACTGGTGTTCCAGAAAGCACCCAACAGTGGATGATAGATCTTTGCAGAAGCAGACAAACATCACAGAAATCTGTTTTATACAAGCGCAATACACAATATTCAACAAATGAAATGTGTAATTGTTTTTCGGGTCCCATTTAATGCCAGATTTACTCATTAAATACGGCTCGTTTGGGGCTTTGTGCGTGCGTGTGGTCCTATAAAAAATGTCATCCTTTGAAATATATTTAGCAATATATGCAGTTTTGTAGACTGTAAAACTACCACATTATAGACGAAACAAATCTGCAAGTTTAACAGTCTGTGGTGCTTTTGTAGAGTTAAAAACATCTCGATCCAAACCAGGTGCCAGACTACAATGACAAAGCAGAGAGTAAACTGAAAGCTGTTCCCAAGATGTGACATTTCAAACGCACAGACTGAAGACATTTCAAGAGAGACATTTTAAAAATGAATCTAAAGCAGCGCCTTGTGATCCGACACCCAGCTAACCCCCATGTAATGATGTGATGTACAATTAAGATTTAATTCTGTACGTGTTGATTAAATCATGTCTGCTGCTTATTAATAATTACAGGCTGGATCTCTTAAAACACCACAGACTGTATCTTCTGCTAACCTTTAAGAAAGTGTGCTGTTTCTATTCATCTACGGACTACATTCGCATCACCGTCAAGAATCAAAAACTTTATATTGTCAGTTTTTTTTTACACAACACAAAATCTCAATAAATTCATACATTCATTGCAAATGCACTGTATTCATGCAACACTTTCAAACAAGTAAATTCAATTGCAAACAAGCAAAAAAAAACACTTCTATAAGAATACCAGAAAAAAGGCACTAGGCTGACCGTCCAAGTTAATGAATAAATCCAATTAACGTCCATCTGTTTTCACAAGGCATAAATCAGAATAGCCGAGACAAATCTGTGACGGCCTAATCGCAGCAACAACAAATATTGTAGTCTACCGAAATTCTTTTAAACTATATATTTTCCAAACAAGCCAAATAAAGCGCTTTAAGATGGATCTTCACAGTAAGATTAACGCTGAATAAGCACACGATCATTTCTGAGCACTGCAGAGCGACCTGATAAACTGCTACATCATTTTCAGTCTTTTTGGTGTTTTTTTGATTCAATCTGTCTCAAAAGTTCTTCCACCTTTAACGTAATTAAGTTTTACAGTGACAGCCAGCACAATCCTCCACTGAGATGTCGTCCCTCCTTTTGATTACCGAGGCGACGGTGGACGTTGATCCGAGGTCCGTGCCCGAGTCAATATTCTGCACTGAGGATTTTGAGTTGTTGACTTTACAGTTTAGCCAGGCTCTTCTCCAGGCTCTCGATGTCTGCGTCCCCCTCGTCGCCCTTGCTGCCGCGGGCGCTGCACTCCAGGAACTCCACCTTCAGGGGCAGCTGGCTGAACTCAAAGTCCTTGCCCTTTTTCCCCAGAAACACGCTGCCGCCCACAGAGCCGTCCTGAGCGCTCAGGGCCGCAGAGCGCGTCACTCGCAAGGTGTTCCTATGAGAAACGGGATCAATGTTATACATCAAACCAAAGGCTCAGGAGGGGTCAACTGTCCTTAAGCATAACTGTGAATCCCAAATTGCTCCCAACGGCCAGTGCCTGACTACCAAAACATTGACAACCATCACACATATATGAGGAATATTACATTTCTGACGTAACAGTTAATATTTATCAACAATTAAACATGAAGAAGTTATTTTAATGGAGAACTTGAGGTGTAACTTTTACTGAAATATACCAAAAATAAAGATGTAATGGGAATAAGACTTGGGATGCACCAATACCGGATCGGATATCGGGCCGATACTGACCCAAATAACTTTATATACTATATACATTAGAGACTGGAATTTTAATTCCTTTTTAAGTTTTGACCAATTTGTTGCTACATTAAAAAGGTTTACACTTAAATTATATTTCCTGTTAATTTTGACGATTTTTTTTACCAAGTTGCTGGTGTAAATTTTATTATTTCAATAATAACAATTAAGTAAACTTATATCTGTGCATTTATTTCTTCTATTTTGTTTTACAAAGTTAGTAAACCAATGTTAAAGTCGAGCCTGATGTTGCCTTACACATCAAAAGAACGATCCCAGTCACTTCCACACAGTGAGGCATACAGCTTATTGATTAAACTCTACTGTACTCAGTATCGGCCGATATCCAAAGCCCAGGTATCGCTATCGGTATCGGGACCGAAAAAGTCGGATCGGTGCATCCCTAAATCAGACAGTAAAAACAAACGCCCAAAAATACAGCAAATATATCAGTTACTTACATTTCCTTTTCCAGCTGTTGCTGAATCAGTTTAGCTGATTTTGCCATGGTGATATCTGTAAAATAAAAGAAACAAGTAAATGACGCTTCCGTATAACAAATAAGCAACTTTAGGGTGTAGGCTTCAAATCAAGAACAAGAGGTAAAGTGTAGATAACTGGGTATTTTTCACTGCGAAAGGATTGTCGAACCTTGTTTGTTGCATGCCACCAGGAGAGCTGGGGAATTCCTGGAGATCACAGTGTCCGTCAACAAGATGTAGAGGAACTCTGCCACGTCTCTCACCTCCTTCTGGAAAATAGCGCCATCCACGACAAACACAATCGCCCTGAATAGAGGGATAATGAGGGAAAGATGTGATCAGGAAGTCAATCAGCTCACTGTGTAAATGTACCTCACTGTTCGACAGAGAGTAATGTTACTCAGACAGGCTGTCCTGCTCTCACCTGGCTGCAGATTTGAACTTCTCCAGGTACTGAGAGCGAAGACTGTCATGTCCTGGCAGATCAATCAGAGTCCAGGTGCTGCCCTGAATACAGGAGGGAGAGGGGGACACCTGTAAACCATGATGATCATCATCATGAAGGATGCCTGATGATGATGATGATTAACTGTTATGAACATACCTTGTCGTTTTTGGCTTTGTATGGAGCACTGCTGTCGGTGATGGAGGTCTGTGTCCGCTTGAACTTTCCTGACAGCAGCTGCCAAAACATTAAAAAAAGCACAAGATTCACTGAGATGAGCCACGCAATCAGTCTCTCACCAGCTGAGCGTCCTGTGACAGGCAACGTGGCGATGGAGAGCCACGTTTTGGGTTGCCTCAACTCAAACTCACCCGGCTGAAAAGGAGGGTTTTCCCGGAGTCGCACAGTCCGACCAGCAGCACGGCACTTCGGACAGTTTTACTGGAGAGAAAGTACTTCAGAAACACTGGGAAGAGAAAGCAGAGAGGCAGGTCACTAACTTATTCACACTCCACGTTGTCTACTAACCAAAGATACTCAATGAAGTTGAATTACTTCGGTGGGAAATACTGATAAAACTGGCAACCGGCAGCTTTAGCTTAGCAGTTAGCTTCCTAGCTCGCGAATTAAACTAATGGCTTTTTGAAGCACACATTTCTTAATAAATGAACTTTTAGAGATTACACGTCAATACTGAATGTCCTGCTGACACAAACCCGCTTTCACACAACCTGACAATGTGTAGCTAACTATGCTAAGCTACACGCTAACGTCAGGCCTAGCCCTGCTAAGCTAATGTTAGCATGCTAACCCTAACCCTCTCACCACAGGTGATGACAACCACCGCCAGAGCGACGATGAGTCCGATCAGGAACACGGGGTCTTGGTCTTCCAGCTGCTGTCGCAGAGCTTCGATGTAAGGTTCAAACGGGTTTTCTGTCACTTCCACCTCTCCCTTTCTCTCCATGTTGCCACCGGTGCTTTCTGCCTCCATCTGTCCGCTCAGGCTGATCAGATAGTGGGACACGTCTCCTTTTCCTCTGTAGGAACAGCCTGTGCTGAGGCTGGAGAGGCAGCAGGGGGCGCTGCTCACCTTCTGCTGAGGTTCACTTTATTACCACAGTGGAGTACTGGGACCAGTCAGGAGGTCCCCAACAAAACCAACCAAAAAAGAAAAGTTTGATTTTACTTTCAAATATGGAAAATGCAAAATAAATATCTCAGGGTCAGGAGAGACAAAAATGAAAATACTGATGTAGGTGAAAAAAACAGGAGAAGTACATTTACTCGAGTACTGTAGGCTACTTAAGTAGGGTACATTTTTGAGGTACTTTTTTATTTGAGTATTTCAATTTTATGCCACTTCTACTTCATTGCATTTCAGAGGAAAATATTGTACTTTTTACTCCACCACCTGTATCTAGCTGGAGTCACTTATACATATTCAGATTTTTTCAAACAAAACATGATAGACAATTTATATAATATGATACTGTGCTATAAATTAAACGATCTAACTGTATATGAAGTAGCTAAAATGTGCCCCACCTCCACCAGCTGTAACATTAAAATGCTGCTTATAGCATCAATAATAGTATTCAAATAATATGATACAGTATATACAGTATAATAATAAAATTCTCTGAAAGGGACCGGTCAGCCCAATAAGTACTTTTACTTTAATAGTTTAAGTACATTTAGCTGTTAATACTTTTGTACTTTTACTTCTTGAATCTAAGACTTTTCCTTGTCACAGTGTATTTTTTACAAAGCGGTATTTCTCACTATTCCACCACTGGTCAAAAGTATTATTTACAAATTCAAAATTATGAGGTAATAAATCCATATTTTTACTTTTAGTAATCAATCGAGAGTTTGGGGTCATTTTGGGTGATAAATGGTTCGTTCAAAACATTAAATTGGCTTCCATTGTGTTGCCTAATAACTTTCTGTATCTGTAGGCTTTTAGCAATCGAGTCTCAGGGGTTAGTTTAATCTACAAAAGACAAAGTGATGAAAACGAACAGAGACCTCATTAAATTATTTTAAGATGATAATGGCACCGCTCATGTCTGTCTTTGTTAGCCTACCGTTGGTTTATGTAGGCTTATTGCTCATTATATCATCAGGAAGTTAGGAGAATGGAAACAATAGACACGAGAGTATATACACTGCAACAGAGTTCAGTAACTGTGAAGTCACATTCATATCATAAGATCTATATAAAAATTTCAGGGTGGTAGTTTTCGGTCGGGACCAGATGCGCTTTTACGCACTCCGTCTCCAGCCCTCACACTCGGCGCGCTTTTTACGCACACTGGATATTTGACTCCTCAGCCCTCGGCACGATGTCAAACGTCAGAAACCCGCATTATTCTATAGGAAGAGGCTGGGTGTCATTCGTTTTGCGCTCTTGAGAGGGCCAGTTTGTTTCTCCTCGGGAAGACGAAATGACCGACTCATTAACGGTCTCAGCGGGGTTTTCTTAGCCTTTCTTTCCCCCTATTCCACTTTCAGATACTGTAGATCTGTCAAAGACGGATTTATATATAACTTCAGGATTTACTTGAAAATCGTCGGATATATCTCTGTCAGGGATAAATCAAAAGGAGATGATGGCTTTATCGTTCCTCTACGTGCTGTGCATGTGGATAACTTTTGTCTGTCCTTCGCTCGGAACAGGGTTTATTTATCACTTTCCAGGCATCACTCTGCAGCGGCAGCGCATCAAATCGGAGCAGAGCGGCAACACTGGACCGCCAGGTACCGGGTCCCGTACCCAACTCAGGTGAGCACATGTTCATACTGGAGATTTTTCACTGCAAATGTTGTAAAATTGAATCCAATAATTCTGTGTCTTTAGCAGGAACAAATGTGCTGCAGCTCTGTTGAATTGTCACATTTGTTATTCACATTATTGAAATTGATTGTATGATTTTCTCTCATATAGTATTATTAATAAGTGTGAAATCTATTTCATTTGTATTTTAGGAACTGGTGTCAGTATACTGTTTCCAGAACAGTGTCCTGTCAGGTGCACAACGGGACAGAAACCACCGTGCAGAGAGTGATTCAGGGCTGCAGATGGCCCGGACCCTGCTCCAAACTCATCAGGTACCCTCAGAGTCCTCACACCTATACCTACCCCCCATAAAGCCAGATCCTCTTCTTCCATCAGCTCTTTCAGTTGTCTGTGATGCTGAGGCTGTTTTTGTCATGAATATGGGGCATCCTGCATGGTGGCAGGGGCAGATTTAGTGATTTGGGGGCCCTGGGCAAACTCAGGCATGGGGCCCCTGTTGTCCCATATTTTCACCCCTTTCTCTAATTGAAAATGTTGGTAGAGGAGGATCTTTTACAAGAGTAAAACTATTAATACAACTCTGTAAAATAAATGTTTGCACGCCGTCATCACCAAACAGAGGAGCTTGTTCAGCGGCAGGCTGCTGCTCCCAAAGTGCTCCACAGACAGACTCGGGAAATCCTTTGTCCCCCGAGCCATCAAACTGTACAACAGTGGGACAAAGGAGGACGGTCTGCAGGACAGTTAATGCAGGACAGTGCACTTTAATAGACAGCTACTTTTAATTCTGCACATTACAAAAAAAACTTCTCTACCTCAGTTCTTATCCTGCGTTATATTCCATATCTGACATTTCTTAATATCTATATCTCCTATATTTTTATTACCCAGCACTATATCACTTTCTGCACTACATTCACTTTTTCTTTGAATAGTCCTATATCTCAGTTGTTTACCCTGCACTTTATTCATTTTTAACAGTTCTTTTGCACATAGCATATTTTGTTTTATACTCTGTATTACTTACATGTTTCTTGTTACTACTTGTGTTGTTTTACTAATATGTGTACTACTTACCTGTGCCGTTTTTACTAATATGTTTGCACTATGGAACTGTGATGCTGGAAACTTGAATATCCCTCGGGATCAATAAAGTTCCTATCTATCTATCTATCTATCTATCTATCTATCTATCTATCTATCTATCTATCTATCTATTGTCTCTGGAAATAGAGGGGACTGAATCCTTCTCCTCATTTTTGTCCTCACTCTACTGTTTTATGTTCATATTTGGCACGTTTGAGCATTTGTATGCGCGTGTTTCTGCATGTAGCTGCATACAACACATTTCCCCTGTGCTGTTTTGCAGCTACAGGACCCTGATCAGGCCGTCCTTCAAGGTCACCTACAAGCAGGTGACGGCATTGGAGTGGAGATGCTGCCCGGGGTTTGTGGGAGAAGAGTGTCGTGAGGGTGAGTTTCTGATCTGTGCTTTTTTTCTCTTCTTTCGCACGATGTAGGGGCGAATGTGGTCGGAGGGTGAGTCTCTCAAGGCCATGTGTGTTGACCGGACCCATCTGTGTCTTTTAAGCAGTTTTACCCACATCAGTGCCTCGTTTCATGTTTGTTGGTGTGTCGTCGCTTGCCAATCGTGCTTCTGTGCAGCTGTTGCCCCTTTTTGATAGGATTGTAAAGTTGTTTTGAATTAGGATTGAAAGCCTGTTTTGGATCGGGAGCACGGACTGCAGTAATACAACAGTTGAAAGGGATCCAATGCCCTGCGGTTTTGTACCTTCGCTTTTATGGCCGTGCGTTCAAGACACTTCAGAAACACTGACTGTCTCCCTCTGTATCTCTTCAGTAGACAGCTCAGAGACGTTTTCTGTCTCTCTGAATATCATCATGGCTGTTAGAGTCAAAAGTCCAGAGGAACGTCCAGCAGAGCAGCTTGTAAAGTGGGAGGTAGTCTGAGTCTCATGATGGGCAGCGTTGCTCCTGGAGACCACAGACCACAGACTCTCAAGCCCAGTAAAGACCAACGTTTTCACCCAGGGGCGAGACACCACAGTCAGCCCTGAAGAACCAGACTGTGAGGGTGGATGGAGGTCTAATGTTGGGCTGCCTTAACTCTGCTGTTTAGTATATATGTGCGTCCACTGCTCACAACCACACTGACAAACATGTTTTCACATATTGTATTTAAAACAGCTGCGCTCGAGGCTGCGTTGGCTTCGATAGAGTTATTTTAACAGGTTTCAATTAAAACAATTTAGAACTCTCAGCAACTTTTAGATGTTCTGGGGTTGGGCAATGCAGCAATTTGTGTGTCATTGAAAAACACTGGCCCGGTCGGCCCACATTTGTCCAAGATTAACAGTTTACCTCAATGAGCAAGTTTCGCTCGCTGGTCATAATTACCACACCTTGTTCCATTTTGCAGAAATTATTAATTGTTGCACTTGGAGGGCCAAGATTCACCACGAGTTAAGAAAACACACATTAATGCTAATGGAATAAACACAGACATTATTACAAAGCCTTTGGAATCCATTATTGGCCCGGCCGTGGATATTATTCCACACGAAGATTAACACATAGCTACATCCGCCGAGTCAGTGCTGCCAGAGATTACGGTTCACTTGAGACCAAAGTGGTTGCAGGAGTGTGAAGAAGTAATGTGGCTGTTTATTTAACGTTCGCCGAAATGTATTTGCAAGTTCTAATGGCTATAGAGCGGGCGGGAGGAAAATTGCCTCCATATGGAGAGACGGAGCATGAAGGGCCACGTTCGACTCTGCGAGGTAGACCTGGAAGACGGAGGCTGATGTCACAGACAGTCTGCTTCACACCGAGGAGAGGAGGGAGAGCTGGCAGCGTGTCGGGGGTTAGAGAAAGACAGGACACGGAGGGGAGAAAGTTAGGACCGGTGCTCAAGAAACAGCAAGGTGTTAGAATTGGCAGCGCGGGGACAGCTGTGTAGCAAGAGGAGAAGAAGAAGAAGAAGAGAAGTGTAATGTAATGAGAAGTGTTTCGGTCCCACAGGGCTCCAGCTGCTACAAGCTGGCCAGACGGCAGTGAAGCAGAGAGCCGGTTCTGTGGGAAAGTGGCCCCACTGAGATAAATGAGCATGACACTCCTCCACGAGGTCTTTTCTAACATACGTGACTGTGTTAAGATCAGGCTACAGCCACCGAAAACAAAGACTGGTTCTCCTCCTCGTGTAGATTAACCTCTGCACAACAAAAGGAAGTTATTAATGGATATCCAGAATACCTTGGAGATAATGGTGGGTAATACCACAGGAGGATACTTTTTCATCGGTTCTTCAAAGAAATCGTTGTATTAAATAGTTCAAAGAACTTAAAGGCCGATCATTTCCAGTATATTTCACCCTCATGGCTTTGATTTCTGGGTAGCTGTTACATGTCGAATGCAGACGTGTTTCTGTTTGATATCATCTGTCTTTTGTCGCTTGGTTATTGGAGGGGAAGGAATGACAGTTGTGAAAATAAGTCATGGATCATATTTAAAGTTACTACGAGGAACTTTTATTTTGTGTTGATTTTGGCATCCAATGTGTACAAAAGCTGTAGTGTTTCCAAGAACCAGAGTCCCTTTAGAAAACCCCCAATTTTGCTGCAGCAGGGTCTGACAGTCTGCCCCGCGCAATCCTGGTTCTGGTTCTCCCGTGCCTACCTTGCCTCCAGCGGGCCCAGCAATACGACCTGGGCCTCCATCAGCGTGGTGTCGGCGTTGGTTCCAGCGGGGAACGGCGGAACAGCAAGCCGAAGCTCTGCCCCTGGCCGGAGGAAGCCGGATCTGGGTCTGTCTGCGGTGGGCTGGTCGCTGCCGGAGGCCCCGCTGGAGTCTGAGCTGAAGGAGTTTCTGGTGAACCCACATGATTTCGTGAATCTGCCCCGAAGTCACTGCTCCTGGTGAAGAAATAGTCCTATAGTCATATCTCCCCATAAAACCACAACTTGGCAACCTTTGGACAGAGCCAGGCTAGCTGTTTCCCCCTGTTTCCAGTCTTTATGCTAAGCTAAGCTAATTGGCTGTTGATTCCTATTTACTGCACAGACGCGAGAGTGGTACCAATCTTCTCGTCTAACTCTCGGCAAGAAAGCAAATAAGAGTAATTCCCCAAATGTCGAACTCTTCCTTTAATCGTGAACAATTTTGGTTGGTAACAGAATTGTGTGTGTATGTGCATTCATTCATCCTTGTGTCTTGATGTCACACTGTACATGCAGCTCCGTGAAAGCTGCTGCAGTGGGGGCTTTGAGCCAGCTGTTTTATCAGAGCGAGAGAGGACAGCCTTAACCAATGAAGATGACATCACCTCTGGCTTTATGTTTGATGGGGTTCTGGCTCCACTTCAGAGGCCCCAGAGGCCCTCAGAGACGTAGAGACAGGGCACATGAAGGAGGTTAGAGTCAAAGTTAAGTCTGTGTAAGCTGAGGAGATGCTTTTTCCTCTCACCTCCGCACACTCTCTTGTTGTTTTCATCCTCGAAACCCTGAATCATTTTCTGCCTCGCTCTCATGTTTTATTCTTTTGTTACCTTTAATCCTTGTAAAAGACTCAGAAAATAGCCATGTATGGTTTATAAGTGCTTTCTTTGTTTTGACTCATAAAGGGAAAGCACTACAACAATACAAAGGCCAAATCTGCACTGGTATCAATGCACACTTTATCATGTGGTATGTCGGGTTTAGGATTCTTCCCTGAAAATCAGCTCAAATGGAGGCTTCACAGTTTTATCAGTGTTTAGAATAGAAATGATTAGTCGAAAGAAAATACCAGAAATATAATCACCCTACAATTTTGACAATCGATTAATCATTAAAGTAATTTTTTCAAGCCAAAAAATACTAAACGCTTCCTACAGCTTCTCAATTGGGAGGATTTTCTGCTTTTCTACGTCATATTGTGAAACTAGACTGAATATCTTTGCGTTTTGGACTGTTGGTCAGACAAAACAAGCAATTTAAATATGTTTTCTTGAGCTTTAGATACTTGCTATGGTCATCCATCACTATTTTTGGACATTTTTGCACCCATTAACTGAGGAAATAATCTGCAACAATGACAATAAGCATGAGTTGCAGCCCTTTATAATTTTTGACATTTCGCCCTTGAATCTGCACAAATCTGAAAAGGTGATGCTGTCGTTTGAGCTGGTTAATGAAGCGCTCATTAAATGTGCAATGGCAAGTATTTTTTGCTTTTGGCCTTCACACGTCCTCTAGAGTGTGTCCCTACGTTAGTATGTCCCTGCGTTAGTGTGTGCTTCTTGTTTTGTCCTATAACCTTAAAGCACTCTGAAATATCTCCGAGCCCCTGAGGCCGAGCTGGTCTCAAAGCTTGAATTTTTCTGTGTTTGCTAATGGAAAGTGGGTGTTTTCTGAATGCATTTCGGTGACACCCAGACTGACCCGTCAATACTTTTGACAGCCTGGTTTTTGCTGGCTGTGTACAGTGCATCTCGAGATTTACATTTTGCTTTCAGCGGAGTTGTGCTAACACATGACGGCATGGAAACACATTTGGGAGAAATGTGTTCGTAATTTCCCTGCTGTTGGCCCCTGCCCCCCTCCCCCCTCCAGCACACATGATCATATTAACAGTAGGGATTGTGGGTAACGTCTGTGTGCGAGAGAGCCTCATCTAAAAAAGAATAAGCACCAGGACCTCCCCCGATGACAGCGGTAACCTTTCATCTCATGCAAAAAGCTCAGGAACAGAAGTTTCACAAAGTTTAATGCTGGGTGTGACAGCGCGGGGTTTTATTTAGTGAAGTTAACGATGAATTGCATTAAAGAAGTGAAAAAGGTGTCTGAAAGCTTGGAGGTCAAATGTGGTAATTTGTTAAAGCTACAGCTATGAAGCTGCTGAAGTCACTGTTTCCCCTCTGCAGCTGGATGAGGAGGAAGTGTGTTAAACCTCACCGTTTGAGGGATTATCTAGAACACTAGCTAGGTTATATTGTTCAGAAATACCTTTTAAATTCTCCCATTTTTCCATTTTACCATCTGCTCACATCCCCTTGAAGGTCGTCGCTCTTTTGCCCTTGCCTTTGCCCTTGCTTTTTCTCGCCACCGCCGGGCTCTTTATCTTCTACTCCTTGCTGCTTTCCACTTATCTACAGTGACTTCCTATGTCCTTTAGATCTGCCGCTCTCCTCTCCTTGGAGGAAAGTGATAAAACAGAACCATATCCCACATGTGCTGCTCTGCAGAGTGAGGATATGACTGATGTCTCTGTTACATCCCTGGTTGTGCTCAGATATGGGGCAAACGGTGCCCTTTGACCCGCTGGGAGCAATGGGATAGCTCAGCTGGTCCTGGTCTGATCTGCCTGATGGATGACGCTCATGTTCGTGCTCCTTCTGTGGTTTTTCATTTCTGTCGTCAGCTTATCATTTGGCTTTACTGCCTCCATTTGTCCCTCTTGTCTTTCTGTCCGCAACTCCACACATCTGTTTATGCTGAGTTAAGCAGGTAAAGTTCCTGAGATCCTGAAAAGGTTCCTGGAAAAGTTTCTGAGGTCGATAAGAGCCACATGTGTCCATGAAGGATAAGGTATTAATCTGTAGGCTTTTGCTGTCTGTAGTCAAGACAGGCGAGGAGCTCTGCCTGTTAATGTGTAAGGGTGTGTATGTCTGTTGTTTGTGTCGGCTTCTCTCATCAACACTCGTGCTAAGTTGTGCACAAAATACAAACAAGACTACGAGTTTACAGCCATGCTATAGCGGCTCTGTAATTGATAACATGCTCTCAATTACAATGGTTAATATGTACGTATATCACAAACTAAATTAACATTTACTAAACACAAAGTGCAGCTGAGACTTATGGGAATGTCTATAGTGTTTTTTCATGTATTTGGCCCTGCAACTCGTTCTCATACCAACTCGTCACATGCTGACGTTTTGTCAGACCCTCGGCATCACTTTTCCGTCGCAGTAAACACGTGCTTAATGTTGCGAATTAAACAAAAACACTTGTAAATGTTACTTGACGTTGTGAACACGCAAAACAAATGAACAGCTGATTGTAACATGAAAGTGAAACTGAATGAAAACCATGTGTGTGTCTGGCCCATCCATCTCCCCTCCCGCCCGCCCTGTGTGTGTCTTTCGCTCATTAAACTACGTCACCACACTCCCGGCGCACTTTTCTCTGAGTGTTTACTGTTGCCGTTTACATTGTAGTTAATGGAAAGCCCGGTGCATCTCATACCGGCGGTAAAGGGTGCCCTGTGCGTTAGTATCACATGCCGACAGCCGTGACAAAGCGTCAGTAATTTACGCTCTGGGAATGAGAACGTATAAGAAGAAGACGAGAAGTATAAGACAAATCTTGACCTGATGATGGCGCTAGAGGAAAAGTCCCAATTTCATGGCATCCAGAGACTATATGAAAAGTCAGGGGATCACCAAAGTCAGTGAGATTCATCCTCTGGTTTGAAACAAATTTCATGACCATCCCTCCGTCAGTTGGGTATTTCTCTCTGAATCGACCCATTGGTTTGTGGACTGCCGTTTTGAAGCCTCAAGTTCGGCATTTCGGCCGTCCCCATCTTGTTGTTTTTGCAACCAGAAGTGACACGAGAGGATGGAGCTTGGTACAACCGAACGCTGAATAAGAGACTTTTAAGGCGACCAAAATGTTACAATTAACTTTAATGAACTGAAAAAACACTGTGAAAGGGTTAAAGTTGTAAGACGAAAACACGGACAACACCGACCTCTCAATCACAAGGTAGCCACGCCCTAAAGCATACCCTGCTTTATGGTCTATTTGAATCTAAATGGGACCATAATTTACTAAATGAACATCATACTGTATTGAAGAAGACTTGAAACTAGCGACTGAGACCATAAACTCATGTTTACAATGTTTACTGAGGTAATAAATCAAGTGAGAAGTAGGGTCCTTTTCTCATAGACTTCTATACAATCAGACTTCTTTTTGCAACCAGAGGAGTCGCCCCCTGCTGGCTATTAGAGAGAATGCAAGTTTAAGGCACTTCAGCATTGGCTGCAATTTTCAGACCCCGGAGTTGCCGCCTGGAATCGACCAACCAACCAACAAACCCTGAAGCCCTTAAAACTAAAACATTTACACTCCAACTTACATCAAACATTATAAATAACCAACAGTAAATCTCACTAGCCTCTACTGTCTTCACAACTTCCATAGTCTCTACTTTTTTTTTGCATGGTCCACATGCTCCAGCCTCCGAAAATCAGGGCTCATAGAGAATGTGTGTTCTCATTTCCGATATGACTCGCGAGCAGGGACATTCTGCCGCTCTGCTTCTCTCTCTTTAATGCGTCTCCGCCAGTTCCATCGGACACCGCTGCATTTGAACCTCAGAACTGTTGCCCTCATTTCAGCCGATCGGCGTGTGATCGTCTCTCTTCGCCGGGTTCACACAGCATCATCTCATAGCATGACGATGACCGTATGTCTGTGCACCAGCAGGGTCATCCATCTCTGACTGTGACTGATGTGTGGCTAGTGTTTCAGCGCCAGAGCAGGACGGTGCAGCGCGATGGGACCAGTTGGAGGCATTCTGGTCAAATGAGGGAATGACGGATGAATTAGGTTTATTCTCAGACTGGAAGAGATTCATTGTTTCATGGCTGCTACGCCTGTCGTGTAGCAGCATTTTGTGAGGAGGAATGTCAAATTAATAACGGCACCTCATTGTGGTTCTGAAGTCCATTATTTAGTCATTGACTGCATCTTGTTCTACATGATGAAATAATGGCACCGTGCATCAAATTGAATGGGAAACTCCATTAATTGCCAAGTATTTCACTTGCTAACTGTTGCACAGCTCCAGTTTAAAGAAATGGTGTGTGGCCTGTCAGCTGGCATCATGGTGAAAAATGCTAAATGGTCCCACTGTGGACTAGACGTCTTGGTTTTCCAAAAAAAAAAAGCTCAGTTCACCGTCCTCCACCAGCCACCGCGGTCAAAGTGGGTGTGTGATTTAGTGAGTGAGAGAGTTTGTGACAGTAGGAGTGTGTGTGTCTGTCTGTGCGTGTGCGTTTGTGTGTGTGTGTGTGTGTGTGTGTGTGTGTGTTCTGTGCCAGTTGTTCTCAATGCCAGCAATAGCTGACCACTTGCTGGCTGGGGTCGACACACAACAGGCTCCTGGGACGCATCCAGCTCTCGGAGGCCGACTGTGGTCTGCACACGCACACACACACACACACACACACACACACACACACACACACAGCTCACAGACTGGGCACACATACTTGCCTGTGTATCTTGGGGATGTGACAGCGACTCTTAAGACGGTCCAAGAAGATGTTTCAATACATCATCCTTCCGTCCTGCTACCAAATACAGACAGAGCGAGTATTTAGTGGCCATGAAAATGACTGTCCCCAGCTGTGTGCGTCATGGTTTGTTTTGTGGTTGTCTGTGTGTGTGTGTGTGTGTGTGTGTGTGTCTGCAAAAAAACTGTGAGAAACTTGGAGTGATTTCTTTGATCTATATCCAGGTCTAATGTAGGAAATGTGTCAACAGACGATGCTCACAGTCTGACTTACACTCTTGCCAGAATATCCTGTGCTGTCTTGTACCGTAGATCACACAATAACGGAAGGGATGATTCATCAAACAAGTCGGCATGTTGGTAGTTTTCTGAGATGAAATATGCTCCTTGTTTTGGCTCCTCTGATGTTTAGTTAAGATTTATCTTCCAAGAGTTTCTAATCTTATTTACACTCTCGTGCTTCGCCCGGAGGTCTCTCAGTTTTCATCGCCAGACTTAACAGTTGAGCTGATCACACTAGACTAACGTCAGCTTTCCTTCCGTATCAGGTCATTTATGGACATGTTATCCATTTTGCATGGTGCATTATCCAGCGATCTGATGTTTTTGTTAATTGCATTTTATGTGATTAAAGTATTCTGTCTGTGGCCATTTAGAACAATTTTCACTTGCATTTGCCAATAAAAAAAATATTATAAAATGCTCCCTTTAATTGACAATATACTAGTCTTGTCATAATTTTCAGTGAAGTTCCAAAAACATCAGACAAGATGTAACATCTGAATAGTTGGAAAAACTGCTCAAACCTACAAATCCTTCCTTCACTTCTCTTTGGAGCAGAAAAAAAGTTCCCAATTCTCTCTGTTTATTTGGCTTAACTAAAGACAACACAATCCTGAATCTTTCCCATGAGCTGAGAGCAATCCAAGAAAAATAAGCCTGTCTTATGTTGCCATGGTGTAATTATGGTTCCAAACAGACTCGATAGCTGCGGTCCCGTTCTAAACATCGGCTCGAGCACAGCGGAAGTTTGGTTTTCTAACCCTAATTAAATTCCAACTGCAGAGACGGAAATCCCGCGCGCCACCTTCATGAAAAAAAAAAAAAGAAAAAGAAAACGCAGTTGTTTTGCTCTGGTTAACATTTCTGGTAGATTGACTCAGTTCTGGTGTTTTCCTGTGGTGGTGTGTTTATGACATAATAATATGATGTGGCTGCTTTTATTTCTGGCTCTCGTTGGACAAGAGATGAGGCTCGAACAAGTTAGCTCATTAGCAGTGAAGAGTGGACGTAGAGTATCCTTACTTTAGTATCTGAGGGCCAGAAAACCAACATGGACGAGGCAGCTTCGCTTATTTCATTGTCAATTGACCATTCAGCAAAGCAACTACTAGACTGTCATAATCACACTCTCCACCTACATTTGAAAATGCACCAAGTCCTCTGCAATTTGTTGAAAGGTTGAGTGAAAGTGGGTAAAAACAAAACAAGACTTAAGAGTGTACAGCACTGTTAGCGGCTCTGAGGCTGGCCCAAGCCCAATGTCCACCCTAAACCCAAACTGACGTCACCTAATTGCTCGAGTGCGAGAGGCTGCAAAGGGCTCAAAATGGTATAAATAGGAATGGGACATCACTTTGCGACATATCACCTCACCGTGACAACGCCAAAACATGTAACACACAATTGTGGGTTTGGGACTTTTTAGTTTACATTTTTTACTTCCTTCACGGTCAACGCAACTAAGGGGTCGGTCCTTGATTTCTTGTCTTACAGAGTGAACGAGAGTAATTGTCAAATAATCAATTTACTTGTTTTTGTCAAAACAGCATCATTAAAGGTACAGTTTGCAGGATTTGGCGGCATCTAGCGGTGTGGTTGCAGATTGCAACCAGCTGAGTACCCCTCCGCTCACTCCTCCCTTTCCAAGACTGCGGTAATGTGAGCCGGCGAGTGCAAAACCGTGGTAACGCCGTTCGCCTCGCTCAGAGGCCATCCTTGCCATAATAACACTGCTTTAGGAGCAACGGAAGTTGCGACTGGCGGTACCACGGTTTTTAACTCTGCGGCTCACGTCGCCACAGTTTCACAAGCGAGTCAGAGAACTACGGTGGCCTTCAGGTAACGTAAAAACGCGAAAGTCTCTCTAGAGCCAGTGTTTGGTTTGTCCATTCTGGGCTACTGTAGAAACATGGCGGACTCCGTCAAGCGGACCCGCTCCCTTCGTAGATATGAAGGGCTCATTCTAAGCTAACGAAAACACAACGATTCTTAGTTTCAGGTGATCATACACTAATGAAAACATAGTTATTAATATTATATTCCATTTCTGCTAATAGATCCCCGCAAATGTTACACACTGTTCCTTTAAAAAATAAATAAAAGAAATGTTAGATGACCAAACCAGTGTGTGTAATATAGCCTATGCTCGCATTCCTCTTACTTCATGTGTTTTTATGTATCATTTTAATTCCTTGTTAACATTTCTTTGTAAATTTAGGCATACCAGCGCACTCAATATACAGTATATGCCAGGCTGAACACCCATGTGCCAGTCCTCCTTGTTTATTTTATTTTTTTAATGTCTCTGGGCTTCCCCTGGTAACCCCGTGTTTAACGTCATAATGCTATGAATTGTGGATAATTCCCTGAGGCAAAGTTTTAAGTCTGAAGTCTGACCTGACGATGGTGCTAGATGGAAAGTTAAAGGATCACCAAAGTCTGTAAGATTCATCCTCTGAGCACCATAAATATCTGCTCCACATTTCATGAAAATTCTTCCAATCGGTGTCAAGACATTTACCTTAAAAAACAATAATGTCAACCTCATAGTGGCGCCAAAGGAAAAGTCAGGGGATCACCAAAATCAGGATTCATCCTCTGGGAAACATGAATGTCTGTACAAAATCGCATGGCACTCCATTGAATAGTCGTTGAGATATTTCAGCCTGAACCAAAGAGGTGGATCTACTCACATTGGCATTCCCTGAGGGAATACATTTTATGGTCGGCTATAAAAACTAAATGTCATCACATCATCACAGAATGACGGTTGGAATGCATCACAGATTGATGCACTGTATATAACGGAGAAGGAGTGAGTGCGGGTGGAGACTTCCTCTGGGCTCATGATGAATAACTGTGGAGGAGATGAAGGCATAATATCAACTCATCAGTCCTCTCACATTGTGGAGCTTGTGATTGCCCACAGTCTTGCTGTTGTGCCGCTTTGATGTCCTCGATGTTGTCGATGAAGAAACCTCTGTGCAGTCACAACAACAAACTCGTGGTGGTTGAACAGCTCTCCGTATTTGGGTTGATGAATCCTGTGGAATGTGTTTTTGGGTCAAGCTGTTGATTGTTGTTTCCGTTTGTGGCTGCGCTCCGGGGCGAGATTCGAGATTTGTTTTGAGACGAGGCATTGAGAAACCACACCCACGCAGACCCATACACCACTGGACTAGATGTATGATTGTAGACACACACAGAGACACGGTACAGACACTCACCCTGTCCTATTTCAGTGAAGCAGAAACCTCAGCGGCTGCCATTAGTAGCCTGCGTGCTGCGGTCAGAGATGCTGATTTAGGCAAACCAGAGCTGTTTGGGTCATTTTTGTTGCGAGTTATTTATGAGCACCAGTTGTTCCTCGTTCTAGGTATCCCTGCTATGACCACAATGTGGGTGGGTCCCGTCTGTGGGACTGACAGCTGACATTCCACACTTCTTATGGGCCATAGACCAGAGGAAGGCTCACATTTAGAACAAATACTGGGGTTTTCTATAAAAAAAAATGTGCTATTCTGTGTTTTGGATTTCGGAGCACAGCTCACGTAGAGGGTCCTAAATTGCAGTACGGCGAGGAACTTGTAGGTATCTGCGGTTTAGTGGTAGCTAAAATGGTATAATTTGTGAGCGAGTTGGCCGAGAGCGGGTTCAAAACAGACTGAAGATGACGTAGAAAGTAACAAGCAAGAATTTCAATAAAGCACATAAATATGTTGCAGGTGCTGACAGCAAAAATGAATACAAGAAACCTGAAAAAATAAGCAAAAAGTGCCTTTTTTGTTAAGTGTTAATGCTGTTTCTTCAAGGATAAGTCTGGCATTATTCAATATTTTGGTTATTGTCAACAAACGACCAAAACTAAAAAATGTTTTGGTTTTACAGTCACAACTTTACTGTTTTTGGTTCACTCTCACTGGTTCGGCTGCAGCGGGCTGCTGTTTTCTGCAAAAAGCTCCCGGCTCAGCAATAAACAGCAGACAGATACCGTTAGCGAGTAGCCGGTGAACATAGTGGAGCATTTAGTGGCTAAAGAGCAAGATATTTCTCTCAGGAGGTGGTAGGGACTAAAAACAGAGCTAAAAGAGAGTGAACGTTGAAACTGAAATTCATCAGGTTGACGGAAACACGACGCGAAATGAATGAAAATGTTCAAATTGATGTGTTTTAATGGAGGTCTGTGGCAAAAAGGAATAAGATGCAGTATATACTGTATCAGGCTTTGGCTACACTTGTTAACAGAATCAATTCATTGTTTTTGGTCTTTTCCTGGGATTTGCTGACAGTACGAAAATTATATAGACTTTTCCAGTGAATATATTATGTCTATAAATCACATTTCTCTCGTAAGACATTTGGAAATGGCAGTGAAAGTATGTGGATGGAGGTGTGTTTGTTTGTGTTTCTATGTGCTACATACAGTTGATAGTTTTGGTATCTGGAGGAGGATGTGAGTGCGGGCATACGGACCATCACTACGAGTGGGCAGACAGACGGAAAACATGCTGAGTCAGGAGGCAAGCAGGTGTGCGCCAGGCTTGTGTGTGAGTGTATGTGTGAGAGAGAATTTCATGAGAGGTCTGATAATATTTATTCTGCGAGTGAGTGACATGATTTAAGGAGGAATTCCTAATAAATTCCTGGGTCTGGTTTGATGGACATTGTTCTTGTGTATCTTGGCTTGTGATAGAGTAGATACTACTGATGGTGCCAGGATTAAAAAAAGAAGCGGGGATGAAAGAGACGAGGCAGAAGGAAAGGAAAAGACAGATGGAGAAGCAGAAGAAGCATGTATGCTAACTAAACTCATCCCTCTCCTTCTTACAGAGTGTTTGAACTGTACCAGTTTCACGGACATGAACAGAAGAATAAACGCCATCGAATCAAAGGTAACACGGATCCCTACAAGCCTTTTCTTTATCCTGTGAGTTATTTGAAGACAAGTTAACGTTTGTATACAGATTACTGAATACACACCAGAGTGCAGATGTGTCTGAAACCTGCCGCTGTTGTTCCAGATCCAGCTGTTAGAAGAGGGACGTTCATCATCCCTGCCGACGGTCAGCAGTTTACCAGAGGGCTCAACAGACAACGAGGTGGACGCACCCCAGCCCACTCCTATCGGACCGCCATCGTACCTGCCACCAGGTGTGTCAACACATCGCCAGAAACATGCTTTCTGAAAGATGTAGTGGAGATTTTGAAGAGCTGTTTTATTGCAAAAAAGAAAAGTGCACAAAGTAATCTTATTTCACTGATATCTTAATGTTTTTATTTGAGTTAATTAACAGTTAATGCACTGTTTCAATATTCAGAGATGATTAAAGGTCTTATTGGTAACATTTTTATGTAGACGAATATTTAAAAAAAAAGAATACATCCACAGAGCCCTTAGAAAGGTGCAAAATAAAAGTATGGCTTTTCCTGAAAAAATAATAATATTATGTTGGCTTGTGAGCCAATAGTAAACGACTTTGGTATCACGTGGTATCTCTAGGTCGTCAGTTAGTGTGGAAAAAAAAGAATAAGTGGCTGAGATTGATGGTAAGTGCCTGGCAACGACTTGTTGTGAAGTAAATGCAATGGACGGGGGAAGGAAAATGAGACATCTGAATGTTATCAATGTTATCAATAGCACCTTTAAAGGAATAGCTCTCTAGCCTCCGATGAAGTTTATTGGAATAACAATATATATATATAACAACTTACACCCCTTAATCATCTTATCACACTATTTATTTACATCTTCACAGGCTTCATTTGGCTGCTCATGTTTGGATATATAATAGACATTTTATCAATTTTTTACTTTATCTTACCAGCTTAAGTACTTTGGTGCGGCGCTGAGATGCAGTAAGGAGGTTGAAGTACTCCAGCAATTTAGGATTGCACTTCCATAAAGTTGGGGGACTTGTAGGAGAGACATTTAAAGGACCAATTGTGTAACAATTAGGGATTTATTGGCAGAAATGGAATATCTTGTCTACGCATCAGCCACCGTAGTTTCAGTTGGTTGCACCTGCAACCTCATCACTAGATGCCGCCAGATCTTGCACACTGCACCTTTAAAACAACAACAAAAAGGTAAAAAATTGAAGCAGTAGAGGTTGAAATATCCTGACTTTTAGTCCCTGGTATGAGTCAAGCTTCAAAAATCCTACATTTCCCATAATGCAAATCAATAGTGTCCCCTTTTGTCCCGCTTCTTTCAAACCCCACACCTGAAGTTTGTTTTCACAGGTTGAGCTGTTTTCCTCTTGATGAGTAAACTGAACATTTGACTCTGATTGTGTCTTGTTTTTTTTGGAGTACCAGGAGGCAGAGGTCTTCCAGGGCCCATCGGACCACCAGGGCTTCCAGGTTCTGCTGGACCTCCTGGTCCGGCTGGAAGATCAGGCCTCCCTGGACCCATCGGTAAAATACCATCAGACCTTCTAGCCTCATCTCATTTAAAGATGGTTTGAAAAAAGCTCTCACAATTGACAAAAAAGCTTGTTTAACATGATTGATTGATTGATTGATTAATTGTATTTGGGGTTGGTGCTCAGGACCAAAGGGGGACAGAGGTCTAGCAGGATTTATAGGTCTCCCCGGCCCTCCAGGTCCACCGGGTCCGCCGCGCTCCTCTTCTGTCCGAGAGCGCGGTGACGTTTTTCACGTGGACAATCAAGGTGAGCGGGCTATTCCACCTCTAATAGACTCTTTTACAGTAACTTAGGGCTGAGTCGTCCCAGATGGCCTTAAATGAGAACATAATGGAAGCCGATCCTCCGCACACGGTTGAATTCTGACACAAGAACAATTGTAAAACCATTCAAGCGTGCAGTTTTTGGTTCGTCTGAGTCGATGCCAAAACCACCGGTCCATTTGGATGAATCATGTGCTTTTAAACAACCACATTCATACATTATGTTCATCCTGTTGTTCTCTGTGCAATCATTGTGTCAGGCAGAACATGAACCCGGTGCCAGATTGGTTTCTATGTGTGGAAAATTGGTTTAAAAGGGGGCACAGGTGGAAGCGCAGAGCATATTGTAGCTGTTACCAAGTGTTTAAGTGAGCAATATGTGTCTTTAGCTTTCAGCGTAATGGAGAGAGCATTGTTTCTTAGCAGCGAAGGGCTGGCTTAGATTTAGTTTGATTGTTTCCGTGTGTGGTGCTGCTTCTGAGCCACTGTTTACTGCAACCTCATGTAACAACAACACCCAACAACGGAGCCAAATACATGCAAATTAATCACAAGATTAGCTCAGGTGTTTTTAAAAAAAGACTTAGAATATATATTGAGACATTTCTCATTAATTTTATCCACTTTAATGCAGCTTCACTTTCTGTTTCTACTCCCTAAATACACATATAGAGTGCTAAACATGAAAATAACGGATTTATCATGGTTTAAAATCTTCATATCTTTTGAAATATAGTGCAAAAGTTATATCTCTCACATTTAAAACCTATGTTTCACCACAGGGAGGCAGCAGAAGCCCGTGCTATAATCATTACCTCATGGAGACTGCTGGCTCCGATTAGGCTTTTGGCTGCGTCTGCCTTTCTGAGCCCAGAACTGTGTCTGCGGGTCTGGAACTATGTAGATTTGGGTCTGTGGGACCATGTAAGCTGAGGGGGGCCAACTGGCTGTAAATCAGGCCTAATTTGTTAGCTGTCAGCACAACAGTCTGCGTTTGGGGGAACAGGCCGCGGCCCCGAGCCAAAATCTGGGCTCGCTTTGAAACGAGGGAGGAGATAGTCTGCCACTCATGTGGAGTTTCTCGGGGAGGCAGCCAGGCTCGAGGAGACTGTAACATTAGGAAATTAGTTCCAGAGGGAAATCTGCTCCTTCTAGACCCGTTCTGTGGACTGCAGCCATAATGTAACAGCGCTGTCTCAACACGGGGGGGAAGACTGACTCTGAGCATATGTTAAAGTGGAGAGGAAGTGTGGTGCGGTTGAAAACAAAGTTTATACTTTAAAATAGCCTACATGCTGAGAACAAGGCACGACTTCCACCTCCTGAAGGAAGATCCATGTCCAAGCGTTTACTGCTCCGTTAAACGGGACCTCTATGAGACCGACCAGCTGTTCCTGTCGATCACTGTCACGCTGGATTTAATCCTACTGTTAGTCTGCCTGTTGACCCTTGATGTCTTAACTCCTCTGTTGGTTGAAAAAAGGACCCCACACCCTGAGGTTCAGGCTGTTTGAGACCCCCAGTATAGATCAACACGTTCTCATCCCAACTCGTCACACACTGTCGCTTTGTCAGACCCCTCAGTGTCACTTAAACACGTGCTTAACAAGCCCTCGCCATCACTTTTCGGTCGCACTAAACACGTGCTCAACAAGCCCTCTGTGTCACTTTTCGGTCGCAGTAAACACATGCTTAATGTTGTCAATTAAACAAAAACACTTGCTTAGGATTAGGCAACAAAACCACTATAGTTAGGTTTAGGAAAAAAAAATGGTTGGGCTTAAAATTACGTTTGTAAAGTAAAAACGATGTGAACACGGGACACGAACGAACAGTTAATTGTAACGGGACACTATCAGTGGTCTCCTGGATGAAAGCCTTGTGTTTGTTGGACCCATCCACCACCCCTCCCCCATCCCTCCCTGTGTGTCTCTTTCGCTCTTTAAACTACGTTACCACAGTACTTTCCCTGAGCGTTTGATGTATAAAAAATATGTATAAAACACAGCAAACAAAGTCTGTAACAGCAGCACAGGCAGATCTAGTATCTCTAGATCCACATTGTGTTTCTAAATCACAAATAGATTGTGTGTGCGAGTGAACACTTTTGATTGGATTTCACTCTACTGCTAATTTGACTACATCTGTGAGCTTTCACACATGTGGTCACATGCCGCGATGGCTGACCACCCCGGAGTGTGACTGTAATTGGGTCCCGGTGCGTTCTTATTTTCCATTTGGTGCATTTACGTCTGTATTTAGAGCTGTTTCATTTGAGATCAGATCACCCAAGATGCATTTCAGTGCTCAGAGACAGAAGGAAGGTTTTAGCGGAGAATAGTTTTCGCTTCACCAATAGAAGGAAAAATGTACAAAACATTGCTATTTACAGATGTTAAATGTTTGGTGTCAAATTGAAACCATCTTTTCTTTTGTGATGGTTTTCTTGTCAAATTGAAATAAATCTTCTTCATGCTAACATTTCTGTCTGTAGAGCACAAATATCCAGTGTTAGAGCTTCACCAACCAGCAACAATGGAGTCATGGAGATTTGGGCGATGTTTTTTTGTAATTGGCCTGTTGCTGTGTTGCGACCTGTGAGTCACTTCAGTTGATCAGTGAACGCATTAATAAAAAGTTTGATTCAGTTGACTCCAGAAGAAAAGTTAAAGCACATTAAGTGAAAATATATTTGGGTAACTGCACATTATTATATTTTTGATTAAAATAAACATGGTCTAAATGTAAACCTGTAAATCACCTCTTGACCCTGAATGACATCAGTCAGGTATTCATTTTATTTTTTATAATCTGTCGTTATAGTCTCTGTTGTCTTCTGTGCAAAGGTTAAACTAAACTTTGTTGTTGTTGTTGTTGTTGCTGTTACCCAGAGGAGGCCCTCCCTGCTCCTCAGATCGTGGTCGGGCCTCCTGGTCCAACTGGTCCTGTCGGCCCCTCAGGTATGAATATAATCTGTTTCCTGCCCAGACGTTACAGGGACACACCACAGAACTATGTGTAGTATGAATTTATGCATATATGCATATATGTACTGTATGTATGTATGTATAATGTGTCATGATTGAGTTGTAGTACAGCTGAGCACTGCTGCAACTCACAAAATCTCAGTCAAGATCCCAAAATGTCCAAAGACAGGAAAAATGTCATGCTAATTTACAGGAGAATGCGTCAGAAGAAACACAATAACATACAATTTCTATTCAATATAAATGTGTAGCAACAAAGAACTTCTACTCTATGAGTCTTATATAGATTCAATAAAACACTGGTACAAGCAGATACAAAATATATATATGTGACTTTGTCGTGTGAAAACATTGTTAAATCCACTTAATTTAAAGGAAGTTTTAAACCTGCAGTAGGCAGAATATTTTTGGCATCATTGGGCAAAACTTCCATAATAACCTTTCAGCATATTGTAATTCAAATGCTCTGAGAGAAAACTAGACTTCTGCACCTCGTCATGGCTCTGTTTTCACACTTTAGAAAATCTAGCCCGTGACGGGAGACTTTGGCCAATCACAGTCATCTCAGAGAGAGAGCGTTCCTATTGGCTCAACGGAGGCAGCTGTCAATCACTCGCGAACTCCGATCAAACGGTCAAACTAGGCAGCGCTGATCAAATATGAATCAATATTCTGTTACTGTAATGCCTATTTCTTGCATAAAATGTTTTCAGAAACATCTTGTAGTGTACTGTTTAGCTGTAAAATGAGAAGGTTTGCTCCAGCTGGTGGGCGGTGCCTGAACTGATCTCAACATGGCTGTCGGGTCACAAACTTATATATTTTACAGCTAAACAGTACACTACAAGATGTTTCTGAAAACATTTTATGCGAGAAATAGGCATTACAGTAACAGAACATTGATTCATATTTGATCAGCGCTGCCTAGTTTGACCGTTTGATCGGAGTTCGCGAGTGATTGACAGCTGCTCAGAGACGGCAAGGCTCCAGCTTGGCTCTGATTGGTTGTTTTCCTCCGGTCTGTGAAATCTTGCAGATGCCATTAGGAGCACTGAAGGACACCGGAGGACACAGAGGCACATGATTTTTTTTTTTCAGATTACCTGTCTCTTGCTCTACTGTCAGGATATAGTGACCATTTTATAATTTTTTTTAAATTTTAATCATATTTGCTCCATTTCTACCCACTGCAGCTTTAAGTGAAACATTAAGAACATGGCGGTTCATTGTCCATTTTGTAAACCCTGACAAAAGAGTCTCACCGGAGCGTAATTTCTGAGTTAAATTAAACTGTAAATTGACTGAATTTAATTTTGACATTGATGTGTGAATGTTTTTGTGAATGACGCCGCAGGCCCTCCAGGACTGAGAGGACCTGCAGGGATAGCAGGCCTGCCGGCACGAGATGTGAGTATCTGAACCTGTTCATCAATAAAAGACATGAATGAATAACTGGCATCATTAATACGTGGCCTTCTGTTTTATTGACATAAGGGCGAGGACGGCCTCCAAGGTAAACCTGGGGATCCTGGGCCTAACGGAGATCCGGGAGAAAGGGTGAGGCTGCTGTACAAATCGTCCCCGTTATTGGATTAGCAGGCTGGCTGAACATATTTGATTCTGATGAACTATATCGAAATGCTTTTTGTTCTACGTTTTGTAAATGGCCCTCGCTGTCGTGCAGTCCTCAACACATTAAAGGTGAACAAGCTTTTCTTCAAAGACTCACTCCGAGCCGTGACTAATCCTCCTCTCTCTCTCTCGTCCAAGGCCAGGCCTCGCTAATCAGGGCGGCCATGTCGGGTCCCCTCTTTTATCCGGCTCTCTAGTGGGCCTCTGTCTTTAAACTTGATCCCCTTCCTCTACTTGCATGATTTGAGATCTGGTGAAGAGGTAGATTAGCACGGAGGGCGGAAGAATGCAAGCCGGTGAGACGTGTGTGTGAGCAGGAGTCCTAAAGTATATCTCTCTGTTCTTTCTCTACCAGGGGCCTCCAGGTGTAGCAGGCGAGCTGGGCCTACCTGTAAGTATAAGGTTATTGTGTTGCATCACACACACACACACACACACACACACACACACACACACCAACAGACACACACAACACAGATTATTTTACTCTGTTTTCACAGGGAGCACCGGGGCCAAAAGGAGAGCCAGGAGAAGGCTTGAAAGAGGTAAGACTCATTAGTATCTTTTCCTCCTGATTTCCTCATTTAAAAAAATACTAAACTACAATGGTGTTATTCAGGGCGAGGCCGTGCAGCAGCTCAGGGAGGCCCTGAAGATCCTGGCTGAGAGGGTCCTGATCCTGGAGCACATGATCGGCGTTCACGGTGAGGAGAAAAACAGAGATGGAGGAAAACGTTTTCCCAGGCCTCGTTTGGAGGAAACACGCTTATTCGCTTCCTGGCGAAGAGTTAGATGAGAAGATTGATGCCACCTCTCAGATTTGTCTATTAGATATGAGGCTACGGCCAGCAGCTACAGTTAGCTTAGCTTAGCACAAAGACTGGAAACAGGGGGAAACAGCTAGCCTGACAAAACAGCCCGTTCGCACGAAAAAGGCGTATGAATGCAACGGTAACGTGCAAGGCATTTAGCGCGCGATAAGAACGCCTTTCTTGTGATTGTGTACGCCATGTAGTCTGTACTGACTGCAATATAAAAGCTCCATGTAAATATGCTACAATTAGAGCTAGTGACGCAAAATAAAATGCGAGAAAGACCGCTCATGGCGAGCAGGCGTGTTACGTTGTTTCCATATGTGTTTTACTTTAGTTTATTTACTTATTTTAAGTCCAACCATGATGTTTTTCCTAAACCTAACTAAGTGGTTTTGTTACCTTAACCTAACTGCGTACGTTACCGTAGTTTTGTTTTGCGTGGCGTACAAATGAAAAGCCTAAAATGAGGCCTCATGACACGTGCAACGTCCGTGTGATGTCGTGCTATTTATGTGCCTTCCGACCGGGTTGGACAAAAGGTACCAAAATCCTCTGAAGCTTACTAATTAACACATTATATCTCATTTGTATAATCTGTATAAAAACCGAAGCGTTCTGCCGTTTTATGAGGGTTGTGTGCTGGACTATTTCTTGGCTCTGAGCAGTTGCCAGGCAACCAGGAGGTTACTGCTCCCTGCCAAGAAATAATCCGGCACATAAATGTTGTTTTTACTCTTCGGTTGTTTTTTTCTCCGGATTCAACACACGAGCTATAACGTGTTAATTAGTGAGACTTAGAGGTGCTGGTAGGAGGATTTTGTTACCTCTGCACAGAGCCAGGCTAACCGTTTCCACCTGTTTCCAGTCTGTCGGCTGTAGCTTCATATTTAAGGAACAGACACGAGAGTGGTATCGATCTTCTCATCTAAATCTCCTCCAGAAAGCAAATAAGCGTATTTCCCAAAATGTCACACTATTCCTGTCTGGCAGTATTTGAAGAAGATTATTTTTTTGGATGACTGTCTTTCATGTCTTCACGCAGAGAACTCTGAAGGATCTGGATTTGGCAGCATTTCGGATCCCCTCTCTTTCTCTGCCATAAAGACCAAGCGCCTTCAGCCCGTTCAAGCTCCAGTAAAGAGGGAGTTACGAAGACGAGCTCCCCTTTAAGAGTCTCATTTTGTATGTATGTGTATAATTGTGATGGATGTGGCAAATTTTTTGCTTGACTGGACGTACACTTTTTGTCTATATCATATTATTACAATTTATTTGCCCGTTATTGTCTTTATACAGCTGTAAAAACGAAGAGATGTTGAGCATTTCATCCACATGGATGGCTTTATTGAGTCTTTTTGACCCTATTGCTGCATGCTCTCTAGTCTACATAACCATAGCAGCAGCCCTTGTACAATGTTGTACAATGAAATATAGCCTCATAAAGTGTTATGAGGGTTTTGGCGTCTTTCTTTCCTCAGATAACAGACTGCCTAGTAAACACATCAGTTTCCTTGGCTGATGTTGCAAAGCTCCTCGGGCTGCGATGTGAGTTTCCCGAGAGCTGGACCCAAAATATACTATTTAGTGTCGAACACATTCTTGGATACGACCTCGGGGTTCATCTTGTGTTAGCCTGTCAAACATATTTCTTCCTTTCTCTTCTTTCTGTCTCTCTCAGGTTGCTCTGCCTTGTTAAACCTGAGGTAAGACATGACAGGCTGCCAAGAATATCTGCTTAAAATAAAGTTAGGTGAAATAGCATCTGGAGAGCGCACATCTGGAAAGCAAAAGGAGGAGACGCTGAAAGAGTTGAGTTTAGGCCCGGAAACCGCAAACCGTGCTCGGGCTCCAGCGCACCTTCGCGCGACAAGCTGATGGAGCACTAAACGGGATTACATTGACTGAGATTTGTTTCCATCCTGATATGATTATTGTACAGTAAGTCTCTGAGAGACCAAAAAAGCTTCGACCATGCCTGGTACAATCTTTGTTTTCTCCATTACAAGGTTCATGTGTAAAGGCATATTGGGATAAAAGCTCATTTGCTTTTTTTTGGAGAGAGTTGGACGAGAAGATTGATACCACTCTCACATTTGTATGCTAAATATGGAACTGGAGCCAGTTAGCTTAGCTTAGCACAACAACTTAAAACACGCGGAAACAGGTAGCTTAGCGGCGCTCACGTTATATCGTTCAAACCAAAATTATGAGAAGCTGAGTGGGTAAACTGTTCATGTCGGCCTCTGACTTATAAATCAGAGTTGGGGATTTGGGCAATCTCTGACAGCGACGATATCTCCCACCAGGAGAAAAGAATGTGAAAGTGTCAACAAACAGTTGGAAAATGGCTGCAAAGCCACCAACGTTAACAGTTGCATCTAAATAAAATCCAATATTAAAGCTCGGACAGGTCATGTATTTGAGAAACATTTTTGTTTTTATTTGACCTTTTTTAAAAATGGCCGCCAAATAGGTGCTTTATATTCCTAAATGTTGCAGAAAACTGAGTTTGTGACTCTTGATGATTTCCAAGGTGTGTTCAAGCTGATTAGATCAGATGTCAGAAGATGGAAAGCTGAAGATCTTGCCGTTCTATAGTTGTATTGTTTGTCATTCTATCATGAAGGCAAGGGGGTGAAGTTTGACCCTGAAGTGACCATGCTCCTTTTATTTGGTTTCAAGTTTTTTTCTCTGGTTAAAAGCTTTTAAAAAGCACCCTTAAAAAATAAAGAAGAAAAAAATATGTCTGTGATCTTCTGACATCTGATCTAATCAGCTTGAACACACCATGGAAATCATCAAGACTCATAAAATCAGTTTTCTGCAACATTTTGGAATATTTAGCGCCTATTTGGTGGCCATTTTCAAAAATGGCTGCCATGGCCCCCAGGGGCCAGATTTGCAGCGCCCCGATATCTATATCTTTTCACAACATATAAACCATATATTTCACGCAAAATGCACAATTGTTATGAATATTTCAGTTTAGCTGCCCCACTAGAAAGCAAACCAAAATGTCAAACTTTTCCTTTAACCATCATTCACAGAAAAGAGATGGACCTGTCTGTATCTGTTATGCCTGATAAGTTATCATATGTTATGTAATAGAGGGTTGAGTCTACTGATGTACCTTTCTAAATACTGCTCCGTTGTGTCTCGTGCATGTTTCCATTATCTTTTATACTAAACAATGTTCAGGTGCTTTGTTGTTTCATTTGCGAGACGTCGTGCTCAGCAGATATTTATCCGTGTTCATTATTGAAGTAAGATTAAAGTCACAACAACAAAGGGATTCATTTCGTAGAGTCGCCACTTTATTGCACATAATTACATTTACACACACACACATACTGTATACACCGCAGCCTCACAGCGTGGGGAGACTATTTACTGCTCCTCCTCCTTCCTCTTCTTCTTTTCATCCTGCTGTCTCTTCTCCTCCTTTTACTCCCGCTCTTTGTCCTCTTCGTGGGTGATCACATAACACGGGCTCTTGTAGTCAAGGTTACCGGCGACATCCAACTTTGTAAACATCCGATTTACTTGCGAGCAAACAGGTAAAGTGTTTCTTGCACTTTTCTATTCTTTTCTTTTTTTTTTTTTTTAAATCCTCAGCTCTTGTGATGAAGAGAGGAGAGCTGTCAGGTTTGCAGAAAGAGGGATCACACGTGCTATTACATCTGCAGACAAACACAGAGCTGGCTTTTGCCATTTCAATTAGCTCATCAGAACGGGGAGATGAGTGCGGTTATGTATCATTGTCATATATTCCACTCTGGCCTCTTTATGCACCCTTTCATCTGCGCTTTGCCTGCCTGTTTCTGTCTTACTCCTGATGTACCCCTCCTCCTCCTCCTCCTCTGTCTGTCTCTCTCCTCTTGTTTTTCCTGTCTACTGAACAGAGACATGTTGATATGAGGCCCGCTTGCACGGCCACAAGGGAACAAGTCTCTGGTGCTTTTGATCAGCTGCAAGATCAGACATGTCCACCGCTCCCCCGTGTACACTCCAGTGACTGATCATGCAGTATAATGGGCAGGCACAGACAACCAAAAGATGCACACCCACACATGTTCTCTCTGTAGATCATATAAGCATGAACACACACACACACACACACACACACACAAACACACATGGTGCATGTGTTGGCTCTGCTCACAGTGGGGTGGCTTGTTTGCTGGACACGAGGGAGCGAGAGAGAGAGATGGTGTGTGTGATTTCCCCTTTCTTGCCCTCTTTTTTTTTTTTTGCCTTTGACAGTAAGATGGATGATTGCAATCACAGGAGCCATCAGTGAGACAGAGTGGAGGTCTATGGGGCAGTGAGACACAGCCATGGGAAACCAGCCGTCAGATTACTGCTCCGCGCTGCCATGGGAACACTGCGCTGTTTATTTGTCTGGGGGTTTTGTTGTTTCATATGCATTTTCCTCCTCTCTCTTTTCCCCCCCTCTGTTGTGGCCTTTTGATATACAGAGAAGGAAAGCTTCCTCATAAAATATGCCTACGCTGTGTGAGAGGGGACAGAGAGGGAGAGCGTTTACGTTTCACAACATACTAAGCCTACTGTAAGTCAATATGTCTCTTCGAACCAGTACAAATGTGACAGATTTCATAGCGATTAGACTGGTCTCTTTGATCCCTCGAGAGAACGAGAGGCAGACTTTTCTCTCTCCCCAGTCGACGGATGTTTTTAAGAGAAACATCTGTTGCTGTACAAATGAGATTACTGTGTCCCTCGCCAGGGGCCATGTAGGTTATGAATGGCACCGTTACTGAAGAGGGGGTCTGGAAGAGAGCTGAGAAGGATCTTTGTAATAAGCCCGAGCTGGTAGTTAAGGGGTTTAAATCAAATTAAATTGCCTCAGATTCTGGGTATTCATCAGCGCTCACCTTCAGCTTGTTCAGCGGCGTCGCCACAGCCGGTACCTTTTGAATCGCTATCTCATATTGATACAGCCAATATTTCACCTTGTTGCCAAGCAACAACTCAACCTCATCCTCTGTAAACTTGTCACCCCGTGACACGAGGTGATATTTCATGCTGCACGAGAGCAACAAGGAAGAAGAATTGCCGTTTCCATCTCTTTGACTTTGAACTAACTGCGATCTGTATTTCACTGGCCGAGATGTGCCGTTATCTGCATCCTGGAAGTTTGGGTAGTGATTTAAGTCGTTCATAGTTATCTGAGTGATGAGTTCCCTGTGAGAGGCATCACAAGCCACTGAGTCATTTATGTGGTGTCTGTGCAGACTATGAAGAGGATCACATACTCACTCCTCCTCCCCGTCTCCTGTTTCTTCTAGGTCAAAGGTCAAAGGGCTGAAGGCGTTCCTCAGGGTCAGAAACACACAGGTAATACTGCCAGTATTGATGCACACTGCACTGACTCAGTTTCACATGATACTTTATGTGTCATTACTGACTTTTCTTAGTATGTTTCTTTTGGCAAATGCTAGGCAGAAAATGAAGACTATGTTGCGCACACACCAAAATTATAGTTGGCTGTGTTTTTTGGGGGAAAATTCCTTTTTTTATGCACCAATTCCTGCAACCCAAGACCAAGACTTTCCTTTGGAAGACGATAAAAGCAATGTAGAGCTTGAAACTTGACTGAAACTAAGAATAAATGATCAATTTCATTTCAAACAATAAAACAAACCAAACTAAACAACAAATATTTAAATATTAATTTGGGTTCGCGGTCAAACGTTACAGTTGCGGTGTGTACGAGAAACAGTGAAACCCAACTACTAACATTAGATACTATGAATCTGTTTTATTAACCATGTTGTGCTCGTGTAACTTCATTTTCAGCACTGATAATAGATTCAAGATTAAATAAAATTGTAAATATATAAATAAATCTTATGAACATTACTCAAAAACTGAAATCAAATTAAAATAATCAAAATATTTCTGAAAAGTAAACTAACACTGAAACTCCAAATTAGAAGATAAAGACAAAAAAACGCACACTGCACAATCATCGCAACCTTGATACTAACTGACCTTTGACTTTTTACCGAGTTGAGGGGTCCTGAACGCTCCCTCGCCATCTCGTCGAGGTCATCGTCACCAACTTTAAGGTGACCTGCCATCAAACACATCATCATCATCATTGTAGCAGTGAAGCAGCAACTGTAAGATAGTTGCACGATGGAAATCACAGTGTAAATGAATAATAAGTAAATACGGAAATATACTGACATTCTTGTATAGAGCATGTTATGTGGAAATGCAAAATCCTTACTACTAAATACAAAATACTTACCCAGAGCAGCATATAGGTCACTCAGGTCACTCTTATCAATGATGGTGAAAGCCTGCAAGCAGAGGACAGCTACACAGGTTAACATGGGAGGCAGTAGAGCTCCACATAGCAAGAGGGAGAGAGATGATTTCCCAATGGTTTTCAAAGTGGGGCTGTTAAGAAACAATAAGAGGAGTTCCCTTCCTTTATAAACTACTAGGTCAACTGTCCAGCACCTGTTCTGTCCAGACAATACAGCATGGCCTCTATTGTACAATGTATTTATGATCCCACCGCGGAAAGGTAAGATACTTTGAATGAGGACACGCCAAACAAGCTTTAGGACATATAATGGATCTATATTTGAAAGCACACAGAGTGATTTTCCTCACTGTAACTAGATATGCTTATAACCCCCCCGTGTACACGAATGGGATTATGACAGGGATGAAGGGGGTCTGGCTGTTCTGGCCGTCTGAAAGCATTATTGCTGATAGACGTCAGTGGTTTCAGCAGCTGTTGAGGCATCAGCTCATTATGGGGAGCAGCGGTGTTCGCGGCCCTTGCGCCTGCAGGAAATGTCTCATTTGACAGTGCAAAGTGTTAATTCTGTGTCAGGGCACTAACTCAGAGGTGTAAATTTAAATGATCCACATCACAGCTTCTGATTCTTATCAAGTGACTCCTGAAGCGGCACATGTTCACCTCCTCCTACACATTTTTTCGAGTTTTTTCTGCTGCAGCCTGAGCTACGACAATATATATAAAGGATGGTAAAAATACCAGTAAAATGAGCATGGCTGTGTAAATAGCAGCGTTTTAATGAAACAGTATGTGAGGATGTGTGTGTCGGTACAGCTGTCTTGCTCTCTTAACAAGTTGAGACAGACGTATGAACAGCACTGAAAAGACGAGGTTTGGAGTCTAACACCTTTAAGGTCATTCAGGTCAGCGTTGCAATAATGTGCAGACACAAAGCAAGCCCTCTGAGTGCTATTTCAGGGAAGCGTGGCCTCTACTATAACACGAGCATCAACCATGTATGGTGATAAGCTGATAGCAGATCCGATCCAGCGTGATTCACATGATTTAGTGCTGCTAACGCCTCAGGTGTCATGTACTTTCTGGAGATGGTATGCCTCCCTGAATCAAACACACAACAGGTTACACACTCCCTCTGATTTCATGCACTACCTCAACCCTAAACTCATTGAAAATACCTGCATTTTTTGCATGTTTTAATCATCAATCCAAAATAAGATTTTCTTCATATTGTGAATCAAAACAATGTGTTTCATTTTATCTTTCAAGCCCCGATTTTCCATTACAGGTCTGTGTAAAAGTCACCTCGCAAAGATGTAAAACTTGAGATAGATAACGCACTGGGGTGGATTAATGCACAGGCTGGCCTGCAGCCTATAGGGGCCCCATGTTTGCAAGGGCCCCAAATTATTTAAATGTACTTTGGATAAAAAAAGAACAACCTTGACCCCTATTGGTCCATAAGAAACATCTTAAAAAATTAAGCAGCTAATTCCTCACCGCTACTGGACAGAATTGCAGCAATATGTCAGAAAGAAAATATGATCGTGGAGCACAACAAGGAAATGCACAACGGCTGGAAGAACACTGTGACCGAGATCTCAATGTGTGTGTATGCTCTCCGAGTGTGTACCTGTGGGCTCTGTAATATTCCTACAGCACACTTTTAAACATGGCATGATGAGAAGGGGGCCCCACACAAAGAGTAGCCTATAGGGGCCCCCTGACCACCTTAATCCGCCACTGATAATACATAACAGTTAATATTTCATCACCTTCATTATTAGTCAGTGTATTGTAGCATCATACAACTGATGCTGCATGATAGTAAAGTTGAACGTTGAGGATTTTGACATATGGGACAAACAAAAAAACATTGTTTACTGCGACGAATCACCTCAAGCAAGCTCATTTTGATGAGAAGAAAAGTCCATCAGAAACTTTGCAAACAATGTGAATAAGAAGTAAGACAACACAATCAAAATTTAATAAAGTCATATAAATTAAATGAACTCCCAAACAATCACATTTGCTCATAAATATATTTCTGTATTTTCTTTGAAAGCTGGAGGTCATCGGGTCAGGTGGGGCAGTGAGTGAGTCTCTCACTGTCAGTCAGGTGCGGTTTTCACGACCGAAACCATCGTGCCAAGTCTTGCACCACATCTGTCCTGCCTCTGGTCCTCCTCACCGCCCTGCAGGCCGTGCAGTAGTGTTCGCTCCAGAAGGAGGTCTGGTGCACGCTGTATCTCCCCCTCCAGTCCAGGTGCCGCCTGAGCTGCACCGGGTTGTGCCTCAGCATCAGCAGGTACCGGGCCAGCCCCCGCACCGTGGAGAAGTCGTCCACGTGGATGAAGGCCTCCGGGGGCAGGAAGCGCTCGTAGTTCTGCCTGGACGGACCCAGCACCACCGGCACGGCACCGGCCTGCACCGCGTTCCACAGCTTCTCCGTGATGTAGTCGGTGTGCTGCGAGTTCTCCAGCGACAGGTAGAACTGGTACCGCCTCACCAGGCTCCGCACCTGGAAGCCGTCCCCGCTGTCCTCCGGGATCGGCCGGCCCGCTCGCCCGAACACATCCACCTGGATGTACCGGCGGAGCTTGTAGTAAAGGGCTACGCGCTTGTGGGACTCCGACCAGTTGCTGACGACCCAGGCCAGGAGGCGGGGCCGGAGGAGGTGTGAGCGCGACGGTGCGCGGAGCGGTTGCGCAAAGCGATCCTGTTGGAGACCCTCTGTTTCGCGTCCCCGGGGGACTAGATACCCGTACGGCAGGAAGATATCAGAGTCCGTCCGGTAGGTCATGGTGAGGTTGAAGACGCCCTCCACGCGCCACAGCCCGGGCGTGTGCGCGGGCGACTCGTAGTTCATCCATATCCACTTTTGCGCACGGGGCCGCGGTTCCGGTGGCAGATCGGCGGCGCCGTTGACCAAGTCCCGGTGGTGAATGAGCACGGCGTCGGCGTGCGGGTACGCGCTCTCGTCGTCGGTGAGCGCGCACCCGTCGATCTGGTAGAGCTTGAGGCAGTCCGGAAGTTTCCGGTACCGACCGAACGGATGCGTCCACACCAAGAGGGTCACCGCAGAGATAGGCGGCGGCTCTAGTGCGTTTTGCGGGTCCGGTAAGTAGAGCAGGTAGACCCCCAGGAGGAGGAGAGAACCGACGGTGGCCACGTACACGGAGGTGGGGGTCGTTTTGAGAACGAACAGGCCCACGCAGCATGTCTTCCGCCGGGACCAACGTGAGCGCCTGTCCCCGCGGTGCGCCGTGGCCGTGAAGCGGCCCGCAGCTCTCCAATAAGCCCCAGCTCTCATCGACGCGCCCCTTCACTCTGCAGTTATTTCCCCCCAAATGTCCCAAAAAATGTCTCACAACCACTCCAGGAAAACGTCCTCAGGAAATGCAGCTAGAGGGCAGGAATCATTGCAGCCTGCGGACACACCTTAATGTCCTACTTTCAATGTCGTAAGGGAGTTCAGATAACAATAGGCCAGATTGTTTGACTATGACACGATGAGCTCCCTCCCGCATTGTTGTCCTATACCTGCCTTCCTCAAACAGAGTCCAAAAACATTTGCACCAGTTGCTGTGTGCTCAAACATTTGACGTGGCAGCGTTGGCCCGGGTTCTTGTTACCGGTGAATGGGGCTTTTGTCGGCCGGTCGGCCTCCCAGGCACTTTTAGGTTGGGTAAACAACCAGGGCGCGGTGTTCTTGCTCATGAAGTAAGCAGAGGTCATTTTGTGAAAGCAGGAGGCAAATTTTTCATTTAGCCCCTTTCCATTCAGACTTCTTTTTTTTTTTTTTTTTTTTTAGAGGGGTGGAGATGGGGGACAGTGGATGTTCAGGGGTAGATAGTCGACAGTAGATGCCACACAGAAGTGGTGTACATCACCTGAAAGCTGGGAAGATTGATTTGGGGTGCAGCTCAGCGCTGATTCTCAAGTTGTTCTAATCATTAATAAGAAATAAAAACGAGTTAATCAATTACAAGAACATGTTGATGCCCATTCCCGTGCTCTATTATGTCTCATAAATTGTTGCAGCAATTTTTGTGTTGATACCATTTGTTACACAGATTTGGTGCTAAATTTAACACGTTTTTACCAATTGAGAATTGATCAAAATGATCAATAATCCCTCCAAAATACCACATTAAGACAGCAAGACCTTGAAGAACACTATAAAAAAAAAGCCATGCTGTGATTTGGAATCAAAAACTTTTGACATTTTGAGATTTCTGCAAGAATTCCATTTTTCAGCACTTCTGTTCTGGAACCTGCTCAGAAACCCCCTTATTGGCAATCTACCTAGGAAAGCCATCCATCCTCTGAATGACCTAGGACTCTAGTTTGTGGCTGTAAAGTTTCATGAGGCTGTGATTATCCTAGAGGTCACCACAGGTCATTTTATACAGTGAAGTCAAGTTTCAAAAAGTAGTCTCACTACAATGAAATGGCCACTCTGGGGACTAACATCATCACACATGAATACAATTGGGGCTCATTGGATCCACAAGAGTCTATACAATACAATTTATGTGATTCAAGACTGTTTAGGGACCCCAGTATGCAGAAATATTCAAAAACATCATTTTTTAGAATAGGCGAAAATAACACATTTATACTGCATTAAAAAAATACATGTTTTTTTCCCCAATCTGCATGTGATTATCATAAAGTGGGCATGTCTGTAAAGGGGAGACTCGTGGTAACCCATAGAACCCATTTTCATTCACATATCTTGAGGTCAGAGGTCAAGGGACCCCTTTGGAAATCGCCATGCCAGTTTTTCCTCGCCAAAATTTAGCCCAACTTCGTAGCATTATTTGACATGGTTGGTACCAATGGATTTCTTAGGTTTTCTAGTTTCATATGATACCAGTATCTCCCCTCTAGCTAAAACTCAGTACGCAATAACCTCCGAAAGACAGAATAGCGGCCAGGCCAGGATAGCGGCCAGGCCAGGGGTCAAATCAGAAGTCTATCGGAGAATTGACAGCACTAACTGGAGCCTAATTCTAGAGAGATATTGAGATATTAAATCATTAGTAAATAAACCCTCAGATTTCAAGGGTTGACTAATGAACTATATTTCTTCTTGTCAAGATAATGTAATAATAATAAACCATGTAAAGAGGACTTTTCTCCCCATGGAAACGCTATGCGTGTCTTTCGCCACTAGGTGTCTCCCTACACAAGCACAAAGCCACTCAGTGAAGTTGTCCTGTGTGTTGTGTACTGACATACTGGGATTTTTTTTTTCTCAAAACATGCATGTTTAATTTGGCCAATGAATAAACATTTCAGCTGGAAATTAAGCAGGCAGCAGCGAGGCTTTTGAAAAGGTTTGTCTTGAATGTTTTATTTATCAGATATGACCCAGCCATTACAGCACCCTCCAACCAGAAATCTTAACAAGTGACTCACAGTTTTAATTTTTTGGTGATCTAACCCTAAGCAAATACAGGGATAATAATAAAACACATGGCTTCAGATACACATTACTCTCTGTGAAAAAAGGATCAACTGTCCAGGTCGTCGTCGTCATTCTGATTCATGAAAAAATGATGAGGCGGCGGGGTTGGGAATCTTGCACTGATGTGTGTTGTGTCTGATCTCTGGTGGGCAGGAAAAACACGGCGTGACTGGGACAACATTATTCCTCCCCACAGACACAGAGTATGTCATGAAGTGTGTGAGTGTGAGCGGAAAAAAAAAAAATGGCAGACAAGGAGGAGGAGTGGGAGGAGATGAAGCAAGAAGCATGTGTGTCTCCAGTGGGTCCTCCTCCTTCCTGTTACATCCATTCACTTTTCTTCACCGTGGAGCAAAAAAAAAAAAAAAAAAATCTCTTTGTGTGTTTGCGTGCGTGCATGTGTGTGTGTGTGTGTGACTAGTTATATCCCCATAAGAGGTTTTGTATTCTTTCTGCATTATTTATCCTCCCTTTCATCTGAACAGTTCTATTTTCAGCCGATCATTTAATGTCCTGCTCGGGGGTTATCTCGCTTTGGGAAGAAACTCAGCAATCTCATAAGTTATGGAGACATGGCGAGGCTTAAAACATTATAAACACATGTATGTCTTTCCTCAGAAATAGCAGAGGTGGTCGAGGTCAGGAAATGACACAGGAGGAATGCGTTTTGTTTGTCTTCTTTCAGTTCGAAACCAGGCAAATGTTGCTGGAAATGAGCTATAATTAAAGTTGCACTGATTGGTGATATGGTGACATTTTGTTCAGCTCAAATTACAGCCACGGTGATACACACAAAGCTTGGCATTTATGTTCGCTCCATTTTTTTCCGCATCTGTCTTGCTAGAAAAGAACTTTTTTGTTTTGTCAACGCTCTTTCATTTGCCGTTGCAGACCTCGAGTCTCCACCGAGGGGATCAATATCTTGTCTTTATCCGTTCGTACATCGCCGCGGATAACCGGCCACACGTGGGGCATCTCGGGTCATTTTCTATGAACGGTGTCAGCCATCTTATAAGGATTACCGATTAGTGTTATTCCAGGTCAAATACACAAAAAAAACCCTGACATATTTTGCAGACTTCTTTCTCAAGTTTTGTACATTTTCCAAGTTTGCTGCTACCTTCCTGTATGTCAGAAGTAATACCACTGTGTATCGGTATGTGTTTTTGTGTGTGAATCATACCAGCACAGAGTGAAGCATTCAGTTTTTTTGATGGGACCCCCAGGTCTTCACTCATCTTCCCTATTGATTTTCTCTTGCTTTCCTCTTTGCGCTCCCAGGGGATGGGATGTCTCAATTGGTCCCGGCCTGTGAAAGAGAGTGTGAACGATAGACAAACAGATAGAAGATGAGGGAAAGAGAGAGAGAGAGAGAGAGAGAGAGAGAGAAAAAAAAAACGAAGAACGTTGAGAGAAAAAGAGGAGGAAGCGGCAGGAGGGGGCCCGGCGAGCTCCCTGATCGCAGAGGCCCCCTCGCTGACCCCTGACCTTGATCATGACCTCGGAGGTTACCCCAGAGGTCAGAGGTTGTGTGAAAGTGCCACCGCGGCGATTCACTCCACTGCTGGGTGATGATGATCTTATGCAGCCTCCCCAGCCTGTCTGACATGATCAGTGTTGCTCTCCGCCTGCAGCTCCCAAGGGCCACGCATCCATCTCAGAGCCGGCCACACAAGGCCCGCTAAAAGCACCTCGCAGGCAGAGTCGATGAGCAGCATGAAGAAGGGACACAAACAGAGAAAAGTGGGAAAGCTAAAGGACAGAATGGCTGTTTTATTTTCTCCCCCGGAGCGCTGTATAAGATCTAGTTGTATAAAGGCGGCACGGACACAAAGAATGTGTGTTGATTTCTCTCTGTTTAACCGAATGTGCATGAACTGATGACTGAGGCTAAATCTGTGGGTCCCAACACGTTCCCTCTCCTCCGCTGTCCCTGTCAAGAACAATTTACGCTGCACTTTTTTCCTCTCCTCTCTAATTTTAACATAAAATGTAATAAAAAGACAAGTGAGGGGAAAAATCCCTCTCAAGTCATTCATGCCAGACGTGCAAGAGCCTCTGTAGCAGGAACATGATAATTTGTAGGTGGATTGATAACTCAGACTCTTACTTGTTCCGACTTACACTGTGTACCCCCTACTGCTTCAAAGTAATCCAGAGCCTAGTGAAGCTTCACTCAAATCCTCATGGAGATGCTGTGTGTGCTGAAATTCGGAGAGTTTGAGGAGAAGCGTCTGTCTGGCAGCACAAAATCAACTGATTTGTAATGCTCACAACAAAGTCTGCATTATAATTTTACAAAATTAAATGATTACTATGTATATAAAATCATCGGTCGAGCCTTAGTGAAGCAGAATTTAACTGAAAGTCAAAGATCTAAGGTATAAATTAGCTATAGAAACAGACGTGTTTAATGGTCTCCTTGAAGAGAAAACGCTTTGTCTCTTATGTGTTTTTACATGAGATCGAAGATTAAGTCCATTTCATGTTTTATTGTTCATTTTATGATGATTTAAACCTGCGGTAGGCAGAATGTTTTTGGCATCATTGGGCAAAAATTCCATAATAACCTTTCAGCATATTGTAATTCAAGTGTTCTGAGGGATAACTAGACTTCTGCACCTCCTCATGGCTCTGTTTTCAGGCTTTAAAAAATCTAGCCCGTGACGGGAGACTTTGGCCAATCACAGGTCATTTCAGAGAGAGAGAGAGAGAGAGAGAGAGCGTTCTGTGAGCTATTGGCTGTGCTCCGGCTGGTGGGCGGTGCTTGGTATTTCCTCAACTGATCTCAACATGGCTGCCGGGTCACAAACTTTCTCATTTTACAGCTAACCAGTACACGACAAGATGATTCTGAAAACATTTTAGATATAGGCATTACAGTAACAGAATATTGATTCATATTTGATCAGCGCTGCCTAGTTTGACCGTTTGATCGGAGTTTGCGAGTGATTGACAGCTGCTCTGAGATGGCAAGTCTCCAGCTCGGCTCTGATTGGTTGTTTTCTTCCGGTCTGTTAAATCTTGCAGATGCCATTAGGAGCACCGGAGGACACAGAGGCACATCATTTTTTTCAGATTACCTGTCTCATGCACTACTGTCAGGATATAGTGACCGTTTTATAAAAATAACTTTTTTTAATCAGATTTGCTCCATTTCTGCCCACTGCTGCTTTGAGGGCTGCACTTTGGAGTATAATGATTTCTTTTGAATGGATGATTATACAAAATTTGAGCTGTTTTTAGGAAGGGAATATTTTCTTCTTTGTTTGCAGTTTTGTTAAATGGAAGAAGTTATATTCATGTTTCACCACTGCAACAGTGTTTTTGGGGGCACTTCTAGTGCTTGACACAATAAATAACACAACTAATAAACAAAGTAACTATATCACCTTACAGTATTTGAAACATTTAATCACTGTGTTATCTAAAGTTAAAAGTAAACATTGCTAAATAATCATAAATCACGTCTCAACACAAATACCATGCATACTGTAGTCGCTTTCGGATGTTATCATTGATTGATAAAATACTGTTGAATACTTTTCCTTTCCTAGTAATATCAGCACCATGAAAATAGATTGTGTTCCGTCTTTGTGGTGTGTTTTCTTTGTGCGATAGTAAGAGAGGAATCTATAAACACATCGTAATGGACACACTGCAAAGCTACTAAGCCCGTAGGGATTATCTCAGACCTGTATTTCTGGTTTGGCTTAATGATAGGTAGCATCACAAGTCATGCAGGCCAGGCCAAGGAAGCACTGATTAACACGACGGAAAGGGAGAGAAAAGAGGGGATTTAACATGCAGTATTTGGTCTAAAAGTATTCATTATGTAGCTCATAGTGCAGACCAGTTGCTCATATTTTTAAAAAAGGACAATCATGATAAAAAAATAGTGATTGACACTGACACAAATCATGCTACCATTATGTCTTTTTTTCCACAGGAATTCTTTTAAAGCGACTCTTCCTATTTAAGTGCAATTCAGTACATTCTATTAAAGGCGTGTGACTGTGTGTCATGGCCAGCCTGCAATTCGCTGTATTATGTCTATAAATGAAGTATATAATAAGGCAAAGCTATCGAGGCTACACATGCAGTTGAGCACTGAGCGCCATTCATACTGCTGAAGGAGGGCGACACAAACTGCTTCAAATCAAATCAAGTAATGACCTGAAAGTTGAGCTAATTCAATGCACAAAAATGCCCACCTTTGTACGCGCACAAGTGCAGCGAAAGAGCCGTCATTATCTATGGCAAATTCTTGTTATTTTTAGTGGATGCAATTAAAGTGCAACGGCTGTAAAGAAATAGAAATGATTGTAGAGCAAAAAATAAGGCTGTCAAATATTTATTTTAAAGGCTATGACCATTCAAGGAAAAAACTCCAAAGTGTGAGTGCAGGCGTTGACTTTTCCACGCAGCCAAGGCCTCACGACGACGACACGCTCGACGAGTCACATTTAGGAACCCACAAAGTGCTAAAAATGAAAACAACGTGCAGAACAGATGTGTTGCCCCGATAAACCTGAGCTGAAAGAGGCTGGGGCTGAGGCGTGATGTGTTTTAAGGTGCATAATCGGCACAGTTTGACGCAGGAATTTAGGGCACTCCACACATCCATACAGTGTAATTAGAAATTCTTTGCATATCCACGAGCTGAAGGGGGTCAGAGGACATGGTCAGCAGGAGTAACGCCTCCGGAGCAGCCAGGGTTCAGTGTGTTGCTCAAGGTCACTTCAACAACAGATATGTATGCACACTGACACTCTCACCACTGGGCTGCCCTGATACTGCTGCTGCTGCTGCTGCAGTGACTTGACTGGATTAACACAACAATCTTATTTGAATAACTAATCTGATTAATATCTGTGTAGCAAAAGAATGCCTTAAAGGGGAATATTTCAGGCTCACTTTCTTATTCACATCATAGGGAATTGAGAAGATCACGAACTTGGGAATAGCTTGTGCCAAGTGTGAGTCCATGCCATCTTTTACCCTTTCTTAAATGGCCAAGTTCAGCAGGTTCCTCAGCAGCCCTGCTTTGTTGCATATGCAGAGTTTGTACACTAGATCCACCATGTTGATAAAAGAATAACATGAAATACATGTATCATGAAACTCAAGTTATTCTGGTTAATTTTGATAAGAGTTGAATGTTTTGTTTTCACAATTTAGACAGACACGTTTGGCTTGGATTCTATTAATTAGATTTGGATTTATATTATACATTACATATACATTTTATATATATATTTTCTTTATTGCAATTGTCCCTTATACACGTCCATAATGGAACAAAACAAAAGCCTTTCACTGGGATCATTAAAACAAAAACAAAACTAAAAAAACAACAAAAAAACACAAACAAATTAGTATTCAAGTTCAAGGTTTTTTTTTTATTAAATATATTCAGTTTAAACAGAAAATATGCTACGGTTTCAAAAATAAGCATTAGTTTGAGCCTATGACAAAATCCAAGTAGATGCCTGGAAACAAAAATCACTTCCTACCAATCCATATGCTGAGTTTTTACACTTGATCCACCATGTTGATGAAGAGTAACATGAAATACATGCATCAGGAAACTCAAATTATTGTGGCTAATTTGTATTATTGATAATATTTTGTTTTAAGCATTTAGACACTTTTAGTCTGGATTTTATTTTCAACAGTCCTAATTTATTACATTTGGTTTACATTTATATTTAACTTTATTATTATTATTATTAATATTTTTTTTTATTTGATTGCAATTGTCCCTCATACATGTCCATAATGGAACAAAATAAAAGTCTTTCACTGAGATCACTCAAAAAACAACAACAACAAAAAAACACCTAAAAACAATGTAGTATTCATAAATTTAGTTTTTCTTCATTAAATGTATGCTGTTATAACAGAAAATACACTGCAGTTTCAAAAAGGAGCATTAGTTTGAGCCTATGACAAAATGCAAGTAGGTGCCTGGAAATAAAAATCACTTCCTACCAATCCACTTTTTAATATCTATTCTTATTTTTTATTGCTGATTTTGGAGGAGCTATGGTGTAATAAATGATTACATGTTGGTCTTAATTATCTTCTTGCACAGCTCCACGCAGCTCAGATGAAACATGGCTCCTGAATGCTCCTGGTGGGATTTTTTTTTTTTTTTTTACATATGGCTTCCAAGTAGCCTCCTGGCATTATTTTTGTATGATCTTTGCTCTCCATAAAAACCTAATGATCACACAACCTACAACATCAAACGTGGACTCGTCTGGCTCTCGCAATTTTCGCGTGTTATAAGGTAATAAAAAATGAAGAGTAATTTAATGCCTGCTCGCTTATTTACCTGTAATATCTTGGATGTTGATAAAAAGCTATTTAAGCAATTATAATGGCGTTTATTAAGGCGACACTCCTGTGAGCTGACTCCAGTCCGTACCCCGGGCCTGTTAACTGGGTGAGCGTTGGAAGCGATCCGGTCCGGGTGTTCCGGCCGCCCGGTCCTCTCCACTGAACTCCAACCCCCGCGCTCTCTATCAGCATCTCATTCCTGTCTCAATATGTCTCAAGATGGCGGCCAATGCAGGATCGATGTTTCAATATTGGAAGCGCTTTGACTTACAACAACTACAGGTCAGTTCAACCTCTTGTTTAAACCTCCCGTCCTCTATTCTTCTCCGGCCGTCTCGTCTCTCTCGGCCCCGCTGTTTGTTTTGTGCTTTTTCACCGCGGTCGCCTCGTAGGTGTTTCGGGAAGAGAGAATTGAAGAACCTCTTCCTCACATTGATGAAAGTGGCTCTCTCGCTGATCAGAAATTGATCCTCTTTGTTCAATTCAACATCGATCGGACAACTGCAACCGGGCAACGCCGGGGCGCGACGCCGCGGGGGGATGCAGCCGAGATAAAAACACAAAAACGGCAGGGCTTTGGCGGAGAAGCTTTCGGTTCGCTGTCTTTATTGCGTGTTCTTCAACTTTTACCGGAGCGAGTAGCCGTAGTTAGCCCGACGCTTTAGCCGCGGTGAGGTCGGATAATTTGGGGGAGAAAAAAAATAAGTGCGACTCATTATCCGGCGTCGCTGTGGTGACACGGACCGTTGAGACGGGCAGCTCAACCGCCGCTTTGCGTGTGTTTTTGTCTGCTTTTAACTGTCAGACGTGTGAGTTGAGTCGCAGGCGGATTGAAAACATTAGCAACGTTATCGGCTAACGGTTTCTGAAGCAGTTTATATTGAAGTCCTTTTTCCGTGATTACGGTTGATCAACTCGGTCGTGTTTTTTTTTTTTTTTTTTTTTTTTTTTTTTTTCTTCTCTCGGTTTCCCCTGACTGCAATTATACACTGTGAGGGTTTTTTTTTTTTTTTTTTTTTACACAGACATTGCCACGTCTGTGGAAGTGGACGGGGACGGGGACAGTGTTTTGTTGACGCGATGCAATTCAATAAAAAAATGTAATAGTAGTAGAAATATGAAAGATCGTGACCTTGTTGATTATGATGAACTCTCCCTGAAATGTCCCCAGCCTCACGCACGCCACTAATCTCGGCGTGCACGGAGGAGATCCACGGGCACGGTGTGGAGGATATGAGGGGAAATATTGGGGCCTATTCAGTGTGTGTGTGTGTGTGTGTGTGTGTGTGTGTGTGTGAATATAGCCAGTGTATATTAGAGCGTGTTTGACCTATCACAAGACATGTAGACAATGGCACTGTTGTGTTTTCCCCCGTGGCATTTAACGTGCATTGCTGAATTTCAAATCACAATTTTATGAATATTAGCAGCACCAGTCGCCGTCGTCATTAACATAAGATTGCATTATGTAGGCTATAGCCCCAATTGTTCATACATCATTTTGTTACATTGGGCACAGGGCTTTGGGATTTAAACTTTTTTATTTAGGTCATGATGCCCCTATGACTGGGTTAGACAAAAGGACAGTGGACAAGTCTTCCCAGCGGGCTTTGTGTTGCACTTATGCCACATCATCAAGGCTTCACTTCTCCTATTTATTTGATCCTGTTTGGTCCTCCTACTCGTGCCCCCTTGTTCATGCATTATGTAAAAAAATGTCTCTTTTCAGTCCTCACTATCTATCTCCCACCCCCTTCCTGCCACCACCACCACCACCACCCCCCCCTCCAATCTTTCCTCTCCCTCACCTCCCCCTCCCCTCCCCTCCTTTTTCATTTTTTTTTTTTTCCTCTCTGGCCCTTCACCCTGCTTTCACCCATTTCGCCCCGTCTGAACTGGTGAGTGTGTGTCTGTGTGTGTGTGTGTGTGTGTGAATTTGTCTGAGATCGGTCTTTTTCGTAGATTGACTGCCAGCGCGGACAGTGAAGGCACTGCCAGCAGCCAGGACATGAAAAATGCATCGCATAAGTTTGTGATAAGGCCCTGGGTAATTATGGCAAAGGCCCCTATCACAAGCGATTAGTCAGGACAGTGAATCTGAGCGTGTGCAAAAAGCCTGGCGGTTGGCAGGCCTGTCTGCAGGATAGGAATCAGTCGGAGCTTGTGTGTGTGTGTGTGTGTGTGTGTGTGTGTGTGTGTGTGTGTGTGTGTGTGTGTGTGTGTGTGTGTGTGTGCAGAACTGCTCAGAACATTCACTGTCTATTATTGATGACATCTTATTTACTCTCCCTCCCACTGAGAGGCTCCTAGAGGAAAGCCTTCAGAGAAGAACCTGTTTTTCTTATCCGTTTTCTGAGGATAAGGCAGGGTTAGTATGATATGATCGTGGTCTACGCATGGCCTTGTCAGCCAATTGCTTTCTCATTTGCTTTCTTCCTTGTGATTCCGCATGGACGCCGTGGATTCTGTTTTTTCCGAGGCACCAGCAAAGGAATGTTTTCTTTTTTTTTTTTTTTTGTTCCCCCGTTTGATGATGAAAATGCAACCCAACCTAGATGTCAGTAGCTTTAAGCCACCGTAGTGTCTACTCCTCAGGCTCCAACTGCTGATGTTCATTAAAATCCTATTTGATCAGTGTGTCCCATTCGCTGTGTGAGAAACTAGCTAGGTGGTTGTTACAGGACAGAGAGTGCTTTGAAACAGCACAGCGAGCTGTTAACTTGTCTTTTCTGCATGCTTTTTTTTTTTTTTCCTCTCTCTGTCTCACCCCCCCCCCCCCCCCCCCTCCCTCCCTACCACTACAAACACAAATGGGTGCAACAGTGATGCTTTTAGCAAGGTCTCGCACACTTGCAAAATGGATCAGTGATTCAGAGATGATGGCAGGGTGACAGTGAATTACAGATGGAGGAGGTTTTAACGTCTGTAATCCCCGTCCGTCCATTACAGAGTTGAGTTTCTTTAGAGGGGATCATCACTCTTCTCTCCTGTTGTTTTTTCCTTTTTTTTCTTTTTTTTTGACCCAGTCAAGCAGTTTGCTGGAACATTGTGTTTCTACTTGAGAGATTGCGCTTCATTACAGGCGAGCCTTAATAAGATACGAACAGCCGAGCCCTAAACCTAGCCTATACTTTTATATTTTGTGTGTGTAAGCTCTGGGAAATTAAGAACAGACCTTTCTCCTATATACACAATTCCCAATTTAGGCCTAATAGCCTACACCTCACCTCATAACATTTCCTGGAACAAAGCACCCCTAGAGCCATTTTGAAAAATAGTTCACTATGTTCGGTCTAAATAGTGACTTGAGGTGAAAACCGATCCAGAGCCCGTTCTTACTCGCCACCTCCTAATGGGTAAATTTAGGAAAAGGTTTTTGTAAGCTGATCCCGGAGCTGTGGTCAGGGGCAACCTGAGTGGTTTAAATCTCTCAGCGACTGGCCCGCTGTTGTCTGGAGGAGTTTTAGTGTTAATTTATGAGCCGGTTGTCTGAACTCACTGGTGGGATATTTTTACCCCTCTGTTGCTGCACAGGCTGGGGGAGCACGGAGGAAGGGGCATCACGTCATGCTTTTACTGTAGCCAACCGCTTCTCTGCCCAGTGACAAAACCTGGCATTGGGACTGAGGTTTCACTGTGTGTCGGTGGGTGGTGAGCGACTAAGCATGAGTCAGAGTGAGGGACGAGTGCATGTCAGGTCTTTGGTCTGCCCTCGGTCTACTTTGGTCAGGGCTATGTCATCCCCACTTTCTAAGACGTCCCAGTGTATCCTAAACTCCTATACGAGCGAGAGGAATGTGCAGCTCTGGAAAAGAAAAAACTTCTCTTCATCTTCCTTATCAGTGGCTAATTCTCACCGGAGGCCCACACTCCCCCAACTCCTCAGCGATTTATTGTACGTCACACTCGGGGCCTCAAGTTCTTCACCTTCCCTCTTGCTTTGAGGAGTGTCTTACGCTACACTTATTCGATTTAACACAAAAAAGTAAATACGTTTCACCGTCTCGAGTCGATTACCGGAATATTAAATTAGACATTTCTTTCCCCTCTGCATTGTAAAATAAATTTTGACCAATGTCATCCGATGTTTGAACAAAAGATAAAAAAGCACTTAACAGAAGTCTAAAAATAGGGCTATCCAAACAGATGGAGTCAGCAGCTCTTAATGCAGGCTTTATGCAAAAGTGTGTGACAAACCGACATGTTTCCTTTATAAAAACTTGAAGGCGTGGAAGTCTCTAGGATAAAAATATCACATAAGTGTGTTTTTCTTTCCGCAATTTGTAATTTTAGATTCAGCAACACTGAAGCGTTTAACGTGGCTGCGTTTCATTTGAACCGCCTGTCGTTAATATAGTCAAAAATGTTCATATAAAATGCAAATATTGTTATATAAACTAACTAGGGCTGTCAAAGTTAACGCGATAATAACATGTTAACACTAATTAATTTTAACGCCACTGGTTTCTGTAACTCATTAAAACAACGTGCGATTTTTAGGTTGTAGCGGGCTCAGTTTTAAAGCTCAATTGAAGATACTGGTATCCCATAGAAACAAGAAAACCTAAGGAATCCATTAGTACCAACCATGTCATACTAGCTTGTCGCGAGGGAGGCTAAATAACGCTCCAAACGCAAAATTTTGGTGAGGAAAAACTGTCGTGGCCATTTTCAAAGGGGTCCCTTGACCTCTGACCTCAAGATATGTGAATGAAAATGGGTTCTATGGGTACCCACGAGTCTCCCCTTTACAAACGTGCCCACTTTATCATAATCACATGCAGTTTGGGGCAAGTCATAGTCAAGTCGACACACTGACAGCTGTTGTTGCCTGTTGGGCTTGAGTTTGCCATGTTATGATTTGAGCATATATTGTTTATGCTAAATGCAGTACCTGTGAGGGTTTCTGGAAAATATCTGTCATTGTTTTGTGTTGTTAATTGATTTCCAATAATTCATATATAGAAACATTTGCACAAAACAAGCATATTTGTCCACTCCCATGTTGATAAGAGTATTAAATACTTGAAAATCTCCCTTTTAAGGTACATTTTGAACAGATAAAAAATGTGCGATTAATTTGCGATTAATCTTGATTAACTAGGGACAATCATACGATTCATCGCGATTCAATATTTTAATCGATTTACACCCCTAAAAACAGCTAATAATCCCGTCCCCTCTTGTACAGAGTACAATCTCTACATCCCTAATAATTCTGGTCATAATTCTTTGTGAAGGCCTTTTTTTTTTTTACCCTAAGAAAACCATTTTTTTTGTTTTTATTTCATTCATGAATTGAAATTATTTTTAATACATGCAGAGCTTATATATTGAGATATTGAGGCCTGAAAAACAGACACCTTAAAGACAGTAGAGTTACTTTTTGTTGCAGTGACGTTCATGTGTTCTTCCACTTTGAAATGAATCATCACAACAGATTTCACAACAGACTCATTATAGGCAAATTTAAGTTGCATCATTCCTCCACAGACCGACTGTGGACATCACAATATATCAGGGGGGCCTACAGCCCGTGTGAAATTCCTGTATCTGGCCTCTGCTAAAGCATATACACTGCTTTCACCTAACTTCTATAACTTCTCTGCTACTCTGAAGCGCAGTGAGAGACTTTTCAGTTTCAGTACACAAGTAAGTCCACATAAAGAAGCCATAAAAACAGCAAACATTTTATAAATGTATAGGCCTATTTAATGTCTCGGCGTGCTCAATCAATAAAAAATAATTTATCAATTTTGCTGTTTGAACTCTTTACAGGCTGCAGTGTGTACTGTATGTTTACCAGCTGGAATCAGTAACTTGTACCATCACAAAAACAATACAAGGCAGCAGCTCTTTAGTCACGGAAATAGTCAGGAAAAACTTTAGTAATTTATATTTGATGTGGCTCATAATCATCCAAAAATCTTGCTATATTGCTTCCTTATTTCCCACCGCTTAATGCTAAACCGCTTTAATGTAACTAAACAGACAATTCCCCCCCCACCCCCGCACCCCCCAACCACCAGCAACAAGAGCACAGGGGGCAGTTTCCAGAGACCTATTTTCAAGTGGCAGGCATTATTTACAGACCCACTTGGAGTCTCTCTCACCTACGGCATCATAGAGTTTCACCGTATCTCATGACAGAAGCATCCATTATTCTGCTGCTCTGTATTCCAGCAGAGAGAGCTTGGACTTCAGTGACTGGACACTTCTCTCTAGGCTCACTTTCGGAGGACTATACTGGCTGTTTCCACTTTGTATGAGTTTGAGGATGATGCCCACTTTATTTAAAAATCAAGCATACACTCGAAACGGTGCCTCCGCGGCCAATGTAATCTCGCAAGTCTATTGTTCGTCTTGTGATATTAATCCTACGGTTTCCAGTAAACAAAAATCTTGCATTCCCAAGAAAAAAAAAAAAGAAGTCTGTTGTCTGTAGTTGACGGGTAAAGTAAGAAGGTGCAGACGTGCAGTGGGCTCAGATCCAGTCTCCTACGTGCAACAAAACACACACTCTCTCTTTTCTTGTTGCTTTTATCTTTTTTATCTACCACGTATTTTCAGTATTATCTCACCTTCATCAAGGTGATCTAATTTAAAATGCTAGCTTTTTATTAAATCTTCAATACCTGTTGGTTTTCAGAGGTATGAGACATTAAACATTATTGGTCACACAGTGTAATAAAGTAGGGCTGCAGCTAACAATTCTGTTAGAGCTGCAATTTAAGATAACTTTTTATTATTGATTAATCTGCAGATTATCTTCTCAGTAACTGAATAATTGTTTGGTCTATAAACAGTGTTGGTAGTTAGCATTAGCCACTAGGGGTGGGGAAAAAAATTGATTCACCCATGTATCACATTTTTCTTATTACGATTTTGAAATTGATTTTTTATTGCCTGAATCGCTATATTTCCTTCATTTGAGTCTATGCGGAGGTAAAAGGAAGTTACCGCTTTTATTGTATTTGTAGTCTGAGTAACGTGACGTCATATCCGTTCCGTATCCTTCAAACCGTAGCGAGCCGAAACTACAAAGCAGAAAACGGCGGAGGGTCCGCGTGGATTCGACCTACACCCTCACATTTTAAATCCAAAGTGGTAAACACTACACATACAGTAAAGTATGGAGACACTTTGGGTTTCACACATTGTCAGGAAAAGCAGAGCTAGACATCAGGACTAAAGCTGCATGGTAACTCTGTCATGGACAGGAAACATTATCGTATTGTGGTAACGTGCGGTCAAGCCAGCCGCCACTCGCATCTCCGTGGTCAAATCAGCCGACGCTACAACTGTAGAGCACCTATATGCTGACATTAATGTTAAATGCATTCAAACGGCCCCCGATGGAGCTTTGTGAAGGAACTTATGTAATATTTATTATGAATAATGCCTGACAATGACTGATATATTTGACTTCAGGACATCTCTGACTACATACATGCTGAAAAATCAAACATTTGTACTGTATCAATTTAGATATTTTTCAAAGTAAAAGTCCCTAGAAGTGTATGGTTCAACTTTTTCCCCTTGGTCTAGTGTTAAAAAAGTTAACAAAAATAACAAAAAAAGAAATCGTAATATCGACTCGCAACACATGTAGAATCGCGATACTTAAAAATCGCAATACATATAGAATCGGCACCCAAGTATCGTGATAGTATCGAATCGGGAGATAGGTGTATCGTCCCAGCCCTACTAGCCACCAGATTTGCTTCGCTAACCAGCCAAATAAACAATGATAATCTGTTGAGTGGCTGGTAGATTTTGGAATCCACCAATCACAGTGGCAAGTGGACAAAAAAAGTTAATTTCTAACCCTGTCTATAAAATGTCAGAAAATAAAAAAATGCCATTCACAACCTCCTAAAGCCCAAGATGACATCTTCAGATTTTTTTGTCCGACCAACAGTCAAAAAACAAAAGATATTCAGTTTATAAACATATAAAATGCAGAAAATCATATAATCCTCACCACTGAGGAGCTGGAACCAAATGACGGCTTGTTTTTTTCTAGAAGAACAGTTAATCATTGTCAAAATAGTTGCTGGTTAATCTTCTGTCATTCGAGTAATTTATAACATTTTCAGTAACGCATCACTCTTTTCTGTATTTTCCATCCCCCAGTCATTTACACTATACACGCAGCAGTACACGAGGATTAGAGCTAAGTGAGGAAACCTAAGAAATGTGTGGTGGGAATAACTTTTGAATAATGACAACTCTGGTGAAAAATTGACACGAAGCAGCCGAGGAAATCTGAGCGCCTGAAAACCGTTTGATTGGTTGTTAAGGTGCAGATTTCTGATGACCCAGCAAAGCAGCGCCTGGGTGAGATTTACAGTATTTCTGAGGAGCTAAACAAGACGTTAACATGGAAATATAAACAGAGGCAATGGACCAGAAAACGAAATGGGAGTCCCGTTTCCACAAGGTACCACAATGTGATAATTTAGACCAACTGCAGACGGTCACACACACTGGGGGCCAGTGTTTGAAGCCTTTTTGACTGGTTTGGCTGAGCTCACACTGCCGAGTTTGAAGCTAATGCAGAGCTTCATTTTGCTCAACAAACCTGTCCCTCTGCATAAGCCTGACCGAAATGTGTTTCTGCAGCAAACACTCTGTGGCCTTCAGCGTCTGGTGGAGCCAAGCTATTGGTGAGCCACTTGCCCTGACTAATTTTAGTGTTGTTTATCTCACTGTTATCAAGGAGTCTGGGCTAAATAAGGCCCGATGTGCAGACCTCATCCCGTGCTAACGTATGACTCCGGTATCAGTGTCCTGCTGAGATCATTGACCATAGGTATTGAATTCTAATAGGCCTATTGGTGTGTCCTAATGGTCCAAGTATTGAATTATGATATTGGCAAGGGCTGATGGCCTCAGGATTGAATTATGATATTGGTTGCGCAGCAGGCTAATGGTTCTTGGCATTGAATTATGATATTGGTGCACTTTGATGGTGTAGGGATTGAATTATGATATGGCCTGCTATCTGCTAATAGCTCACTCTGTGTAATTTTCAATGTCAATCATGGCTTCGGTTGCTAGATCCATAGCCGGCCTTCAGGCTTAAGCCATCAGTCACGTCAGATGGGAACAGCCTTCAACCTTTAGCCTCAGTTCGCACTCCAATTTCCGTTACTCACTCTCTTTTTTTTTTTCTTGGCTTTTGTCTTCAGTCCATCTAGGAGTTTGAGATTTGCTACAGCAGGAATTGTATTATTCTAAAACTCAGGGTTTGTGTGATTAATGCAAAGACAAGCATTTTATTGTTTAATCCCCTCATTTAGCTTTGAAACTTGAAACTTTCACGTCATCCTACCATTTGTTGGTAGGCGGTGTGATTAATTTTTTCCAGTTGACTGTCAGTGCTAGTAGTTGATCGGGGTGGGACAAAAAAATCAATTCACCTATGTATCGCTTTTTTTTTCACGATTTTTAAATACATTTTTAGATGCCAGAATCGATATATTTGCTCCATTTGAGTCTATACGGAGGTAGAAGGAAGTTACCACTTTTATTGTTGTAGTCAGAGTAACGTGACGTCATATCCCTTCCGTATTCGTCAACCAAAACAAACCACAGCCTGCTGCTGCGAGCCGAAACGACAATACCCGATATACATATATGGAAATAATATTGATTGGATTATATTAAACAGGAGTACAAAACATTACATGTCCCTTATAAACTAAAAAGAAAATACCACTATTTTGTGAGGGAAATGTCTTTATTCTTTGATTTTTGGGTTGCTGGAAAAAATTTCATAAATAATGCCTGACAATGACTGATATATTTGACTTCAGGACATCTTTAACTACATACATGCTGAAAATCAAACATTTTTACTGTATTAATTTAGATAATTTCCAAAGTAAAAGTCCATAGAAGTGTTTGATTCAACTTTTCCCCATGGTCTAGTGTTAAAAAAAGTTAACAAAAATCGCAATATCAAATCGCAGTACTTAAAAATCGCAATACATATCGAATCGGCACCCAAGTATAGTGATAGTATCTAATCGGGAGATAGGTGTATCATCCCAGCCCTACTAGCCACCAGATTTGTTGTTAGTAGTTATATTATTCTCCTATAAACAAAAGCTTGAATTCATCACCGCTATGAGATGATGAGGTGTTTGATGGTTTAATGGGTTTGCATTTTTCACACACGGCCGTGTGTTATAAGGAGCCTAATGGAATTGTAATGGCTCCGAATCTGAGCCTAAGTCCGTTTCTGTAAGTGTCCACACCTTTTGCAGTGTTTATGTTGAGCTCATTCCCATTTTGGTAGTTTAAAAGCAACCAGAGCCTGTGATGGTCCCCGCTGCCAGCTCACCGAGTAAATGGACGGCCTGCTTCTGTGTCAGCCCTCTAAAAATAACACAGACTGCTGGCTGGGCTCAGCAGAAAACTACCACCGATTATGATGATTCAACTACCCTGTATTCACAGGTGCGTGTACGAGTGTGTGTTGGACGGAGGGGGGGTTTATGCTTAACAAATTGTTCTCTGCATTCGGTGAGATATTCACGGCTTTAGTTTCACGTCGTAGGCTGGCAAACTTTGCCAAGTCAGGAAAACTCGGTTGAGGAAGTGGACGTGTATTTTCAGTTTTTGAGGTGTAATCATTTAAGGAAAGGCGCCTGTCTCAGTTTAGGCGTGGTGAACCAAAATCACTATAATGCTTGATATACTAAAGTAAATTCTAATGGGAATCAGATTAAGTATTTTTAACTATTAGCACCGGCTTTGCCTAATGCACGATTAATAAACGTAGGACTTCTCCGTGGTTTTGTCTACCAAAACATGGGATATTCTATACAAATTTGACAATCCTGTATCTGTTAAATTCATTGGACGTCCTCAGACGATACCTTAACCTCTCCGTGACATTTGACCCGAGCAGCTGTCGGACTGGAGCCACGGTTCAGAGGTGGTCTGACCCCGCAGACCCCAGTGTGACCTGGCCCGTCTGACTGGTCTAACCTTTTAGAGCTAACAGATGATGACTTTACCATCTGTCTTGCCTTTAACAGGTCTAGCCTCCTTGAACTTGAACTTGTTTTGGACGAGTAAAAGAAGGAAAAACAACAACTCCAGAAGGGAGAAAATTGTCTCACAATTAGCCCGGGCTGTTTTCCTATGCTTTTATTTTTAAAAGGATGACCAAATGCAGGGTTTAGAAGTTTCAAACTTTAGTGTACTTATTTGAGTTGTAGGAGTCTCCGTATATGCCCCCATTTAAAAGTGTTAAACTCGGGCGTGTGTTTCTAAACTCCGTAGTCTGCCGTTTCACTTTTAAAAGTGAGAGTTGTCCTCTTGAGGAAGGGGGGAAGGGGGGGAAGGGAATATGTGTTTAGTAGACACAGGCTCATCCGCTGACTGCTGTCTGACCCGGAGTTCAGCGGTATGGTTATTAATAGGCCCAGAGGCCTCAACTTCCAGGAGGCCCTCTGATCAGCTCCAGATGTGGAATGAGAGAGGACAATTGTACGTCAGGCCTATCCATGTTTCACATGAAGCAGAAAGCAAGGGAGATAGGCATTTGGTGAGACTGATAAAGAGCGAGGGAGGGAGGGAGGGAGGGAGAGTAGGAAGGGAGGGACAGGAGACCTTTCCACAGCGGGAGCGTGTTTTGCGAGTCTTTTGTTTTCACGTGTGTGTGTGTGTTTTTTTTTTTCGTTTATTACACTCTCTGCCCTCAGACCAAAAGACCATAAAAACGTATGGCATCACCATGGTGACCATAATAACTACCTATAAAACAGCGTGTAAACTGTGAAATAAGACAAACAGACCAGAACAGCCCTGACTGGCTGGCTGGCTGGCTGGCGAACTGAATGGCTGCCTTCCGCCATAAAACTATTTGAGAGCCAGACTGAAGGAATGCCTCGGAGGCTGCTGTGGCTGTCACGACACATGAAAGGATTAGGCTCTGTGTTTTATCTCCTCTTTATCTGATGGTAATGGATAAGCTGAGTGTAGCCTATCATCTGACGCTTGGGCCGGGGGTTTTGATGTTTTAGTAGGGTGACGGTTTGTCGAGTTGACCGCTTTGGTCTATTGATTGCTGTTTGATGGTTTTGATATGTAGGCTGTGTGGAACAGGTCAAGTCTTTTATGCAGTGGAGGCTCCAAATAGCTTTTAGCTGTCCTTCACTCCTCCCATTACTCCAGTGCTTCGTTTGATGTTCGGATCAATCAATACAGAGAGCCTGAGCTCTTACACATGCTCCATCCTACTTCCCACTTAGCTCGATTCCTCTTCCTTCATTGTGCGGGCTTTATATCACGTTCTCCTCTCAACGCCGAATAAATGATATAATTACAACCCATTACATAGCCTAATGCAAGCTAATTATTCTGTCATTACTGTAAGGATTAGCTATGCTCATTCTCTTCTTTTCTCACTGTGTTTCTCTGGCTTTTTCCCCCCCTCGAAAGTCGTGCAAGCGGAGCAGGAAAAAACTCTTACTCATAAAGGGCTGAGTAAGACTCAGCCCCGGGACATGCTCTGTTGATGTTGATCGTATAGACCATGGGTGTCAAACTCAGTCAGAGGGCCGGGCCGCGCTAGAAAATAGTGACAGCGTGTTGTTGGACGCATTAAAAAAGCGTCTAGATGCATCTAACCTAATGGGGCATTTTCATACATGCTTTTTTGATTAACGCGTAGAAGTCAACACGCTGCGTTTATAGGCCGTGGCACGACGCCTGCTGATGTGTCGTCATCCGGCGTCTAGAAAATTACGGGGATGCAACAGATAGACGGGGCTAAATTAAAACGTGGAAAAGGGCACCATGCAGAGCGAGGGGATTTAATGTACCAGAGGCAACATGAGAGTGATGCAGACCTTTTTTCACTGTCCTGTCACCGTGCCAATAGCGCGAAGCCGCTCGCAGTCCTTAAACGGGGAAATCTAAGTGAATTACGACAAATCAGATAGGCTACGAAGATAACGAATTGAGAGCAGATCAGATCTTAACGAAATTAGCGCAACTTCGAACACTGCTCCATTGTCGAGGGGTCATAGACTTTATAGGCTAAAAAAATACTAGCTCGCAGTGTGATCAGTGGACAACATTACTAGCCTGCACCTGCGACTCTGTCATTATCCGCCCACGGTTACTTACGTGTGCATTTTGTGTCATATAAACTAATAGCGGCGGTGTCAATTGCTCGCCAGAGTCCTTGGGCCCCGGAGGTTGTATATGTGCTACAGGGGCCTGGAGAGCACCACTCTTCTTCCAGACTTGATTAATCCCTATCGCCCCTCTCCATGATCGCAGTTTCCATTTTTTAGTCCGTATCTGTGCACTCATCCCCTCCCCAATCTCCTCTCACTGGCACAGAATGGCTTCCTGGCAGAATGGAGGCATTAATTCAGGGATGAGAGGTGTGATACTCTCTCCCTCTCTCTCTCTCTCTCTCTCTCTCTCTCTCTCTCTCTCTAGTTCTCTCCCTCTCTCTCTCTATCTGTGCTCTGTTTGTAATGCGTGGCCTTTATCGTAGCCGAAACAGCTCACTACCCTCTGATCCTATCTCAGATCTCAATATCCTCGCCGTTCCACCCTGTAAACGCAGGGATGAAAAATCTTGCCCTTTCACCAATGCATTACACCCCTAGCATATCGCCGTACCCCCTCTCCTCCCATCGCACCCTCCACACCACTCACCCTTTGTGACACGGGCCTCCAGCTAAATTCCGAACTCCGCAAAATTGAGACCGAGCGAGCCGCACTTCCTTCCACGCCAGCAACCATCTTTAGTCTCATTATATTTGTGTTTAGGCTCAGGCCCTGGCCTCCGAAAGCCCCCCTCGTCAGACAATAGGTCGGGGCGAAAAATAATGACTGGCTCTCAGTAGGCTTCAGGAGAGTTAAGGCTTGGATGTTGTGGAGATAAAACAACAACCAGTCTCTCAGCAGAGAAACATGGATCAATACAAACGAGGCTGTGGTGTAAAAAGCCTGTTTTTGATCCAGGCTTGCGTCAGCGTCAGTGAGGTGAGTCTTGACAGCTCCTGTGCTGTTTGGTAGATATGGATCTGTGTTCAAAAAAAAGAGCAAAACGCTCAGGGACCACAAGCGTCTTGTTAAGGCTGTGGAGAGTGGTAGGCTGACCCCCCCCCCCGCCCCCAACCGCTCCTCACACAAAAGCAGAGATGAACACACACACACACAGAAGTGTTTAGTTGTCGCAGTGAAACTACAGTGTTAGCTCGCGGTTAAGAAAACTTTGCGGTTTTGACTCCAGTGGGTGAGAGGAAAAGCTAAAAAAAAAAATTCGGGAGGATGTGACTTTGCGTCTTCAAAAAACCCCTGTGTGGTTTGCGAAAACGGCGTCTGGCTGGCACATTTAAAAGTTGTGCACCCTGCTATCGCTGTGTCAAAGGTAGGAAGGCAGCCAGGATTGTAGTCTCTTATCTGCGCCTGCTACTGTGCTCTGTTTTGAGGGGGCGTGCCTGTGATCTGTGCTCATGTACCGTGTCGTTGTAGCAAGCGCGGCTGTCGCTCCTGACTGAGCCGCCACCCCGCGACTCCACCCCCGCACACAGTAGGGCTTGGCATACAGAACAGTCAGCCGCATAGGGAGGTTGGAACGCCGCGAGGGGAGATGGGAGGAGGAGGAGGGGGGGGGGGGGGTTTCGGAGGTAGGCCTCGTAGATTTCAGATAAGACATCTTTCCAGACGCCTTTTTACTGTTTACTATCATAACCACATAACAGCCTCAGACATGTCGGAGATAAAAGGAAAGATTAGCGACTGCGCTGGCTGGGAAAACTTCATCTCTTAAACATCTGTGTCATGTTCTGAGACTGTTTTTAAAAAAAAAAAAAAAAAAAGCTTTCTTCTCACTTTGTAACGCACACAGACAAGTTTTTATTTTAACAATATTAGCTTCTTCTGACTAATATGGTGTTACAGAGAAAAGAAGCGAATGTATTTTCGTCCATCTCTTTCCACGCCTGGCGCGAATTCAAGAGTGGTACTCCATTAGATTAATGTGTAAAACACGCAGCGAATGTGGAGCAGTTAACCTACATTGTGTTTGGACTAAAGGAGTAGTGGCAGACTACTTGGCATGTGTGAGGTGTAAACAAAAGCGTTCCTTAGCAGTTCTAAGTCCCAATTATTCCACCGAGAACGAGATCTGAGGCTCGCGCGGCGCTCTCTCTCTCTCTCTCCTTCCTCCGTGCGTGCACTCCCGGTCACCGCGGCGGCTCAGACGCCAGCTGCAGATCGACTTCGCACCGTGTGTACATAACAATAACTTTGTTGTCATTCCACCAGCCTTATCTGTCTCGGCATCGTCGGGAGTGCGAGGAGGGCATGAGGAATTCCGTGAAGTTTTGATACCTCAATTAAAGTGCGTCTGTCTCCTGTTATCTCATTTAGTCGGTAGTCGATATGATTGGCATAATCAGACATGCCTGATTGGTGCCTCCCATTTAATTAATCAGTCTCACTGTATCATCACCTGTGGCTCATTAGAGTAATTAGAGCGAATTAGTCAGATAGAAGGCCTCTCTCTGCCGGCAGACGAGTGGAAGGAATTTCATTAGGAGAGATGAACACACGCGCACACATACACCTTGGGTCTGATGGCCAGTGGTAATAGGATTTGTTTACCCGTGACTGTTATCAGTGATTAGTATTATTGCCACAGTTGTAGGACGCAGAGATAGTTATTTCCGTTTGCCCCCCCCTTCCTTCCCCCCCCCCCCCCCTAGCTGCGAACATAGCTCACCGTGCCAAATTTCACTGGGCGAACATGTTCGCAGACTTCCTCTTTTGAAACGGAGTTCAAAAGAATGTGGAAAGACTGGGCTCCCCAAGTTACTGCGGCGGGGCCTGCCTGTGCATTCATGTGAGAGCACACGCGTGTGTGGAGCAGTGTGCGGGAGGCTTCTTGGCCAAGTCGGTGTTGAAGTCTCTCTAGGGAGTGTTGGCAATCTGTTCCAATCGTCTTTACAGCTGACCAGACGACCAAATGAACCAGGACAGGGACTGCTGCTGTGGGCCAGTCCAGCCAAGCCAAGCAGGGCTGTTACAGCAATCACACAGACATTACAGCCCACTTAATGCTCCCCTGCACACCACCATATTCCATCCTCTGCTAAACTAGACAGCGCAGTCCTCCTAACCAGCCACAGCCAGATTTTAAAAAAATAGTTGATGTGAATATGGTTTAAATGAATAAATTCACCAGTAAATTAAACTTGTTTTCCACATCTGAAAAGTAAAAACCTTTCAAAGTCAGGCCAAGGAGAGCCAGAAGAGAGCGTCGGCCCGAAGGCCCCCCGAGCACACGAGTACACGAGTACACAAGCCCTTCGTGCGTGTTGTTCGGTGCTCTGGTCGCACTGCAGGCGTTAACATTGAAGCACCAATCGCGCTGGTATTTGCACTTTGCCTCTGCAATTAATCTCTCGTCGTTGCATTAGTCATGTGTTGTGAGATATAGACTCCCTTCATTTGCATGTCGTTGGATTTTTGTTAATTAAGTTTTTTCATGTCTTGGCGACTTGTCAAACATGTTAATTTGTAAGGTTTATCAAACTAGCGTGATGTCAATCATTGATGCCAGACATGATAGAAGGAATATCCCAGTGGTATGCCAGATGGCAGAGCACCCCCCGTAGAGCAGCCTTGCCTTAAAGTTAATAGTACTCCCCTCCAAAAGTTTGGAGCTCGACGAAACCAACAGAATAGCGGGTGGACGCTGCTTAATAAATTCAAAATAAACCCCGTAGTGAATGACACCTAGTTGGAAATTTACTTAAAAATATGCAACAAGGGGTGGCCCCGTAGCTCACCTGCGCATGCACCATTCAAGGCTGAGTCTTTACCCTAATTAGGGATGTACTGATATGCATTTTTGATTGTGAAACAGTTTGCTAATATTTTTCAAGCCATTTTTGCACTGCTGACCTCCTCTAGACTTTATATATAGATGGATGACGCGTCTCCACTTCCTCCCACTGTACAAAAGTGAAGCCAAAATATCCGCTTTCGGGAGCTGCCATCTTGAGAGTTTGACGTCATTTGGAGCCAGAGTCTGTGCAGTATCCATGGGGATACTGCACAGACACACATCCAAGCCAATCACGAGGCTGCAGCTTGTTAGCGTGAGCCTCGCACCATGGTAGCTGCTTTGCTAGAAAGATACAACAACTAGCTGTAATATTTCTATAACTGTTTTTTATAGAAATATTGTTCTTATTACACAGACTTGTGACAGTTGTGAAAATTTTAAGTCACATCTCCTCTTTCGTACAATTACCGAGCCTCCGGCTGTGCGACTGCTTCACTCAGAGCAGCTGTCAATCATGACGTCACACCCGCTTTTTATAGCATCAAATAACTAATTAAAAAAATGAACACTTGACCACACATCAGCGTGATAAGAACTGCCTAAAATGACAGAAACCATCATTTGACGTGCACTTTGACTTTTTAGTTTGGCCCGTGTACCATCCGCTAACACGGAGGAGGTGGGCTTTATGACCTATACTGCAGCCAGCCACCTTGGGGCGATCAAGATGTTTTGGCTTCACTTTTGGGGAGCTGTCATGTCGTCCATCTTTATATACAGTCCATATATGGTTGAAACTGAAACATGCTATATATGTTAAAACTGAAACATGCTAAGGTTCTATCCAATCCTTTTGAGCTACGTCGTCGTCTGCACACGTTGCCGCTTGTGTTCTCTCTCACGACTTCAGATGGATAGTGACAGATGTCACCTTTCTGGTCATTATAAAAATGAAAGGTCCTCATCTTTCTATTTAGCCATCTATTAATCGAGCTGTCTGCTATCTTTAGTCACGGCCGTAATATAAACTGCAGTGTGGGTGCTAGCAAGGATCAGGTAGCTGGACTGATTGGGCTCTGACAGTCCTCACTGCAAAGAATCCAAACAGGTTATCCATATTGACATTATCATATATTAGAGTAAATATCATCACGCCCGTACATTGGTTTAAGCTTGAGAATATTACCTTGTGAGGAATCTGTTTGTCCTATGTAAATGTTCTGAAAACATCAGTACACATTTGGCCATTGAAAAAAAAAATTTTGCATAGAAGAAAAAGCCTGTCAACATTTTGTAAGTTCAAGTTTGTTTTTATTTAAAAAAAAAAAAAACTAAGAAACTCTAGCTTGAGTCTGCACTTTTTTAACATGTAAACTGACCACAGTTCGGTCACGTTTTATTTTGCTAAGAACCCACGTTCTACAAAAAAACAGCATTCAGCAGAGCATGTACCCAAACATATTTGTTCAATATTTCACTTAAGGTGCTTTAATATGACAACCTATCGTGCTTAGCCTACAGTATATGTTGCTTAAAATGGGAATAGTATCCGTCCCCTAATGGTCAGTGAGATTTGATGTGTGTGTGTGTGAACACGGGGTAGGCAGCAGGGATTGTGCACTTTCGGATGTTACGCTCTATCAGCAAGATGAGTGTAAAGTCTGCCCGTGTCTGCTGATGTGGGCATAGAGTTTGCTGCATAGTCAAAACCTCACTGGGTCGGAGGGTCCTTCTTTTTTTTTTTTTTTTTTTCAACTGAGACCATGCCCATAATTACTTGCCCACTTGGCATTGAATCAATCGTCTTTCATGTGTGATGTGTTTATTTAGCTTAGCAGTGAGAATTTTTTTTTTTTAGGGGGGGAGGGGGGAATTGGGGATTTGGTAACACATTGGGATATGTGCAGGGTTTTGGAAAGGGATTGGATGGAATCAAGGGCGTCAGGGATTGGCACATGACCTCCTAAAACACAACCCTAGTGGACGACTGTGGTTATTTCAAGCACACTTATCAATTTATACGAATAGATTGTTGTGTTTAATTTCTTTTGACTTTTGGAGTTGAAAATAAATTTACCTGAAGTTTGCAGGAACTAATTTGCACATCAAAGAGCAATCTGGTAAGCTTAATAAAGACATAAGGGTATTTATTTCAACTCGATGAGCAACAACACGAGCTGTACCATTTCCTACCGTCATTAAAAAGACTGGAACATGAGCAGTAATGTATAATGTAATAGTGTCGTCATGTAGTATGAAGGTTATGTCCCTAAAGACAATCTGAGCCCTCCCTCCCCGATGTCATCACCACAAAAAAATTACAAATCCTCGAACAACATTCTCAATTTGGATAAAGTGATTCAGTGTATTAAATTAGTCTTTTTCTTTTTCTTTTTTTTTTATTACGAAATCAACTTTCTTTTTTAAATGAATATAATTCGTCAGTTTCGTCACCATAAATAAAATGATGATGTCTTCACAGGTTTCCCAAGTGAATGCAGATACATAATATGACCTTTTTTTTGTAACAACTAAATTAGTTTACTATAATAGTGTTAGAGCCGAAATAGATTTTTTTGTTATTGTGGTTGAATAAATGTAATTTATGGTGTTGATAGATTGCTGCTGCCCTGTTAATACCGATGGGTGCCTCGCTTTGTGCGCGTCAAGCGGGAGACCAAATAGGTTTTTGACCGCAGTGAAAATGTTGTTTTTTTAAAGGCTAAACGCCAACAAATACGGATTGAAATGGAATATTTTATTCGATTTTGCTACTAAGTAGCAAAGAAATTTATCTTTTTAAATAGTTTTATAAACAGACTTTTGTATAAATAATCAAGTAAGTGTTATTATGATTTTAGTTATACATGTGCAAATCTAATTTTGACATCCTCTGGGCAGACAAATCCTGGGGGGGCCTGGACCTCAGGTTGGGAACCACTGTTTTAGAAGCAGTGGTGATTTTAGATGCTGCAGACAATGTAATACAAACCAAACTTAGTTCAAATTTATTTCATTTTAATTAACTTTCTCAAACTTTATTCTTCATGTTGATGCACTTAATTGTGTCCTGAGGTGCATAACACACACATACACACTTCATAATCAAGAACATGTACTAATCGGTCGCCCATGTTATTTTCCTTCTATAGTGATTCAGATTATGTACTCTATATTTTCAAAATTAATTCCCAGTGTTTAATGGCACAGCTTGAATGATTAACGCCATTAGCCCTTCGCTTTTGGGATCTACCTAAAAATTGTCCTGCCTTCTGAAATCTGATCAGGCCGTTCCAGAGAGTTATTATATTTAAATGATTTAAGACGTATTAGCCTTAAGGCCTAACGCATCAAATTGTGATTAATATCTGCCAAATTTGGTGTTAGTATCTTGAACCAACTGGGCCTTTTATATTCTTGCTCCTGTAGCTAATCTTTACCAATATCATAATTACACCTCTATTCATGAACTAGAGCATTCATTTTTTTTTTTTTTTTGACAATTAATTTAACGTGATTAAAATTTATAAGGTTCCCTCCTTTCATCAAGCGTTGCACAAGCTTCTGCGCACGCTCGAATTCACTAACAGATAGTGCAGCTGCTCCATGGCCATGGGCAGACAGGCTGCTACATCAACTGCTCCACGGGCAGCAGAGCAAGATGGCATGTAAGCAAGTGAGCAGTTTTTTTTTTTTTTCAAACGTCCTGTGCTACTGCGTAAAATCCACTGCAGAGGACAGTCGACCAACATTTGTTATATATTTTTTTTTTTTATGGTTTGTGGATAAAAACGAGATCACGGCTGGTCAGGGAATTAAAACTTAACGCTGATGGGGGGAAAATCTCCTAATTAGTACTTGATCACACTATTTCTTTAGAGGGTTGTATTTTCTTGTGTGTGTGTCGGGGGGGCGTGGGCGATGCGGGGAGGTGGGCATGTGTGCGTGAGTGTGTTTTGGGACCTTGTCAGCAGACTGAGCCACAAGGGCCCCTGTGGTAATGTGTGTATTAAATGATTAGTGTGTTAGTTAGCATAACGGCCCTTCAGCAGCGTTTAATCACTCTCAGGGGTGGGCGGCCTCACAGGAGGTGGATGGGAGGGGGCAGAAGAAGAAGGGGAGGCGGAGTAAAAGGAGAAGAGAGAGAGAGAGAGAGAGAGAGATTTAAACGGAGAGGAAGGTACTGCTGGTTGAATGAGTGAGTGGATGATCTGTAGAGAGTACGGAAAAACCAAGGGGGGAAAAAGAAAAAAAAAAAAGGAGTGAGCGTGACAGGAGGCAAGAATCCAACAGAAACATAATCCGGCAACTCTCACACACTCAGCAGAGAGAGATACAATCTTTACAAGGCCTGAACGTCTTGTTAATGTCAGCACTTGGCCCATCATCTGGAACAAGTCCCGTAAATAGCTATTAATAACAATGCAAAATGGATGTGGATAAAGGCGGGCCCTTGCCTTGGTCTTGACAACACTGCTGTTGTTGATAATTGCGCTGTTGTTGTGCGAGGGGAGGGGAGGTGTCGTCTGGTGCAGACAGTCAATAATTGTTGTGAACTGCGTGCGGAGCAGCAGTAGTAGTAGTCTATTGCTACAGAAGCTGTCATGCCCGACACAGTGGTAACTGATTGACTGACAGGCCCGAAACGGCTCCAGATACTGCTGGCGAGCTGGTAGCAGATCAACTGGTGTAGATGGCTTTTCTTTGGCGGTACACTGGGCGCTGTGGTTCCGCTCTCCGCCTCTGCTGCTGCCGCGGCAACATAAATGGCCAAGTTCAGCCGAGGCGAGGCGGGGACGGGACGGGGTAGTCCGCGGCGCGCCAGATGAGTCGAGGAGTCTGCTGTCTAGTCTGAGAAAACAGCCCCTGTGTTTTTATTCTGAATGATAACAATGATGCTGATTATAATGACAGAGACAATAATGATAAGCATGCTAAAAAAAAAAAGTTGTGTGTTTGTGTTGCAGAAAGAACTAGACGCCACCGCCACGCAGCTCGCCAACAGACAGGACGAGAGCGAACAGTCCAGGAAGAAACTAATCGACCTGAGCCGCGAGTTCAAGAAGAACACACCAGAGGTGAGTAAAAAAAAAAAAAAAAATCACATATTCGCAGGCACGCAACCCGAAACACAGCAGCCGCGATTCTTTTTGACAATCCAGTGTTCCACTGTGTCTCTTCTCCTCTCCATAAACGCAGCCGTGATTATTTACTGAGAAAGCAGGGGAGGAGTAGACGGCGCAGCGAGATGCGGGCTCGGCTCCCAAAAATAGTCTCTCCATTAGTTTCCCTGAAATCCTAAAGAGACAAAACAGAAAACCCCTCAGGAGTTTGTATTATCTGACCTAGTTTTTTATGCGTGCGGAAAGTGTGGTCCGTGAGTGTGTGTGTGTGTGTGAGAGAGAGAGAGAGAGAAATGAGAGAGAGAGAGAGGCAGAGCAGGAGGGAGAGAGAGAAAGAAAGAGAGTGTGACAACACTACTAAGTGGGATCAGGAGGGAATTCTGTCCTGTTCCTGTGTTCCCATCACTCCTCCTGGGAATATTTGTTTCATCTCTGTTACCAAGGCAACACACTTTAAACCACACAGCGAAAACAAAGTATTGTTGTGTTATTATTGGTAATGTCACCATGGTGAATTATTGATGGCGGCCATGAATTATGCATGAACGGAGTAGACTGTGGATAGAAAATCGTCAACCCTCGGCGGAGTTGACAGTAGGCCTATTATAGTTACCACAGGATGAGGATTGTGACTATTGACTTCGGCTTGAATAGCCCACCCGGGTGTAGAGGAAACCGTACCTGCATGGAGGAGAATTCCACTTCGGCCCACACATTCATCTCTAATCTCATTTTCAAGTATAACCACATAACTAGCAGCACGCACACAGACAGAGAGGGAGAGGTGGAGAGACGCGCACAAAGAAAACATCCAGAGAGAGAAGCAGCAGCAAGCAGAGGCGCGCGCACGCACAAACACACCACGCCGAGGCAGATAGCCTAGATCACAGAACAGGACACACACATTCATCAGTGTAACAAGGCTGTGATTTAGGAAGGCTCCTCTGGCGTCTGTGTGGCCCCTGGCATCTCCCTGGTATGTGGAGGAGGAATCTGAGCCAGGCCAGACGAGCGACAGGATTCATTACAGGGCTGTAACAGCTCAATAGGAATCAGCACTAAAACTCCCCGGCGTTTTTCGGGAGGTGCATGAGCACCGAGGCTGCCTACCAAACAGGCCGGTTCGTAACGTGCGACGGGCCCCCCGCGCTCGATTAAAAATGCCCCCGATCGTCGTTTCCCCCTCCGCGTTTCCCGTCTCTTGCGTGGCTTGTGTGGTTGACCGGCCTTATAGAGCGGGGCTGTCAGCTCTCCGCGGTCTGCGCCAGTCAGCGGAGATCACAGTCACATCAGATCAGACTGCATTAGGCTGAGCGGGAGTCCGTCTCTGATCCATTATTCAACAACCAGGAGACCGGCCCACGTTGACTGTGTCTAGTCTGCTTGAGCTGTACTCGGCGTGAACTGCACTCATGGTCTGCATAATAACACGCACACACACACACACGCAGGGCTTTTGTAGCATTTTGAAAGTAGTGCAAAGAAATGCAGCGTGAAAACAAAGTTTTCATAATTCATTAGTACTGACACACTGAGTTTTTTTTTTTTTTTTTCTTTTTTTTAGAGACTACATCTCACTGTGCTTCCTAAGTCGCCTGAATTATTCATCCGGTTCTTAATTTCCTTTTAGTTAGTCAAGACTCCTCTACCACACTGTTATAAAGGCAAGGGTGGGAATGGTTGTAAAACGTCCCAAAGATTGCTAGCCAGAGGCAGTGGTAGTAAAACAACTTTGTGCGTGCTTGTGTGCGTGTGTGTGCGTGCACGCATGCACACACACACACACACACTCACGTTTGTGTTTAGCTGCAGGGCAGACAGACAGCGAATGGGAGTTCCATACTCCCCGGAGGATTCCTCGGGCTGGCCTGTCTGCTGTCTGCCGGCAGCTCACACACCAGCCATCCATCTCCTGCTGCCTGGCCCCCCACCCCCCTCCACTCCCCTCACTACACACACACACACACACACACACACACAGACTGACCATGGTGTCTGTGTGCATTGTTATGTTATATGGTCATAAATCTTGGGAAGTGGAGGAGGCAGGGGGGGGGGCGGTGCGCTAGAGAGCGGACCGAAGGGGTTCAGAGCTCGGGTGCCTCAGCAAAAAGCAGTTGCTCGCCTCTGCATGTTATTTGACTGTGTTTGTTTTAGTGGGTTCAGTGTGTGTTCTTGAGAGTGTGTGTGTGTGTGTGTGTGCACAAGCTTTTCAAACTGCAGTGTTTAGTCACAACTTACACTGCAAAAATGCAAGATGAGCAGATAAACGTCTAAAGTCAAATAATATTAGGAATTGAATGAACTGTGCCTAAAAAATCCAATAACATTAATACAGCAACTTTAAACTGTTATGGTGAGGCAGCTTGTAATGCAGACGCAGTCTCAACAAAGATGTGATTTGTGCAAAGGTAGTAATTATTGCAGGACTGCCAGACTAGACGGCATTACATTAAACAGAGGTTTCTTTTTCTGGTCATAAATATTAACACAAGTTAAGCCGCAGTGATAATAGCACACTGTAAATGTAGAATGGTGAAATGAAAAAAGGTCTTATATGCTAATTTACACTATTACTGACAAATGTTCTGGCTCTGACAAAGGCAATGGGACCTAAACTGAAGCAAAATAAGTCTTTGTATTAATCCAAACAGGAACTAGTGCAGGTCATCTAAAAAACTAACTGAAAGGAAACTGAAAAGGAAAATTAGGATATAATGAAAATCTGATGCAAATGACAGAGCTGACATCACTCTGTGCGGGTGTTTGGTTGTGTGTGCATGCTTGTCCTGTGTGTGTGTGTGTGTGTGTGAGAGGGGGAGAGCCCGGGCAGTGAGTAGGGGGGGGGGTTGGGGGCGGAGCCGGGGGGCGGGGTGGAGGTCATTATCCCCAGCAGGGGAATATTGAATTGGCCCAGACAAACAGCCACAACGACCCCTGATGAGGTAACAATGGGGCAGGGTCACCGAGGTCGTGACCTGTCCTCAGCCCCAGACAAGCGGCCTGTCTGGACCGACCTGGGATTAGGCCGGCCCCAGACACTGGTCCCAGGTCAGTTTGGGGATGCACACCGCTCCCCGCAGCATCGGTTAGGCTTTTAGGCGGTGGTTTCTAAAAAGGCGCGGAGTCTCCCGAGCACACATCTGTCGGTGCCCTACTTCACATCTTCATTAGGCAGGTTTTTTTTTTTTTTTAGTAGAGTGTATGCGCGCGTCCGCAAAACTGTGCAAATCAAATGTTCCTGTACAGAATGTCCTATTCTGCCACGCTTTTTACCGCACGCTCCAGTTCAGTTTGTCAGGATGTAGGCTCAGCTAACAGCACGGCGATTTGCATGTTCCCCTGATACATACTCGACTGGCTATCTAATCTGAAACCGCTGACTCGTACTGGAAAGTCATGCAATGGGACTTGCGGGATGGAAAGCGTTTGCTTTACAGTAAAAAACTTGGTTTCGCTGGAGACAATTTGCATCAACCGTAGTCCTACTCACTGTGGCTCGTTCTCTTTCTGTCTCACACGCACTAGCGGTGCCTCTGGGTGGCCCAGGTGGTGCTGCACCTGTTCTTATGAGAAACGCAGTCCACCAAGAGCACCTCGGGGTACAAACCTGGCCTTCGTGTTCATCACTCGCTCACGCATTCGCTCATTATTCATCGGCAGTGGCAAGAATGGCCGCTGCTTGATTTCAATGAGTGACTTATTTGATCACGACGTGATGTCTGCCGGTATAAAAAAACGCTTCTGAACATCGCTGCTGCGCATTCCTGCGTGTCGACTGTTATTTTAGGATTAAAATTGATCTATTAATTATCTCTGTGTTTTTTGGAGACTCGCTAACCTCCTCTTCTCTTTATGTTTTTAGGATTTCCGGAAACAGGTTGCCCCGCTGCTCAAGAGCTTCCAAGGAGAGGTGAGTGTGTTATTGGGGAATTTATATTGACACACACGCTCACGCACAGCATTCAAACGGGTGCATTTTTTATAAAGCCTGTTTGACATTCGTTGACTGGTCTCGCTCCCTCTCTCGGTGCCCCCTTCTCTCCTTTTTTTTTCTCCGCCTTTCGTCTCTCCTCTTAAATCGTCGTCTCTTCTCTCTCCTCTCTCTTCTCTCTCCGCCATCTCCTGTTCTTTTCTCTTGCCACTATCTCATTTCCCCTCTTTCCTCTCCCTCCTTTCTTCGCTCTGCTCTGCTCTTGATTTTCTGTCCTATTCATGAAGTCCTGTAGCCCGAGGGTGTGTTTAAATTGCATCCTGCAAAAAAAAAAAAAAAGGCACCACAAAAACCCCGGCCCTAGCCAGTCACAACTCACCGAATGCTATTTCCTTTCCGACTTTGTTTGTCTGCATGATTCGGTGGGGTTATTTGTTGATCTGGTGAATCATGAGCCCTTTTTTTTTTCTTTGTTCATTGTGGCTCATTTATTTACTTTCAATGTAATGTTTGCGCCCTAGGTTTTTACCTTGACCTATAAGAGGTGACTTTTGTGTGTGTGTGTGTGTGGGTGTGTGTGTGTGTGTGTACTATATCATACTCCCACCGTTCCCCTCTATCTCCTCCTCCATCATTTTGGCCTATTTCCATCATGACTCCTCCTTTCTGGCAGCCATGCATTTCCAGTTCACTCCCATATGTGAAAGTCAGAGGGTAGGAGTGGAAGCGGCTGGTTTAGTCTGGGGCGTTCTTTGGGGTTGGAGTGGGTGGACATTCAGCCTAACGGTATCTCTTCCCTAGCGCACACACACACACACACACGGACACACACGGACACACACACACGCACGCACGCAAAACCGAATCATCTCAATAGATAGTGACAGGGCTGCTTCGCTACCGGCCATAGAATATTACAGTTTAACACTGGGTTAGTTTCCATATTCTTGTGTTAGAGCAGCAACCACAGCCAGTGGTTATGTAAAAAAAAAAAAATGCTGTAATTTATAGTGGTCCCACCATGTTCTGCTGATGATCCGCAGTCTATTTAGAGAATAGAAACGGCAGCAATATAATTGCGGCTTTGTCAGCTGTTTCCACCATCCTCATGTTGACACACCTCGACGGCGCGCACAGCAGAACACGCCGAGGCACATGGTGGGTGGTCGCGGAACTGAGAAAGACATTATCTTATGATTATTGAGATAATACTGCACACCCGCGCCAGTCTCAGAGCAGCCCATCAATCAGTCGACTATTTTGCGCGCATGCATGCCACAACATGAGCGGCTCTTAGAATGTGTAATTTTAGCCCGTCTTTGTTTGCTTACCCCTACGTCGCTTTGATCAAGGACAAGACAGCACCAGAAACCGAGAGGGTCTTCCTCTTGGAAGTCCCACAGTAACTCATCCTGAAGCATTTTTCGCCCTCGGAGCTTGAATCTTTTTACTCGGTGAACGCGGAACCACGGACGGAACGATTAAAAAGTTTTATCCCGGGAACTTCTCGGAGGTCTCGATACTCTGTTTAATCTTTGTCATTGAAAGGTGGATGCCCTCAGGTCATAATTATTACCAATAACAGTACTGTTTTCCACAAGGCCTCCCGTTTGGTAAACGGGTTATGTGTGTTTGTGTGTGCATGTTGCATGCTCAGTGTTCCTTGTTGGTCCATCGATCAGATAAGCTTTTCCATTATCCAAGGCTTCAGTCTCTGCTTCCCATAGCCTCCCCTTATCAGACTCCACTGGGGCCACGCACACACACACACACACACACACACATGCACGCACACACACGCAGGTCAGCCTGATGCCCTTCACACACTATGGGTTAGATAGGGGAGCGAGGCGGTGCTGAGTGATGGTGGTGGCACAAGGTGCTGACGTACGTACGTATGTGTTTGTGTGTGTGGATGTGTCAGGGATACCTTTTGCAATTGCAAGCACTTCTCATCGGTAACCTACTGATACTGGTGAGGTATCATTTGTGTCACTTCATTTGTTTTGCTTGGTCGGTGTGTGTCTGTGTGTGTGTGTGGGGGGGGGGGGATGGGGGCAGGGGAGCATGTAATAGCAGATGTCATTGGGATCGGTTGAAAGAGCTGCAGTTTTGGAGCAGCAGGGTTGTATTTGCAAATCCTGGGTGGTCTTCTAATGGCTCTGGTCCTGCAGTTAACCTGCCTCTAACTGTAGGGTGTGTCCTACATTAAATGTCTATTTCCTGCCTCCCATGTTGGGCTATATAAAGCTGCTGTACCACTGACCTTGGCCCAGTCATTGTACAGTCACGCAGCCGGCTTCCTTCACTGCCATCGGCAGATCTTCTTTTTTTTTTTTGCGTTGGTTTGTGAGCGTGTTCGTCTCCATCACGAGATTGCGGTGCTCCGATCACATACTCTTACATACACGCATTTCGACACTGATGAACAGGTCTGGTGTTGGTGTGTGTGAGAGAGGTATTAGTACTCGGCATCAGTAATCTCCCATTAGTGGCCTTGCATTTGAGGATCCTGATCGCTCAATGTCACACAGCACATGAAGAGGGTAAAGTACATGATGTAGCATGATGTGAGAATGAGATATAGTAGCGGGGTGGTGTGTGTGTGAGAGGGAGATAGACAGGACATGCCAGATAGACATGAGTGTGTGTGACAGAGAAACATGTGAGAAAGACTGACACTGAAAAAGATTGAGGGAAAGAAAAAAAAAAAAATGAGTCAGAGAACATGGAAGTGACAAGGGGGGAGAATTGGAGAGAGAGAGAGAGAGAGACTGACTGAGGGAAAGACATAGAGGAATATAAGGGGGGAAAAGAGGGAGGGGTGCTGGCACCAGCCTACTCAGGGCCAGATGTTTTGCGGCTAAAAAACTAGAGATGAATCAAAGCCATGTGAAGAGATTTATTAGGTTCCCATAGGAGCCCAGGCAGTATTACATGTAGCCCGCTCTGTTTACAGTGGCAAGAACCCCTAAACCACCCATCAACTACACTACTGGCTTGGCTGGGAATGTGAAGACTTTATATTTGGACTTATATAGGCTTTTGTCTTTATTCCCTTTTTTCTCTCCGCGAATGTGCTGGAGGAGCTGGAAGAGAAACACACAAGGCTGTTTAGTCTGAGTGCGTGAGCCAGAGTAGTCAGCTGTAGCTCTGCCCAGTACAGTAGCACCCTCCGAATGTCTTTATTTGGCATCTGTTTCCCTCGATTTAGACTCGATTTCTGATGCGTTTTTTTTCGCCTACTCTGTCTGCTTCTCATATTGAAGTGTGACACACAGACCATAGTAAAGAGCTCGCCGCCTGATATTTCAGCATCGACAACAGTGTTATAAATCCTCCCAGTGTGACTTTTTTTTAGAATTAATCTCTTATGGATCCAATCTAATGCCGTCCATTTCGATAATATCGGTGATGGAACGCATGCCGTGCCCTCTTGTGTTAATGGCTGCATCAGTAATGGATCCACACTGTATTGCTGCTAAGAGCTGACTGAATAATCTGCCCCTGCTGTGGCTGGAAAGACTGAGCCAGCTGTTTAATGATGTCAGCGTGCTGGAGGGGAAACGAGCACACACATTTGCGCACACACACCGACGGACGGACAGATTTAGGCGCACACACACACACACACGCGAGGACAGACAGACGCGGGCACGCACGCGCGGGGCAAACGAAACGCATCCGTCATCGGCTGAACAGCTGAACTGACTTCACGGGAAGGAAACACCAACGCAAGACAACCGCGATCGCATGCAGCATTCCGATGCATAGTGAGGATAGACAGATATGTAGACGACTCTTACTGTGAAATTAATGGGCCTGCCTTCGGTGTGTGTGTGTGGATGTGACACTCAGTTGTGAGGTCGGCGTGACTGACAATTAACCATTCTTTTTTTTTCTCCTCCTCTCTCGTTGCAGATCGATGCCTTGAGTAAGAGAAGTAAAGAAGCAGAGGCCGCCTTCTTGAACGTGTACAAGAAAATAATCGATGTCCCAGGTAAGGCTACGTTTCATGTCTGCGCTTGCGTGGCGTCCTCGCGTGTGTGTCTCTGCGTGTTTGTCTAGACGCCGACCCGAGTCCAAAAAAAAAAAACGTGATCAGGAGACCCCCTTTTATCCGTGCAGACAGCACCAACAGGGGGAGGGGGGGGAAACATAAAAGCATGACACCATCCCTCTGGTGCTCCTTCACTGTGCATCCAGGCGTGCGCGACACCTTAATATGTCCCCACGAGATCACATCCCCACTGGTGAAGCCTTTAGAGGGTCTTAACAGAAGGTGCGTCCTGATAGGGATGACAAGTGCGCCCCGCGATTGGCTGCCGCGGAGCGAGCACACATGAGCAGTCACGTTCGGCGCACTGAGGCCGAGGAGGGACACGCAGCACGGAGTTGTTATAAACACACACACACACACACACACACACACACACACAGCCACAGAGCTACTGGTTGGAGGTTTTCAGCTGTATGGGAGCCCTGGAGGGGGCCGCGCACGCAGGAAACGAGAGAGGAGTTCATCTATAGCGTAAGGAGGTCATCATATTCCCACATGGATAGACCTACAGTAATATCTTTGGATTGTACTGCTCCCAATAAGTCAGCGCCAGCTCTGACGGGGCTATTCTTAACTTGCAGCGAGACAATGATGTAATGCCTGATGCACACACACGCACGCAGACACAGACCAGCCTGACTAATGCAGCAGTCTTGAAAGAGGAAACAGTGTGTTTTGTTCTGTCTTCTATCAGCTGAAGGCCTGGTTAGTCAGCCCAGCGTGCTCTGCTTTAGATTAAAGGTGTCTGGCGAGAGCGCTCAGCACCAGCGGGCCCACAAGTCAAACTGCTTTTAACAGGCTGTACAGTTGATTTGAAGGGGGGGGGGGGGGGAGGGGGCTAGGGGGGGGGGGGCTATGTGAAGGACGAAGGTTTGATAAGAGGGAAAGAGAAAGTTGATTTTCAAGGGCGCCGCCGCACTCAGATAGGAGTCCAAATTCAGGGCGTACGGTTATGTTCCTTAATGTTTGTTTGTATTTGTGCGAGACTAAGTGTGCGCGCGCGTGTGTGCGTTTGTGACAAGGTGTGTGTCAGAGTTTAGCCCTGCATGGTGTGTCACCTTGACAGCACAAAATCAGCATGAAATTCCCCAATCGTTCTCTGCTGATCTCTCATTAGCATAGTTAAGATATCTAACTGCGTCAGACATGAGACACACACACGCACACACACACACACACACACACGCACACACACACACACACACACACACACAGACACACACAGCCCTTACCCCCAGCTGTAAGCTGTCAGTTCCTCTTATCTGCGCAACACACACACATACAAACACACACAAACACGCAAACTGCTCTTTTAGCTGGCATGCTGATGAGCGTCGCCCGCGTCTCTTGGCTGCCTGTCACCAGTCTGCCACCCATGAGCACCAATCAGATGTGATTGGCCTGACTGACAGGGCTCTCTTCATCACACTGACAGTTAACCCTGCTGCGTGTGTGTTTGTGTTCACAGAGACGTTGGGTAAAATGCCTCCAGAAAAAGTTGCCTTTCTTCCCTCCCCGTCTCTTGTTCTTTTAATCTCTTATTTACCTCGCCTATTTTTTACGGCTTCCACTTTGTCCATCTGTCTGCTCCCGTGTTTCTCTTTTTTTATTTTCTCGCTTTCAAGCTGCATCATAGCGAACACTTTAACTGATCATAGCCCAGTAATCTCTGCTGTTAATGTGTCTCTTCTGTGGTAACTGTCTCTGTGTCTATCTACGAGTTATCCAGTTCTATTACTGGGTCAGCAGTTGACGCATTATTCTCCCCCCTCCCCCCCCCCCCCATACAAAACCAAACTTTATCTCATACACCGACAATAGCCTCTGTTGATACACTGGCTGATAGTTTATCATTCAATAACCTTTATGGATAAACAGAATGCGCTAAACTAACCATGACCTTTCAGTGTTGTTCTTCCTGCCAAATCTCTCCCTCTTTCCTTCTCTTTCTAATCAGTGGAGTGCACTGAAGTATTTACACTAGAGACGGACCAATACTGGACTTTTTAGGTCGAAATCAGTATTTGAGAGTAATTAAAATCCAATAATATATTGGCCAATATTCAAATTTGGCTATTAAAGTTTCAGGATAAAGACATGTCCAGGGTAGGATATTTTACATTTGAAGAATAAACTTTATAAATAAAAAATAATAACGATGAAAAAAAGCACAAATATAACAGAAAATGCATCTTATGAAAGTATGAATCTTATATGGCTGCAACTAACGCTTATTTTCATTGTCGATTAATCTGTCGATTATTTTCTCGATTAATCGATTAGTTGTTTGGTCTATAAAATGTCAGAAATTGGTGAAAGATGTCAATCAGTGTTTCCCAAAGCCCAAGATGACGTCCTCAAATGTCTTCTTTTAGTCCACAACTCAAAGATATTCAGTTAACTGTCATAGAGGAGGAAAGAAACCAGAAAATATTCACATTTAAGAAGCTGGAATCAGAGAACTTTGACTTTTTTTCTTTAAAAAAATACTGATTAAACTGATTAATCGATTATCACAATAGTTGGCGATTCATTTAATAGTTGCAGCTCTAGAATTTTTGAAGTTTATTTTTGCACATCTATTAAAATAAACACAGATTAATCTGAGATAATCCAGAATCAAATAATAGTTTTAGTTCTGACCTGTAGCTGTCTGATGCATCAGTACATATAACTCACCGTGTAATAATATTGTTAGTAATTGTGATATTTTTTGGTCCTTGCCGGAGCCAGTAACTCTCCGCGGGGAGGTCAAAGGTCAGGGTCGGCTCCAGAACACTTCTCCTGGAGCTGCGAGAGATTCATTGCCTTGCTCAAGGACACTTCACCAGGGCGAACGCTCGCTCTCACAGGGCCTTGAATGTAGTTATTCCTAGCTCGCCACTCCACCTCGCCGCCCTTGTTTGTGTAATCTGCTTTGCGGTGTGTGTTAACGCGGTGTGTTTTGTCTCTGCCAGATCCCGTACCTGTGTTGGAGCTGGCTCAGCAGCTGCAGCTGAAGCTCCAGAGGATGCACGACATTGAGACAGAGAACACCAAACTTCGAGAGACACTGGAGGACTACAACAAAGAGTTTGCAGAGGTCAAAAACCAAGGTTAGAGACAGGGACACGGGCAGAGTCACCCAATTTGGGCATTTTTTGCTGACTTTGAGAGGGGCATGGATGTAGGGCGCGCAATTAATCATAGATGAGCACGTATCAAAATTTCATATACCTATGATTAGTATTTGTGTAGTTGGGCAGTGTTTTCGTATATTGCATCTCTCTCGCAGCCGTCGAATGCGCAGAGTGCACCCAAGTGACGAAGCAGGCTGCTCCGGCGAGAATGAGAAAACTGCATTATGCATATTGGTATTTAAATGGCTAATTTAACATCTGGCCAAGGGACAACAGCCTTTCGGCTAACACTGGCACATTTACAGGGATGTTGATCAATGTGCGTTATCCCTGTAAAAATAAATAAAAGAGAAAAAATAAACAGACGACCTGGAGTGAAATTAAAAAGCCTTGAAAATGTAGTTTAAGGTGATCACTGTCAGTCAGTTGGAAATATTGCACAAAGCAAGATGACATTTTTTTCTTTTCAAACAACAAAAGTAACAATGTTGTAAATATTTTTTTTTCTTTCTAACTGCTGCTCATCTGACAAATTCCACACTGTCAAAGTCAAAGTAGAAGAATGTGTAAATTAAAAATGTTCAAGTGCAAAATTCCAGCAAAAATAATTTCCGTTATGCTCGGAGGTAACTTCACCGTTACGCCTGTATGTTGATGAACTTTTAAGTGCAAATCTAAGGTCAAAGAAAAAATACCGGTATTTAGACGCCCTTTTCTAAAGGAAGAGGCCACATTTGAAACATATTTTAATGCCTTATAAATTTTTCAAAAACACAAAAAAATGTACAAGGTTTTACATTTTAGAATAGGTTTTCAGGGGGGGGAAAAAAAAAACACGAGGCGCAGTTTCATGAATAAAAAACGACGGGCTACCTCGGGGTAAAGAAAGAAAGATGGAAAAACTGACAGAGGCGGTGAGATGAGTGAGAAGCGGTAATAAAAGTGGTGTAATTTCGGTCGAAAAAGGAGCAGGCGAGCGAGCGAGCAGGGAATGTTTTGGAATCCCCCTTTCCTCAGCGAGAGTTAATTGGAACAGCTCGATAGCGGCAGGGTTCCATTCTGCCATTGATTTTCCTGTTCCCTCATCCTTTATCCCTCCTTCCCGCCTCAATAGATGGGGGATATTTAAACCCCAAAACACACTGTGGAACTCCCACTCCTGTTAAACGCACACGCGGAGCCTGCCCGCACACTTGCCCACACGCGCACACACACACATACGAAAGAGAGCAGGGGCCATTGATCCCCGCAACCTAAATGTTTAAAGTTCAGTTAAGCAGTTAAGGGGTAAGAGGGCTCTGAGGGGACTCTCCTCTATTGATTATGTGTCAGAGCAGTGAGACTGGAGTTTAAATCACACGCACACGCACACAAAGTGCTAAGAGCCCTCAGTCAAAGGCAGCAAGCAGCAATGCTCTTTATCATTGTCTCACTCACTTATATCTTTCTCTGAGAAACACACACACACACGCACACAAGCACGCACACACACGGAGGCCTATTTATTACCCCCAGTTATGTGTTAGATTTATTTCAGGCTGCCCCATACACAGCTCAGCCGTCTGCAGGTTATGGGGTTTCAGCACTAATGCAGTCCTAATGAATACAGCAGATCTACTGTTGGTGAATATTCTATACCAGTCATGGATGTAAAGATTAGGCAGGAGCCACGGGGGCCGAAGGCCTTCGTCTGTGCTGACAGAGGAAGAATGTGGGATATGCAGCGCTGCTCCTTAAGCAAAGGTCAAACCCCCCCCCCCCCCCCCATCAGAAGGCTTATCGTCATCGCTGCCATTTATCACGTGTAGGAAACCGCTATATACCGTCTGTGTGGTCTATATGTTTTGCAAATTGACCGTATTTTAACGCAAAGTTAAAGCGATAATAACGCGTTAACGCAAATTCGTTTTAACGCCACTAATTTCTTTAACGCGTTAACGCAACTTGTGATTTTTAGGTCGTTGCGGGCTCAGTTTTAAAGCTACAGTGAAGATACTGGCATCATATGAAACTTCTTTAGCTTGTCGCGAAAGAGGTTAAATAACGCTCCAAACTTAAGCTAAATTTTGGTGAGGAAAAACTGGCATGGACATTTTCAAAGGTGTCCCTTGACCTCTGACCTCTGACCTCAAGATATGTGAATGAAAGTGGGTTCTATGGGTACCCACGAGTCTCCCCTTTACAGACATGCCCACTTTATGATAATCACATGCAGTTTTGGGGCAAGTCATAGTCAAGTCAGCACACTGACACACTGACAGCTGTTGTTGCCTGCTGGGTTTGAGTTTGCCATGTTATGATTTGAGCATATATTTTTTTATGCTAAATGCAGTACCTGTGAGGGTTTCTGGGCAATATTTGTCATTGTTTTGTGTTGTTAATTGATTTCCAATAATAAATATATACATACATTTTAAAAAAGCACACTCCCATGTTGATAAGAGTATAAAATACTTCACAAATGTCCCTTTTTAAGTTACATTTTGAACAGAAAAAAATGTGCGATAATCATAATTAACTATGGACAATCGTGCGATTAATCGTGATTAAATATTTTAATCGACTGACAGGCCTAATTTATTTATTCAAATGTGTGATGAATTTATGATGAATGACGATTAATTATGGACAATCATACAATCAATCGCGATTAAATATTTTAATCAATTGACAGCCCTAATTTGAACTCCTCCTTCTTTCCTTTTCTTCTTCTTCTTTTCTCTCTGCTTTTACCTCCTCCAGAGGTGACCATCAAGGCCTTGAAGGAGAAGATCCGCGAGTACGAGCAGTCTCTGAAGAATCAAGCGGAGAACCTGGCCCAAGAGAAGCAGCTCCAGCTACACAACGACTATGCAGAGAAGGAGAGGTATAACTTTATGTGTGTGTGTGTGTGTGTGTGTGTGTGTGTGTGTGTGTGTGTGTGTGTGTGTGTGTGTGTGCTACAGCAGCTGTGTTTCAAGTAATAACCTCTGAGGGCACAATGACCCAAAGGGTTGAAATGGCAAAATTATGCAGACAGAACTGCTACGATTCTAATCTTTGAGTGATAGATTTAAGATTTCTGCCTTTCTTCAGCAGAGCTATTCACAACTTAATCATTTCTTCTGAGCTAATAGTCCTTGGATTTTTTTTTTTTTTCTCACAGTTATCAGTTTAATCAAGAAATTGCTGCCTATAGCTTCCCCCGGCATTGCCTTCGTTTTTACTGATGAATGCAGGAATGGAAAATACGTAAAAGACAAAGCCAGCATTTTTGTCATGTGGGTGCTTGCCATTCTTTTCTCGATGGGAATCAACACCTCAGACTCCTCTTTTCCGTCTTTACCACAACATCTTTCAGCCTGTTTGTTCAGAATAATTGCCACCGCAGACATCTACTGTGTCTGAAAATATACGGCAACTGAACGAAAACCCACCAAATTACTACATAATGACAAAAAAATATGCTTAAGTGTTCCTTTATTTTGATGCAAAGTAATTCATTTTTGATTTAATAGGTTACTTCCTTTCTAAACCCATTCTGAGGGCATTTTGAAGTGTGTGATTTTCAGATACACAGGAAGCTCGTGGCAGTAATAAATAAGCTCAAAATTGCTGCCAGATATTTAAGGAACACGAAAAAAAAAACCAATGCTGACTACTGAAATGATGTATTAACTCTTGCGACGGCTGGAATGAGTCACTCTGACACTGTCCTTTCCCAGGAAGGAGCTGCATAAAGACGCCGGCAGCTGTGATATTGTTTCACCGTTTCCTCCTGCATCGCTCTGTAAATCCAGACTAATACGATGATGGGGACCAGTTTAGATTATCATGCGAATCCACATGCAGTTTTTTCAAAAATGCAGGTGGAGAAGTGACCCATCAACCTTAAAACGTAGTTATCTCGGATAACCGTGTGCTCCTATTTTGAATTAAAAGGATAAATAAACGTGTGCGGAGTCGGAGAGAAATGATGAGCACTCACACGATTAGCTGGTGCAGCCTCGGGGCTTAAAGAGACAGCACGTTTTCACTGAGGGTGAGCACCGAGTTAAGAGCTGTGATGGATGTATCAAAGCCGAACATGTTTATTAACGAGGAAATGAAGCACTGCCAAAATCTCAAAAACCGACAGAAAAGTCAATACAGTCGGTCGTAGAGCTCGACAACATGTTAATGTGCAGTTCTTTAGTGTTACACCCAATCCACCATGCAGATATAGTAATAATATGGTAACTGCTGTAATACTAAGTGATGGAGACTAATTTCTGAGTTGCTGCAAACAAAAAAAAGATGATAGGCAACACACGTCCTTTCAAAAGAAAGTTAAATAAGGACGCTTTCCCCAAGCCATAGTCCGTTTGGTTAGTCCGAATCAGAGTGAAATTGATACTTTTGGTTCGTTTTCTATTTAGTCTGGTTCGGTTTCACAGTGCACAAATTAAAGCGGACCAAATATGAAAAATAATTAGCTGAGGGTCGCGCACGAAGGAGCGAATTTATCTTTTTCGTCTCGAGAGATGCCACTCCACGCAGGGAATTGCGGACTTTGATATATTGCTGTTGGAAGTTTTTTCACTTTGACTCGGCACTGATCTACTGTGTGCACGAATCCCTTCTCCTCCAGTTTATCTCCAATGACTTTATAAACTTCACTATTTTTGCGGACTTTATTTAGCTTATTCTGTATGTTCTCTTCGGCACAGATGTCAAGCAAACGTCATGTTAACCTGTCCTTTACCTGTGTCCCATCTCAACAAATTCCTGCGCGCACAGGCAGCCTGCGTTTTGGTTCGTTCGAAAGACCGCTTGCGAGAGAGGATGGTCTCGGTTGTTTCGGTCCGCACCAGAGTACGATTACTGCGTTCACAACCGCCCAAACGAACCGCACCAGAGTTCTATTAAAACAGACTAAATGTTGGCTCGTGTAAGCGCCCTAAAGTAAAGTGGAAGATATTCTCCCATTTTTTCCATTGCATCACTTTATGTGTTTACACAGGAAATGACTTCCTCTGTGGTGGTTGATCATTTAGCAGTATTTTTGGATACTTGCAGCAACTTTTTACCTGCTTAAAGGTTATCAAAAAGTTTTATGTCATTGTCACAGTTTTTCTCAAGAAGAATTTGTGCGCAGTTTAGATTACTTTCAGTTGCATCATATTCTCCAAAGCACTGGCAACAAATGCTACTTATTTTTATTTTTTTTTTCCACACTCCATTACAGCTATTATAACACTTTAGAAGAAACTTTCTCGGTGATCATTTTGATAAACGTCTCCGGCTTCACTTTTAAGTTGATTTGTGCGTATTAAAATGTGCACTACGGAGCTCGTATTTCCCCGCGTGTCAATCATCTGGTTTGCCGTGAAGCCGCGTCAAAGCTCATCGCCTCTCTCGGGCCGCGCAGCAGAAGATCAATTGTCCAACTGTATTTCCTTTACGTCAGTGTTTTATAGGCCCCTTCCTGTCTGCAGAGAGCTGACTTCCTGTGTCTGAGAGGGGGCAGTAAATGGATGGCACCTCTGATGCAGTTTATCCTGCAAGGAGTGAGGGAAGGAGGGAGAGGGAGAGAGAGAGAGAGAGAGAGAGAGATGAAAGGATGAAGTAGAGGGCAGAAAAATAGAGATGACAGGAGAGACAGATTGGCGGAGAAGGGGGGCATCAAAGAGTGCCATAAAGACCGTCTTTGTGCTAGATTATTGATGTTTTTACACGCAGTGGCAATTTCTCAGCAGAGCCCAACTTTTTATATGCTAAGAATGAATCTATTTTATCCTTGTGGTTTCTGACGCCACCTCCGCCCGCCCGCCCCCCCCACCCCCTCTCTCTTACTCAACCCTTGCTCTCCCTCCGTCTCTCCCCCCCGGGTGCAGTGTGCCCCAGTGGCCAGACATTCCTGCCTAATAGGGCTGCTTAATGAGGAGTGGGTTGTGTTGGGGAGGATTTTAGTGGGGAAAACACTTCAGAAATGGTGGGAAAATAGAGAATAGTTGCCACAAAGTGTGAACCCAAGATTTACTGACTCAGTATCTCTATCTGTGACTTTCTGCTCCCGGCTTTCTTTTTTTTCCCCTTCGCCTTCTGTCTGCCTCTGTAGGAAACTCCAGGAGAGCCAGGACTCCATGTCCTCAAGGTTGGAGGAGGCCGAACACAAGGCCCAGTCCCTACAGACAGGTACCAGCCCACTCAGTCTGCAACAGACCTGTTTTAAAATGGCAACCGTTATCGCTGAATATGAGGCAGTGCTGTGCTTTAAAGCCTCTGAAAACTTGGTTTCAAATCTTAAGTATTTCTCATTTGGATGGCCATTCATTGCTAAAGTTGGGAAGAAAAAAACACCCCTAGCGAAGTTTAACATTTAATCTGCTTCATCCGGACTAGGTGGGTGTGGTTTGATCAGATCGACAGTGGCCTAGCAACATAAGCAAATAACTCCACAACTGTCACTTCAGACCAGTGAGAAAAGCACAGGCAACACCACAAATACAGAAATCTATCTCTCATGTGAAATAATCAAACTTTTTTATTATTATTATAATTGTGTGTAAAAATTGTAGTAGGAAGCCGTTTAAAGGGAAGGTCCATTAATTATTTATTTATTATTTTTTGAGGTTTTTATATCATTCTGTAGCTTCACAGTGGTGTTCCTTACGTATTCAAATCGAAACATCCACATTTTGGTCAAAGTGTGTTTGTTTTAGCGTCAAAATGCTATTTTTCCCAAGCCCTTCTTAAAAACTTTTCCCCACGTAACCTGACGTAGGTTTCTGCATGATGACGCTGCTACATGTACAGTATATATACAGCCTTATTCAGTGTGTGAACATTTGGAGAAGCAGACAGGAGTACCAACCACGGAAGCTAAGCAATGTACTGCAGTGTGGACGCCAAGTTAGTTTGGTTGCGAAAGTCACACAATAACATAAACAAACAAACCGATCGATTCAGCGGTAGACCAGAAACTCCTGTGTTCTGCGAAGTAAAATGACTGTTTTTGTGAATGGAGTCTGGTAGGTTTGAAGATGGGGGACTGAAGCTGTTATATCGCTGGTAAAGCGGTGAAAAGCGGTGAAAATATTCTAAATATAGGGTACACTTGAAGCCGTTGTATTGCTCTCTTCAAAGCCACCAGACTCCATTCACAAAAGCAGTCATTTTACCTCGCAGAATGTGGGAGTACACATACAACCCCACTTCAAAACATCCAAACTAACCCTTTCAGTTATTTAGATACAGCTAGCTTTGTCTCAGGTAGTGCTAGCGTTCACATTATTCATAACCGTATTGATTAGCTTATTTCGATAACCTACGTCACTGCTTTTTGCAACGGCTGAGTGGGCGTTTCCATTTGAAAAAAAAAATAACAACAGAACACAGATGAACCCATCCTTATGAAAATATGTTTTCAGGGCCTTTTAAAAAGTTATTGTTCATACTTGGATATAACTTTCATTTGAAAGCTAACTTGTAGGATTCACATTCGACTCTTTTCCCGTCTCTTGCAGCACTTGAAACAACTCAGGCCGAGCTCTTTGATTTGAAGACCAAGTATGACGAGGAATCCACAGCAAAGTACGTGTCTCGGTGATCTATGTGTGTGTTTGCGGGTGACTTCTCCCCCTCTGGCTCCTCCATAGTCTGTTCCTGACATAATCATCCTGTTTAGTGAATCTCTCCTTGCCTGGAAACTCCCCCCCCCTTTCTCTCCCAAAACAGCTGGATCGTCTCCCACAACGCTCCGCAGCCTCCAAATCCCAGCATTACCCACGCACTGTAAATACTGACGGGGATTGCGACGCATTGTGCAGCCCCAGCTAGCACCGAAATAGAGATATTTTTTTTTCCGTGTGTGGCGTAGGCTCTCTCTGATTCATCAGGGTCACGACGGAGAGGAGAGGCTGACGAGGGTCACTTTGAGATCTCTGACTAAAAGCCACGGGGGCTTCTAACGGGACCCGTAAGATAAGGTTGGCTTCAATTACTTGAGCCGTGGGCATCTATCATTATCGATCTCATAGTAGTGGCGAGGATGAGAACAGAAGCTTTTCCATGTCAGCACTCCTCACTGTGAAGTGGCACTTTATGACATTCACACTCCCCGTTCCCTCGGGGGGGTGAGTAGCGGGAAGCAGAAACCAAACCAGAAATTTTCAAATTCCGAGAAGAAAGACAAAGGCTTTCATGGTGTTTTATTGGTAATTGGTGGACTGCAAAAAAAACAAAAACAGATTGCACTTCCCTTGAAACAATTCTTTAAATCCAAAACTGTTTATAAAATGGTCAAGGGCATCCTGCGGGCGCCCTGCACACAAAGTACGGCAACTTGGCTTTTAAGGTCCCCCACCCCATTTCACCATGCCCCAAACTCCCCGTGTCTCTCCATTAACAGAGTTGTTAAATTGATTGGCTGTTAAAAACAGATCGATCCCTCTTCTCTCTTCCTCACAATACTTTTTTCCCCCCCCCCTTCTCTACCTCCCCTATCACTCCCACACTTTGTCTTTTATCTGCTGCATTGTGCGTTTGTGAGTGTAAGAGGATAGGCGACAGTAGGATATTGCACGCAGTGTAATGTCACTAATCAATAGGTTTCATAGTCTATCAACCCCCCCCCCCCCCCCCTCCCGCTCTTTATTTTTTTTTCCCAGCACTCCTCGACTTTTCTCTCATTTCTTTACACACTTCCTTCTTCCTTTTTCCGTCCTTGTCCGTTCCTTTTATGTCAGAACAAAACACATTTTGAAAAGACACACATAGTAGGCCCCCATTTGCTTACAGAAGCTAATAAACACATGCCGGCCCACGTCCGCGCAAACACACACACACACACACACGCGTCCACATACAAATACCCACACACTCACTCACTCACTCACTCGTGAGCCCGAGGCAGTCAGGGTCCTTGACTATGTGGCGTGCTGTGATCTGAAATTTTAATGCAACGCTTTAAAGCACACACAAACCCTCTCTAACCCTGCACCCTCCCAGTCCTTGGAGTCCTTCCCCCGTTTACTGCTTGGCTGAGCAAATCGCCAGTGTTTGGCTGAACACAACTTTTAACCCTTTGACTGCATATATTTTGGCCCTGCAAAAAAAAACACAAACGCCATACATATCATGCAGTTTTTCCACACACACACATACACACACACACACACACACACACTTGCTCTAAACTTTCCACTAAGGAGGACATTGCGTGACAAATCCCCCATCCTCTTGCTGCATTCGGGTAATCTGCCTTTTAAAACACACACTAACACACACACATGGACGTACACACGCTCCCTGAGAATTTGGTCGATGTTGCAGTGCCCGGAGTGTGTGTGAGCTTCAGCGGGAGGCGTGCCTGCAGATGTAGCGTAGCCCCCCGTCTGTGTTGGCGCTGTGAGGGTCTGGCTGGCCGCGTTTTACCCGTTTAGTCCCTGTTAAAGATTAATGATATATTGATCCTCAGCCCCACAGGATGCTCTGTATGTGTGTGTGTGTGTGTGTGTGTGTGTGTGTGCTCCTCCGTATGTATGTGTGTGGCTTTATCTGCGTATAAAGGCTTGATACCATTTCGGGAAAACCATTTAATTGCTGATAATTAGGAAAGAAAAGCCTATTGACTGTTGCTCCTATGTCCATCTCAAGCACACACACAAACACAAAATGGCGCACAACATACACACACACACACACACACACACACACACACACACACACACACACACACACACACACTCAGACACACTCTCGCAGCTAGCTTCTTTTTAAGCCTCCTTGAAATCCCCAAGGTAACACGCTGTGAAAACGCAATGTGGAGAAAGCCGAGGAAAGAAAAGGAACGGAGTGATGAAAGCTAGAGGGCAAAAAGCGAGTCAGGGGCTGCAGGCTACGGCGAGGAAGAGGGGATAAGAGCGTGATAGAGGAGGGAAATGAAAATCTAAATCAGGGGAATATCCTGCTGGCACCCGAGGACAGAGGCCGAGGAAGAGAGGGCGAAAAGATGAAGAGAGGGGAGGTGAAAAAGGGAGGAAGAAAAAAAAAAAAAAAAAAAAAGATGAAAGGAGGGAAAAAGTGGAGGGCAATGGGAAGGGAACGGGTTGAGGGGGGAAAAAGCGTAGAGGCTGGCAGAGGGTGGAAAAGAAAAGGAGCGGTTTGAGTGAGGAGCAAGAGAGAGAGAAGATGATAAGAGATGAAAAGGCCTGTCTGAGATGGAGGAAGTACAGTAGGGGCTCAGAGGCTCTGGGCTTGTTTCAGAAGTCCTCACTGATGTCACTTGTGCACCCATTGGCTTTCATGGTACAAAAGAGTGTGTGTTGTTTGTGTGCGTGCGACTTCTGGTGCAGCTGTGCATCTACTCTATAGCTCCTCCCTGTGGCTGCTATATGGAGCTTTGTAGGTATGTTTTTTTAGTGGCCTAAAATCAGGATTTACCACCACGGAGGGCCCTCCCGTTACTGTTCAGTGTTTGATGAATTAATTCCACCGGGTGCATCGGCTGGCCACGGACGGTTCCCGCCCTGCCCGGCGACTGACAGACTGACTGACTGTATCAGGGTATGCAGAAAATCCCTTCCCTGTGATCTGCTTTGGCCCTCAGCCTCTAGCTTTGCCTTTATAATTCCCAAATACAGCCAAATCCAAAGGTTATTTAAGAAGACTTTGTGCATCTGTACTTTGATTAAATGATCACATTTGGAGCAGGAGCGGCGGCGTATTTGGGTTGCATTACTACCCATAAACGCTCTCCATTACAAGCTTTTCTGGCTTGTTTGGCTCTCTGACCTCACATTTGTGTGTGCGCGAATGAGCGCGCGCGCGCGCGGGTCCCCGCACACTATAGCTTAAGACAGGATAAAAGCCGGTGAGGTAGCGTACTATTATGTTGCTTAAATGCATACTAGATCCTTTTAACTGTTGGGGAAAGAATAAAAGCGGAGAGTGTAAAAGCTCTCCCACCCACATCTGATTCTTTTTTTGCTGCATCGCCCGTGGCACAATGTTGACCTAATATCAACTGTGTCTGTTTTGTTAAACACATTCAAATCAGTAGTACTCAAGCCTATGGGACATAACACTGTTTCTCATACTGTGACACACAAACACAAAAGCTGCGTGGGTTATTGGGTTCACTATCAAAAGATTGCAGTGAAATCAAAAGCGTCTTAATGGACGCGGCAGCGCACACATGCGCCCGCATCTTTGCACTCAGTGCCGCCCGTGTATTCTTTTCAGCAAGTGAATAATAAATGAATTAGGGCTGTCAATCGATTCAAATATTTAATCACGATTAATCGCATGATTGTCCACAGTTAATCGTGATTAATCGCACATTTTTATCTGTTCAAAATGGACCTTAAAGGGAGATTTGTCAAGTATTTAATACTCTTATCAACATGGGAGTGGGCAAATATGCTTGCTTTATGCAAATGTATGTATATATTTATTATGGAAAATCAATTAACAACACAAAACAATTACAAATATTGTCCAGAAACCCTCACAGGTACTGCATTTAGCATAAAAAAAGATAAAATCATAACATGGCAAACTGAAGCCCAACAGGCAAAAACAGCTGTCAGTGTGTCAGTGTGCTGACTTGACTATGACTTGCCCCAAAAACTGCATGTTATTATCATAAAGTGGGCATGTCTGTAAAGGGGAGACTCGTGGGTACCCAGATAACCCATTTTCATTCACATATCTTGAGGTCAGAGGTCAAGGGACCCCTTTGAAAATGGCCATGCCAGTTTTTCCTCACCAAAATTTAGCGCAAGTTTTATTTAGCCTCCTTCTCGCAAGCTAGTATGACATGGTTGGTACCAATGGATTCCTTAAGTTTTTTAGTTTCATATGATACCGGTATCTTCACTCTAGCTTTAAAACTGAGCCCGCTACAACCTAAAAATCGCAAGTTGCATTAATGCGTTAAAGAAATTAGAGGCATTAAAACAAATTTGCGTTAACACGTCATCACGTTAACTTTGACAGCCCTGAAATAGATAAACAAACATACATGCATACACACTGTGTCTTTGCACTGCATTGAACACCAACCAAGGAGTTTTGTGACGATTTTCATGCATTTGTTTATTGCAACTTCCTCATACAGCAAAATGTAATCAAAATGCATCTTTGGGCGTGCCCACAAGCACACACAAACACTGATTAACAGAGATGGTACTCATATTTAAGCAATTCTTTAGGCATGGCGCATAACCTATAATTTACAAAAATGAACATTCATTGTGTTACTGTGTCCTCGAAGTTTCCTCCACATCTCTGTCATTGTTCGCAGGAAAGTGACAGGTATTCATGTCCCTCGTGAAAGAGGGGTTATTAAAACATTTTTCCAAAGTCCAAAAAAGATGTGGTATTACGGAGATGGATTCCTGCTGTCTGACCTCTAGCAAGTGAGAGGTGAACCATGGCCTCCATCCAGACCATTAGTCAGACACAATCACACAGCTTCATAGCAGATTAGTCTGCTGTATTAGGACTTAGAGCTCTATTAATGTAATCCCTCTGTTTTAGTGTGGCCTGGGTTTAGGGGCTTACATGTGCACACCCACACACTTAAATACATGTATGCATGCACACATACAAGCTGTTTGGGTTATGGAGTTCACAATCAATGGATTAAGGTGAAATTTAGACAGTAGCTTAATGGACACGGCACCGGCATTCTCTAAATGTGTCCCCTCCGAACAATTGCACACACGTGATGTGTGCAGAGTGTACTTTTCTTCCTGGGATTCGTCCATCCATTTATCCATTCCTTGTTTTTATTTGTGTGCTGTGTTTCCGCGAGTCTCTTACAAGTCACATCCTCTGTAATAACAGTAAATGTCTTTCTCAGGGCCGATGAGATTGAGATGGTGATGACGGACCTGGAAAGAGCCAATCAGGTAACCCGCTCAACATCATGTAACTGAACACTTTTACACAGCGTTGTCCAAATTGTCCATCACATCAGACTCCACAAGTTTTTATTATTAAAATACAAAGAAAGCAGCTGAGTTCTTAAACTCTGACACGGAGAAAAATGTTTATTAAAAGGATCTAGTCTAGTGATATTCTGTATTTTTCTTCCTGTTAACAAATGACATGAAAAGACCGAAACCAACAAAGAATTTATTCTATTAACAAGTATCGCTTATTGCGCTGTGCCATAGAGCTCCGTTGTCGTCCAAAAACTGTTAAAAAAGCATTAGTGTGCCACAAAATTGCACTGGGTGATCGGGATGTCACGATGATAGGGAGAGCTAATAACGTTAGCTGTTAGCAGCCGGTGGGCAGCACAGTCCTGCTGGGCTAAATAACGGAGCTAACAGCTAACGTTAACGGAGGTTGCATTGAGTTACATCATGTGTTCAAGCTCTGCTCGGTAAAAATGAGCATTGGGCGAAGGTAAATTATAACGTTATCATCATGTGTTCAAATGTAATCTTGTAAAATGTAGTTTTTGGGGAGAAACTTGTGGCTGATCATCAGGGATTAAAAATAAATTTGCAAAAACCAGTATGCAAATGGTAATAAAGGAGTGCATGTTGAAGTACATGGGATTTATTTTTTTGTTTTTTGTTTTTTACTGTGGTATTGTGGAATTTCCCTGGTATTGGTATCGACTACAACATTTCTGATATTGCGACATCCCTACTGGATGACACGTTCCTTCATTATGTTGAACATGGGCACTGTAGTTATTTTCCTGCTGCCGTAAATATTCACCAGGGCTCCTAATGTGTATTAATCCACAGCTGAAAATAGTCCCCAAAAAAGCCCTATTTACTCCTGTTTGAGTTACATTTGTTAAAAACTACAGTGCCCAGCTGTTTATGGACATTATTTAGCTTTTTTCTAAAAATGAAACTATATATTCTTCTATTAGAATATTCTTCTCTATATTTTCTTTTTTAAGATTCACATCTTTAGGAACAATCGGGCTTGTGGCTGATGGACACACTGTTGGTTTTGGTCTTTTTTTTATGGGATTTGTTGAGAATACCGAAAACACAGAATATCTCCGGCCTTATCCTTTTTAAAATATAAAGATTCTTATGTTCGGAATCTATGAAATGTGGCTTACATTAACAAGTAATGACTTGCTTATCACTGCGAGGGCTGCTGTTTGTTTTACATGTTTATTACACACCTCCTAAACCCGTCCGGCTGAAATAAGCCCCCTAGCGCGTCCTCTGCCCTTGTGTTGTAAATATTCCTGTGGTATCCGTTAATGTCATTGTTGTTAACTTTCATTATTAGCCCAAGAGTATGATTTGTGGCTAAAGGGGTAGCATAGGCATGTAATGTTAATATTAGCCTAAAGGTTAGCGCTCCAACTATAATGCCACACATACACACACACACACACACACACACACACACACACTATTCACACTTCTGATTTGAGGTTTACAGAGGATGACAGCATGGCCTCCAGCTCAGTCACAGACTTTTTATACGCTTTTATAAGGAGAAAATGGAAAACAGGATTTTTCTCTCGCGACTAGCAGTCCAACTCCCACCCAGTCAATAACAGCTCTCAATATGGTTGCAATTAGGAACACTGTGGAATCGGCTCCCTGTAACTCCTAATGATGGCAAGTTGGCCGGCGTTGCAGATGATTCCCAACTGGAGCATGGCAGTTTAAATACAAGGCAGCGGGTATCATCTCAATTCTCAGGACTAATTTGATATTTTCAATTAAGGAAAAACCCGCCCTAGTCTGCCATCGTCCCACACTCACTCTGCATCCTCTCTGCCCTCCTCCACTCAGTAGTATATGTTTGTTTATGCTGGAAGGGGGTGGACTTCCTTTTCGTACAGACACACAGTCGGCTGGTAGAAGAAAACTTTATTCCTTCAGTCTGATTGCCCTTTTTTGAACGCCCAACGCTTGTGCAGTGTGGTAAACTCAGCCGTATACTTTGCATAAAACTGATCGAGCTGAAGAAAAATGTTGAGATAATTATTGGTACCGTTTCATCACCAACAACCTCATCCTCCAAAGACCATTAAGTTGCTGACACAAGTAGGGATAAGACGATAAAGGATTTTTATGACGGATTGTGTTAAAAAAAAAAACACTCGCAGTAAGAAGATCGTGATGTATTTCCAATATCAGGATAATCGTGAATATCCTCACAAGTGACTTTAAAAAGCTGTCTGGCTCGCTATCATGGTAGAGAAGTAAAAAATAGTTTGATTTTTAAAAAAATACATGAATTATCATATGAAAGAACTGATTCACACGATGTTGATTTTTTTTTTTTTATTTAGCCTTTATTTATGCAGGAGGACCTTATGATTTATGATTACCTTATTTAAGTTTGTTTCTTGTTCACTAAAAAAGTGTGTCCTATCTGTTATACAATAAAAACATTTGTTTCTTAACAAGGTAAAGTGATTCCAATATGTTTTAGTGCCAGTTCTAAGCATATTTTTGATGATTATAGGGTTAATATTGTGAATCGCAATGATTTTGGACAGGATAGTCATGACATGAAATGTTCATATCGTACCACGCCTAGCCACAAGAGAGATTGTACGTTGATTAAGGGGCATGATGGCACTACAGGAAGAACTTTTCTTTTTCTTGGCCATGACTACATGTATTAAGTAGGTTTTTTCAACTGTTCTGTGGGGGCTGGGAACGTGTGTACGCCAAGTACACTACACAGTAGCACTGAATTGACCGTCAGATTGATCGTGTTTGACAATGTTTCGAATCTCCACTTGTTGATTTTGCTTAAACTTTTCCTCTTCCCCTTCCAGCGAGCAGAAGCAGCTCAGCGAGAGACGGAGTCGCTCAGGGAGCAGCTGTCCTTGAGTAACCAATCCCAGCAGCTCGGCAGCCCGGCCAAGGCCGACCCCGACACGGTAACACATTTCACCGCTCCGCTGATTCACTGCATGGCTGACAAAGAGGTATTGATAGGCTTAAGATCGGCTCTGCTTTGTTATGCTGGAGGCGATCAGCTGATTAAAGCTTCAACTTATGGATCGCCGTAGTCACTGATCTTTAAAGGTCAGGTGTTTGCGTCACCGGTGATGCATTGATTTGTCGACTAATGTATTGATTTCCAAGGAAAGGTTGCCATGGTGGCAACAAATGATCGGCGTATTGATTAACTGATTTATTGGAGCATCTGCTTCATTGATCCCTCGGTGTTGGGTGGTTGTGATTGGTTGATTAATTACCTCCGTTTATTGATCTAAGGGAGGAGGCCTTTTGAAAGGATAATCAGTACATTGATCAGCTTCTGTCGGATCGCTGTAGTGATTAATTGAATGTATCTGAAAGCAGGACTTTGTGTGGGTGGTTTTATGAATACTCTTATAGGTTTTTTATTTTTGCTGATTAGATTAAATTGCTATCTTATTCGGCCTTTAGGAACAGCCGACGGAGGAGGCATCCCACTCAAGTCTGGAGGCGGAGCTCAGGGCCAAAGAAAGGGAGACCGCCCAGCTGGTGGAGGACGTCCAGAGACTGCAGGCCAGCCTGACCAAACTCCGAGAGACCACCAGCTCCCAGATCGCACAGCTGGAGCAGCAGCTCAGCAGCAAGACTGCCATTCTCAAGGTAACAACAGAACACACTGCATTTCATTTATTAGATTTAAGTTATTTTCAAACTATTTTAGCTATTAATTTCTCATAAGACTATTTCTGTATTCTTGTCTTTTTCCCCGCTTTTGTTGTGTATTCTGATCACACCTGTAACTATATTCACACATTCATTTTCTCTCTGTTCTGTTATCTAGAGTGAAATAAGTACATGACATAAAAAAAGATCCAAGGATGGCTTTTATTATTTAATTCATACTCATGTCATGTCATCTCTTTATCTTCAGGAGCTGGAGGAGAAACTGCAGAAGCAAGGCGACTATGAGGAGGTGAAGAAGGAGCTGAGGTGAGGAGCACACACAGAGGAGTGTGTGTGCAGCACAGATCTATTTATTGCATGCGTTTGATGTCTTTAACAATGTTAAACAAGATGCGTGTCATCATTTAAGATGTGTAACTCAATTGAGTGCCCCTATGAAGGTGAAGCTTGTATGTCTGCAGCTTTATGTATTGTCTCTCTGCCCCTCTATCATTTCTTTGTCCTTAAAGAGACAGAAATAGAAAAGCTAACATGCTACACGGCAGATGTGTGTGTCTTTGTGGGGGTTCATAAGGATTTGTTTCTCTCTCTCTCTCTCCTCAGCATCCTCAAGTCTATGGAGTTTGGAACATCTGACTCTGTGCAGGTAAAAGTGACAGTTACAGTCGATCTTCACGTAATGTTGCAGTAATGGTAATTAAAGGTGCTGAATATAGGATGGGGAGCATTTCTATTGCCTCTCAACGGCTCTCAACATGGCGACTGTGGCGGCATAGCTAACGGTGCTAACAACGCTAAACAGTGCAAACAACGGCGAAAGTGCTGACAGAGCTAGCAGGGTTTACTTGAGGGGCAACCGGTGGGTGGGTGCTACGCTTCCGCGATGCCGGAGCACCCTTGAGCTAGCAAGTGGGGCACGCTCACACGCACGAACATGCACTAAAAGCACGCAGGGCCGGCCCGACTTTGTCGACAAAACATGTGAGAAACTCGGATTACACACAGGAGGGAGAGCGAATTCATTCTCTTCTCAGGTAGACATTACTCCCCTATATCTTTACATACCAGCGGTTGTTTGCTGCTATATTAATGCTCCGAATATCAAATTTAGCACCTTTTAAAAGTTATTGCTCAAACAAAATTGTACATTTTGAAGGGAAAGGCCGGAGCCAGGTGATTTTTGAAAAGTCTCATTTTCATTTCTGCTCCACGTGTCCCCTCCGTCAGGACTCATCCAAACCTCTGGAGGTGCTGTTGCTGGAGAGGAACCGTAGTCTTCAATCCGAGAGCGCCGCTCTGCGCATCGCCAACACGGAGCTCAGCGGTAAGTCTGCCCAAATGTAAGGTCATAGTACGGGCTGGGTTCATCAACACTGGCCTGGCTGTTGTCGCAAAAACCTTCACTCAGACCAGCAAAAATGAAAGAAGTGGAGTCCAGTACTCATTGGAGCTTAGATGAGGGATCAGCTGCAGGTAAGGCTGTGAAGAGATTGCATCAGGTTAGTGCATACATACTGTATGTATGCCTTTTTAGATTCTTTTTCTCTGAGAATACTTAACCATTTATCAATGTTTTGGGAATGATTTGGGTCCACGGTATGCAAAAGAAATGCAAAACTTTGCTCATGGTACAGAAATGTTGTTTCTTTAGTCCCACGTGTCACAGAAAGGACGAAAATGTATATTTTTGAATACCGCAGCAGGAGGTCAACCTGCGCAGTAACAAAGTTGCAGCACACAAAAACGAGGACATCCTACTCTCGCCTCTACATCAAGGCTCTTGCCCTCTGCAACAGTGTTTATGGGTTTGAAATGTCATGGCTTTGGGCTTGAATAGCTGAATAGCTTTGAATTGATTAACATTCACAGTAAGGGGAGCTTACTGTCTTACTCAATCATGTTACGGTCTCAATGGTTATGCATTAGAATAATATTTCTCCCAGCGCTTCCATCAAGATGGATTCTAGTAGTTACAAGACTGAGGAAATATAGTTTATAACCATGTTTGTTTTGGTGAATGTATAAATGTAATCAGTCTAACTATTCGGGAAAGAAATGGAATAACCGTCAAAACAGAGTCTGTTTTTTTTGGTGACGTGCATCTGTTTTCTGTTCAGCCATAAAAATTGTTTTTCAATTCAGTTTTATTGCTCCATTTTTTTTTTTTCCTGGATGTATTTTTTATGAACTAAAGACTATGATACTGCATCGCCAACGGAATAATTCAGTGTTTAGGAACACGCCGCAGTAGCCTGGAAGAGGACTCACATGGTGTATTGGCTATGTAAGGATCATTTTACCCTGTCCTGTTACTTCCTCTTTGCCTGCGAGAGAGAGGGAGAGAGGGAGCCTGAGCCCTGGGCCAAGCTAATCTGCCTAAGTGGCACAGTGTCAATTGTTTTGTTTGTCCTTTTTTTTCTTCCAGGCTGTGGCTTACAAGAAAGGTTGAAATCACAAATGCATGGGCACTTTGTCTGGGGGGGGTTGGCAAAAAAGGAAACAAAGTTCACTAATTTGGAAAAAGACTTGATTAAGCTAACTTTTGTTATTTTTATTTTTTTTTCTCTCTCTTTTTTTGGAACCCCTTTTTTGTTGACTCCCCCATAATGCATGGTGTGTTTGACCTTTCTTGTAGGGTCAGCCGGGCGAAAAGGGACAGAAGAGTCCGCACCGAAGGAGGAGGCCATGCCCAGCGACCCCTCTTCCTCGCCCCCTCCTCCCCCTCTCTCTCTTCCGTCCTCCTCCCAGCGACCCCTGTCTCGCACTCACACGGACCCCCTCAACACTGCCACCACCACCACCACCAGCAGCAGCAGCGGCGAAACGCACCCTTTCAGTCCGACGGGCATCGGACAGGACTTCTACTCCCCCGTGTTCCCTCTGGTGGGTGGTAAGATGGCTTTGAACTCCCTGATCCAGCGGCAGCTGCTTCAGACCTTCTACTCCAAAGCCTTGCAGGAGTCGTCCGGGATCCCCGGCGGGGCTCTGCTGTTCACCCCCTTCACTCCGACCCTCAGCTCCATCCCTACCTCCACCCCTGGCTCCGGGGCAGCCGCCATCCCCCTGGCGGCCAGCAGCCCCCAGCCGCCTCCGGCCAGCCCGGACATGGCTCCCGTTAACGGGAGCAGCACCGCTGGCAGCGCCCCGTCCCCGTCGCCCAGCCACTCCGACGCCACCACGGGAAGTATTTTGGACGGGGAAGACATGGACACGGGGGAGATCGCCCGACAGGTCAAAGAGCAGCTGATAAAGCACAACATTGGCCAGCGCGTGTTCGGCCACTACGTGCTGGGACTGTCCCAGGGCTCGGTCAGCGAGATCCTGGCCCGACCGAAGCCGTGGAACAAGCTGACCATCCGGGGGAAGGAGCCCTTTCACAAGATGAGGCAGTTCCTGGGCGACGAGCAGAACATCCTCGCGCTGCGCAGCATCCAGGGACGGCAGAGAGGTGAGTCCGTGTGTGCCTTTTAAATGTGTCCGTGCGTGCGTGCGTGCGTGCGTGGGAGTGTGTGTATGCGCGTCTTGCATGTGTACAGCCCTGCACAGAGCCATCGATTAGCTTGTCAATATGGACTAGCTTTTTTATTTTCCTTTCTCTTTCCCTAACTCCCGTCCTGTGCCACACCTGTGTGTTTTGAGTGAGTTTCCTAGTCACGCACCGATCCCAAGAGCCTCTCCCAGCTATCGTGGTCAATACAGAAACCTTTCACACATCGATAGTATTGATCGGTGGGAACTAGGAGGAAGGCAGGGGTACTGTTAACTACGGGTAGATTCGATTTGCCTGGGCCTGCTTTTGTTAACGCATCAGGACATTTCTGATTCTCAGTGGTACACAAAAATATTACCCACCATAGTCCCACACAAAGTCTGTGTTAAAAATAAGACCGCATTCAGTCAGTATGCCCCCGTTTAATACCTCCTATTAAATATTTTATCCTCCGTCTTTGCCGTAGGTTTAGTGTTCCCGTTAGAGGTAGAGGTTTGATTCCTACTGGGGGCCGCAGATGGTGAAGATCAATGCATTTATGGTACTATAATGTGCACTGGATGGAAGTATCCACACATTCCATATATTTGCAGAGCATTACAGGGCACCGTGTAGTCTAGCCGTAAAAGAAAAGGAGAAAAAACAAAAAAACACACAAGTGCTGTAACCTAGTGTGTGGTATATTGTTTTTAACAGAGGGCTCAGGCCAGCCCCAGCTTAGCCGAATGTTTCAGGATGTTCCGAAGCGGAGAGCCCTCTCCAATACTGCTTCACACACAGGTCTGTCCCCTTCACACGCAGAGATTTTAGCACGTTTCTGTCTGTGTGGCATGTTTGTGTTGGGGTGTCTATGGTGTGTGTGCGCGCCTGTGTGTGTGTGTGTGTGTGAGTTGGCGTTTATTAACTTGCGGGCAGGCATACAGATATACATGTGCCTTGAAGGTAACCGCACAGCACCAGTGACTTGCGTCAACGGAGAAGCCGGCATGTGTATTTAGGGATTTTATTGGTAGTTGTTATTCTGTGGGGAGCATTTACTGTACGAACCCTGTGGCACGTGTGCATGTGTGAGCTCCAGAGGGACCGGAGAAATTATGACAATCCCTCCAGTGTAGTTGCCTCGTAGCTCAGCGGTGGGAATGTTGTTTCTTTGTGCTGTGCTATGGTGTAATTATTTGATGTCCTTATAGGCTCTGTTGTTGTTCTCCTCTGCTGCTCCGTAGTTGGTTATCTCTGCGTCTTAATCTGACGAGATTTCTCATCTCTTCCCGTTCCCTCTTCCTCTCCTTCCAGGTAACATTACCGCCCGCGTCCGCACCCCAGAGGCCGGTTCAGACGAGGCTATCAAGTCCATTCTGGAGCAGGCCAAAAGAGAGCTGCAGGTGCAGAAAGCTGGTGAGTCGTAGTTTTTTCTCCTCATCTCCAGAGGACATCGAAAGCATTGAGGATGATACATTGTGGCTGTGAGTGGTTCTCGGCGTGTCTCACGACGGCCCTTTTTTTTTTTTTTTTTCTCCTCCCTCAACAGACCTGTCCCATGCTCAACCCTCGTATGCAGGACTGAAAGGAGGGGGCAGAGGCGGAGTGGGAGGCGGAGGGGGCGGCGGATCAGATGAGGCTATCCGCTCCATCCTAGAGCAAGCTCGCAGAGAGATGGAGGCCCAACAGACTGCACTGGAGCCCCTCCTCAAAGCCTCATCCTCGTCTTCCTCCTCGGCATCGCTATCTCATAGGGACTTCCTGAGCTCCTCGCTCACCTCCCCCCTTCCCCCGTACAACCCCCTGGCACTCTCCCTCAAGAAGCCTCCCAGCTCCCTCCTGTCCTCCCCCTCGTCCCCGTCTCCCATCCTGGACTTCAGCTCCAGCGTGAAGAGAGAGGGCCGGGCCTCTTCAGGGATCGACATGTCCATGGACGGAGCTCTCAGGCTGGGTCGGGGCTCCGAGGGGTCGGCCCGCTCCGGGAGCTCCGGGGGAGTGGGTTACTGGAGAGAGCAGTGGTGGAGCAACATGCATACAGACCCCCGCAGGACCATGTCCAGCCAGACGGGAGAGGAGAACCACAACCAGGAGGACTCCAAAGAGGTGAGGCGAGGCAGGAAAAAAAAAAAAAAAGCTTATGTGTGCTTTTTTTCTGCCCTACTCTGTTTTTATTACTCTACAGTGGTGGCATGTCTGAGCCATTCTCCGTCTGCGTGTTTCAGGGAATATTGAGTGACAGTCTCTCTCGACACAAACCGTGGAACAAGTTGAACCAGAGGAGCAGAGAGCCATACCTCCGCATGCAGCCGTGGCTCAACGGAGACCAGGGGCAAAACACACACATCCAGCCAGCTCAGAACCAAGGTAAACAAATCACCAGCACACAGAGTACATGGATTCACACAACCAGGCTCTTTGGGTTAGGGCATTACCATGAAAGCCTGATTAGAGCTAGTGGCTAGTTGTTACTGTCAGTCTGTCACTCACACAATCCACCCTCCTCGCCCCCCCCCACCCTTCCACCCCTCCCCTACCCTTCTCCTCCCCACCATCCCCCCATCCTCAGTGCTGTGGCAGTGTCAGCCAGCAAGCTGCTGGTTTGTCATGTCATAGACAAGTTAGTGTTGCAGCGCCAGATGGCAGCTCCGTGTGTGTGTGTGTGTGTGTGCGCGCGCGCTTGCATGTGCGTGTCTCTCTTTCTCTCTGGGGGTGTAAACAGCAGCTAATGTACACTGACAGCTCCTCATGACTGCTCTCTTCCAGCCTGCTGAGCTGCACAGCAGTACTACACAGACAGAGACAGGGAGATGAAGGAATAGGAGGAGGAAGCCAAAAAAGCTTCAAACTGAAAACTTAAGCACCTTTCGCTGTTTGTTTAACAGGAATTAAATTAGCTGATGTAGTGTGACTGGAGTCCCTCCCGAACCCAGCAGGGAGAGGAGATGAAACTCTGCTTTTCTGACATGGTTACATGTCTTCTAACCCGTGCGATTGCGTCTCGCCCTGTCTGTTCTCCTCAAGCAGAGGGCACGCCCAAGACATCGGCGAGCTGCAGCCCCGCTCCAGAGTCGCCCCTCAGTTCAGCCGAGGAGTCCGTCAACGGCCTCGCGGGGGATCCGCTCGCATCCCAGTCCTCCGGTCTCAAACCCTTGTCTGAGGATCCCTCAGGTGGGGAGTCTCAGCCCGGCACCCCGCTGCCTGTCCCCGGTCATTCGGGTCTCAGCATCCAGGAAATGGTCGCAATGTCTCCCGAGCTTGACACTTACGCCATCACCAAGAAGGTTAAGGAGGTGTTGACTGATAATAACCTTGGTAAGAAACAGAAGAGGTGCTGTCTGTGCGGTTCCCCCTTCCCCACCTCACTGAATGAATTATTCAGCCGTTGAATCAGTTCTCTGAAAATGACCATTTCCCCCTCTCTCTGTCTCGCTAACCAGGCCAGCGTCTGTTTGGGGAGACTATCCTGGGTCTGACTCAGGGTTCTGTCTCAGACCTGCTGGCCAGGCCCAAACCCTGGCACAAGCTCAGCCTGAAGGGCAGAGAGCCCTTCGTCCGCATGCAGCTCTGGCTCCAGGACCCACACAGTGTGGAGAAACTCATGGACATGAAACGCCTGGAGAAGAAAGGTGTGTAGTAGAAGCTCAATGACGAGGAATAAATGCATACAGAGCGGCATGCCTCCCCCCAAAAAATAATGAACAAAAAGACTCCGACAAAGAACGACTTTCATGTTATCTGCTTAAGCATGCATTTATTTTATAAATACATCCGCAAAAAAAAAAAAAAGAAGCAGGCTTTGAATTACACATGCACATCTGCACACACAAATATCCTTTGTGCAGGACAGCAGAGCATGTTGTGCAGATCACAGTCATCTTGGTGTGATGTCAGTACCAATCAGGACCGCAGACATCACATACTGTATTAGATGTGACAGCTAGGGGACTGCCGGGGGCCTGCTTACTCACAGTCATCAGCACTCTTCTTCATCATCGTCATCATCATCATAATAATCACCAGTGTCTATAAGCTCGTATTTTTTTTTTAATCATTTGTAAGCCCGTAGCTCCTTCTATCACTCCATCAGTCTTTATTCCTTTCTATTTGTATGATGCGTTTAAGAATCAGCGAAGCCAAGAGGGCCTCGCCCTCCTCGCTGCCTCCCAGTGACCCCCCTGACTGCCCACTTGAAGCTCTCTCTGTCTCTGTACAGACGGGGTACTTGAACCTGCCAGTAGGCAACGAGCATCCGGGATCAGTTTAGCCTCCTGATATAATCGCCAGACTACGCACAAGGGCAAAAAAACACAACTGACCTTACACCAGTGCGTTCGGGGTCTGGACGGGCGGGGTTTACTCTCCATTCAACTTTGTTTCAGATTATTGACCCCAAAGTAATGCATCCAAATAGCAGCGGGGGAATAGTCCTGGCCGACGGCGGAGCCCGGAGGAAAGACACGGACCTAGTCTAGAGTAACCGCATTTGACCTCTCACCCTCGCGGTGCAAGCCCGCGAGGCGGCGCGCAACTTTCCGAGCGGTCTAACCTTGCTCTGAGGGGTTTTTCCCCCCTGCAACACTAATATATCTGGCAGCGTGTATTGGGGTTGAGAAAATGTCAACCTCATGCAAAGCTGCCATGAGCTGTTCATTTTCAGCTGCCCGGTGCCCCCGAGTGAATGGTGCTGCTTGTTTGCTTTAAAATGGAAGAGATGCTTTTCATTGTTAGAGCTCCCTGAGAAAGACGATAGCACCACCTAGTGGCTGTTTATTTTAGAACAGTGTCTGATACACAATAGGTAACACAATACATTTCCTGGTGGCATGCCTTTGTCAAACACGGAACATCCAACTGTGACCGACTGACTGTCTCACTGTCTGCTTTGCCCTGAAGTTGAGTGTGTGCTTTTATGCTGATTATTATGCTCATCATTATCACTGTTCCTTAGTCTACCGATTATGTTCTTGGACAATTGTTTGGTCCATAAAATGTCAGAAAATTGTGGAAAAAAAATCCCATCAGTCCAGTGGGACACCTTCAAATGTCTTGTGTTGTCTGGCCAACAGTCTCAAACTCAAATATATTCAATTCACTGCCATAGAAGAGAAAGACAAGAGGCAAATATTCATATTTGAGAAGCTGGAAAAAGTGGAAATTTTTACAGTTTTTGCTTAAGAAATTGCTCCAACAATTAATTGATTCTGATTAATTTTCTGTAGATCGACTAATCGAGTAGTCGACTAATTAACTAATTAATAGCTAACTAATAAATCTGCTGATCCATAATAGTTGTGCTCATCATGCTCATCAACAAAGATACCGGCCTCTGTTAACAGCGGTGGATTGTAACTTCGTACATTTACTCAAGTACTGTACTAAAGTACAGTTTTTTATTACTATATACTTCTACTCTACTACATTTTGGGGGATTTAGATTATTAATACACAATATAAATCAACTAATAAATTATAATATATTATTATAGATTAAGCTACCCAGCAGTATATTGAGTAATTAAAATGAGCTCCACCTTTACCAGCTTCAAGTGATGAACAGTGTGATGAACACATGAATGCGTCAATAATTATGAAAATGAAATGGGTCATTCTGCATAATGAGTACTTTTACTTTTGGTACTTTAAGTATATTTTTGTGCTAATACTTTTGTACTTTTACTTAAGTAAGATTTTGAATGCAGGACTTTTACTTGTAACAGAGCATTTTTACACTGGTATTGGTACTTTTACTGAAGTAAAAGATCTGAGTACTTCTTCCACCCCTGTCTGTTTACTACAGCACAGAATCTAAAAACCAATACTAAAATTGGTGGTTTTAGACGAGATCGCTAATCTGCTGCAGATATTATGTTATAATTAATATTCCCTGTATATATTCATCACGTGAATGTATTTTCTGAAGTACTGATGTCCCCTTCTTGTTTTTGTGTCCCTCTTCAGCCTACATGAAGAGGCGGCTGAGCTCCTTGAGTGACAGCCATTCTGTTGACGTGGGTCTAGTGGGTCCAGATTACATGCAGGGCTCCCAGAGCCCGGGGCACCAGCACCTGAAGAAGGCCCGGGTGGTGCTGGGCCCAGAGGAGAAGGAGGCCCTGAAGAGGGCCTACCAGCAGAAGCCCTATCCCTCCCCCAAAACCATTGAGGAGCTGGCCTCCCAGCTCAACCTGAAGACCAGTACTGTCATCAACTGGTTCCATAATTACAGGTCAGCACTTGAATGTGGACCCATTGCCTTTGAGTGTTTGTATCCCAAGCTGTTCTTCAACAGGCATTTTTAGATCATTTAAGTTAATCTAACGGTATTTTTGTCGCCTATAATTGTGTTTGTTTTATTGAACTTATAGGTTTGCCTATAAGTTCCTAACATTCTCTGTGTAGAAGTGAATTTTCTAGAAAGGTTTTTGCAGTTGGCTATGTGTGTATGTGTATAATAGATCGTGTTGTATCGGTAAATAAATGATTATTGTCTAAGGAAGGGCTTTAGTTCCTGCCCTGTTCTCATTAGTGCGCTCGCACAATGTTTTGAGATCAGTAAAATGTGTTGCGTCTGACGAATTGAATTCCAGGATTTTGAGTAGCGTGACTGAACTCGTGTGTCTCTCTAACAGGTCACGTATCCGGCGAGAGCTCTTCATAGAGGAGATCCAGGCAGCTGGAGGGTTGGGGCCCGGCAGCGAGGGGGGCTCCCCTTCCCTCCGCGGGTCCAAATCGGGAGAGGGGGACAGCTGTGACGGGACAGAATCCGAGGGCACGGTGGAGACGCGCCAGGGACTGGGCCTCGGCCTGGAGGATCACAGAGGAGCATGCAAAGACGACATGGAGGCCGAGTCTGAGGCAGGGGGCTCTAATAACTCCCCTGACCAGCTAGACTGCGCCACCTCGGGCTTAGCCGGGCCGGGCTCCAGCTGTGGGCAGGGCGGACTGGGGCTCTTCAGCCTCACGGAGGCATCCTCCAGTGGCTCTGCCTCTAGTACTAACATCCCGGCCTCTGGCCCCGCCAGAAACCCCAGGGACAACAATCTGCGCAAGAAGAAAGCAGCCAATCTCAATAACATCATCCACAGGCTGGAGAAGGCTGCCAGCAAAGAGGATCCCTCGGAGTGGGAGTTCTAGCTCCCTTTCTGACCATCCTTCATCCCTCTTGTCTCATAACCTCACGACCTCTAACCTTGGACCCCTCCTGCTCTGTTCCAGTTGGAGAGTGGACACAGCCAAAGTCAAGCTCAGCAGCCATTTTTATTACATAGAAGCTTTCCGAAAAGAGGAAAGAAACAAAGAGTGGTTGGCAAAACCCTTAAAAAAGAAGATTTACTGAATACCTAGAAGAACAAAATAAGAGAACTTACGTGTCTCTCCGTTTTTTTTAAAACTGAGTTTTGTTTTTGTACTGAGAAAAGCACTTAGCCGTCCTGCTGGCCTCCGGCCCTGCTGTACCTCCCCCCTATCACCAGCCACTGGTGCACCAGACTGGTTAGTCCTGAGCTGGGGTCTGACCCGCAGCTGGGGTTGAAACCTGGACTCAGTAACACAGGCAAGGCCTGACACAGCAGCTGTCACAGTGATAGACACTGATAGATGATAGATAGAGACAGGAACTCTCTTACAAGAACTCTCACTTTCTTAAAGGAGATTTTTTCCGCTCTTCTTCTCACCTCCCAAGTGTCCACAAACCTCCCCTCACTCAGTGAGACGCCTCATTTTTCACACTGTAGAGTGACTGTTACAAACCCTTTGCCTTTTTCACTCACTGCGTGTGTGTGTGTGTGTGTTTGTGTGCGTGTTTGTATGTTAGGGGTTGTGTCAGTGTGCACCTGTTTTGTGTGTATGTGTACACACACCCAGAAATGGTGTGTACGTGCGTGTGTGTGTGTGTGTGTTCTCTTCTCAATGGCAGCATGTTTTCTTTTTTATCTCACTCCTACACTCTTAAGAGGGTAGTGGAAGGCCTGCCGGCTGAGCTGCCATGGTTACTGATGTAAGCGAGATGAACTTTGACCTGTCGTGTCCCATATCCTATCCTGCTGACAGCCATGTGATGGCCAGAAGGATCTCTAATTCCTCACAAACACGCGCACTCATCTGAAGAGGAAGGATGGAAGGAACCCTCCTTTTGCCTCCTTAAAACCCTTCTTTTAAGGATGAAGGATGATCTCTTTTTTTTTTTTTGTCGTATCGCAATTTGGTTGCCAATAAGAGATTGCACAGTCTATCGACTCTAAAGAGTACAAAATAGGGAATTTTAGGAAGCGTTTTTAATTAGTACAAAATAAGAACAGAAAATAAGAGAATAACAAGTTACTGTTTTTTTTTTTTTTTAAAAAAAGAAAAACCTGAATTAGAGTGGAATAATGTTGCGTTGTCGAAATACGATACAATGAATTCACGTAGTACTGTAGCTGTCTGACATGGTGATACTATACGTGTCTCTCTGTTGTTTTTTTTTAGGTTGTGCACGTCACAGCTTTGACCCAGCACTGGACCTGCTGGGTGTGTGTGTGTCTGCACCGCCGACAAAAAAAATTCTCTGTTCACAAACACACATCTTTTTATAGGCCAAATCAGGAAGAGTGTGTGTGTATGTGTGTCTGCGTGTGTGTGCGTGTGCATTTGTATTTGCCTGCATGTAAGTCGGGGTTTGAGGTCAATTCACTAAAAATGTAAGATTATCAACAAATGATATTCTTGACTGAAAAAAATGTGTTTTTAGCGAATCGACGCGGAGTACTCGATTAATCGGTACTTTGTGTTGATTGAAAGTGAATTCACCCCAACCCTGGTGTGAGTAGTTACCACTCTCCTCCAGTCTATCCTGTATCCAGGGATGTTTTTGCATTGAATTCTACTGTATACACTACAAATTATAAGGCATATCACCTCCTCCCTGTCCCACACAAGCCCTCAGTGCCTGTCAGCCTACTGCCTCCCCTTTGTGTGTGTGTGTGTGTTTGTGTGTGTGTGTGTGTTTGCGTGGGTGCATGTACACACACGCCTGTCAATACATGCGTGTGCACAAGCGCGTGCGATTGAGGAGCGTGTTCAGTGTTTCCAATGAGTGGGGTCATATTTCGTATCTACTTGCACACACTACTAGTGCACAACTGACACCCTTCTTTAAGCTGTTTGATGCGTTACCATTACATTAATCTTCTCACAAAAGTAGTGTAATACTATGATTTACTGTAGCTTGGTTTTATTGCTATTTTTTGCATTTATAGTTTTTTGGTTTTTATTCTGCTTATTTATAGGTGCTGTATTTTTTTCATTTAATGTCTTATCATTTGAGTTGTCTATTTTTTAAGGGATTATACTGTTCCTGAGGGCAAGTAACATTTTTATTAGACGTATAGACTGCCGGCAGTATTGGTTAATATTTACAAAGATGTACTAGTTCTCATTTGTTTGTATATTCATGAATCCTAAAAGTTTAGTGTCATTTCAATAGCTTTTGAAAAAAAAATAATGTGTTTGCTACAGTTCATGCTCCCGTAAGCATTAAGCTTTTTACACACAACAGTTATGCTCTTTAAAATTGCTAGCTCGAGAATCAAAGGACATATCAAGATCAGTGAATATATGATAGCATATCTCTTTTTTCCTGTTTTTCCTATCCTCCGATTTATGATTTTTTTTCGGCTGTTTCTTGAGCAAGCCCAACACTACCCGCTCGGCAGGGCATGCAGCTTTCTTTAGATTAGAGGTCACCCGCTCGGTAATCACGTTCAACATCATTTATTGTCAACTAGGTCAAATGAAATTAACCTAAACTTGAAAACGCAAGTCAACTTGAAAGAGGTCATATCTGCCAAATTGAGATTAGAGAAGTGTACCAGCTAGCAGGAGGTGCTACATCAGATTGAACAGATAGCCAGCCTATATGATTATGCAGAATTTCTATTGCAGTCCGTGAACGAAGCACTTATTAGGATCTCTTTTGAAGACTTAACTATGGGACAGGGTCTGAAAACACTACAACAAGAGTACGGTCCTGGGATCCTGGGAAATGTATGCCTTTTTTAAAAAAGTGGTTGTGAACCAAGCACAGACTCCTTCTCCGCATCCTAACACTAAAATTAAACCATAAGATAGCTGCACCCGTGTTTTCTACGTGATGAACTATATTCTCAGACAGTATCCCCCGTATTTCAGACTACAGATAGCTTCGTGACAGAAAAGGGCCGTCGTCCTGTACAGTTGTAGATATTATGAGCACCTGTCTTGGTTTCTATCCAAAAAATCTCAGTCCATCTTAAGCCTCCCCCTTTTTCCCCTGAATGTACATCAAGATGTATATCGCAGCCTGTCAAAAGATACCGATAACCTCGTTGCACTGCATTACGATGCATTAGCTTAAAATTGGATTTTCTAGTGTATCTAATAATTGTAAAAAAAAATTCCTCAAAACATTGGCGCTTCCTGCGGACGACTGATGTGAAACATCTGTCGTCCGCAGAACACCGAAGGTTTATCGCCTTCTGTTGGGACTGCTTGGACTGGACAACCACGGTGCGTTTTTAATGGTGATGAATAGCTACTGTAAAGTATATAAGCACTTAACCCATTTGCCATTTTATAGCCAGATCCATCAACTCACCTAAACCACGTGAGATCATCAGATTTGTGCCTTTAACTGCCAAGCAGGGCACCAAACTAGTGATGTCATTAGATGTCGACGACTTCACTCGGTTTGTTCGTAATATATCCCGCGTCTTGACCCAAAATTAATTTCTCATACGCTTCATATTGGTACTTTTAAAGTCAGCTCTCTGGAGAGGGTTGTATATAATTCCTGGAGTGCAGTGAAAGAGTTAAAAAAAAAAAAAAAAGGAGAAGACGAGCTTGTGTATTCTAAACGACTGATCTGCAGACGCGTTTCGGTCCGGGTCTTATTTCAGACAGTTGTTTTTTTTTTTTTTTTTCCCACAATGCATTTCTTACGTTGTACATAACCTTTAACTAGCAGCGAAAAAGGCCAGAGCATTGAATGAAGGAGGAAGCATGCAGAAAAACAGCGTACACTGTAATAACACTGAATTTATTCATAGGGCATTTTGTATTTTTCTGTTTGTGTCAGGTTTGCTGTGACATTAATAACGGCACTACAGGTATTGATAATGACGTGTGCCAATTCTAATGGTTATTTGGACAAAAGAGACGTGTAAATACAGTCGATCAAGTAGCTATTGAGTCACTATTGTCACAGTATGCTTTTGTTTTGAAGGCAGGAGGAGAGAGAAGGGACGATTCAGGACTTTTCCATGATCCACAGATATTTTTCTACAAATTTAAATCAGATGATTCTATACACTGTTGAATAACATTGTAAAGGTGTAACAGATGCTGTATATCATATCATGTTTTCTGAAGTCGTAAAGCTTTACTGTATGATCTGTTGAAGTAGTGGTTGTTCATTTTGACACATTAGTTGTAATGGAAAGCCCGAACAGCAGCACTGGTCACCATATTCAGGAAAAAAAAAAAAAAAAAAGAAAGAAAGAAAGAAAGAAAGAAAAACCTCAGATGTTTTTTGTAATACTTTTAGAAATATATCTTATGAAGTGGGTTTTGTAAGGAAACACTTTCCGAATCAGTGGTGCTGTAAGCTGTATGCATAGCACACTCAGTAATACATCCACACATAATACAGCACAATACACTCATCCTTTTAAAAACCCCCCCCCTCCACTTTTACTTGCGTGCTTTTTATTTTTGTTTGTTTTTTCGCTCACCTCTCACATTGGCTAATTTTTAAGTCTTAAACCATTTCCTCTTATCTCTTCAGTCATGCTTAACACCCAGAGATCAACTCTGGAGCGATTAAAAACATTTCAGTGAATGCTCGCGAGACTTAAAAAAAAAAAAAAAAAAGAGGAAGCAAAAAGCCAAATAGTGAAGTAGTTATCCACCTCTGTTGAAAGGTTGCTGACAGTTTTCTGAATGTTGCTACCTTGTGTCGTCGCTTCAGTTCACCCATAGCTTAAAACCACAGTGTAGTCTGACAACCAAATGACCTGGGGGAGATTATCTTCACCCCCTCCCCCTTCCTTTTGGAAAGCTTTAAGATGCTTGTTGAGGCTTTAGCGAGTTCAGAGTGTTTTTTAGATGATTTGTTCCAACCTCGTCATCAACAATGTGGAAGTAATAATTATCATAACTTCTCCCACTGCTTATTTTGTGAGTGTGTGTGCGCGTACATGTGTGTTGTAGTACAAAAGGCTGCATGACTGTAAAGGGATGGTTAAGATGTTTTTTTTTTGTTTTCTTTGAAAGTTGTTTCCCTAGCACTTCTGTCACTCCTGAGATGCTTTCTTTCCTCCGTTTCGGGGTCTCCCTCCCTTTCGTTTTTCCTCATGTATCATTGTTTTCTTTATCTTTCTATTTACTAAACGTATCATGTTGTTTGTTCTCAGCACTGTAAAACAGTCCCTTCTACAACATTGAAAAGCAATATCACTGTATGAAACGTTCACAATGTATTTGTTATGATTGACATTTGATTCATCATCATTATTATTCACATGCACCCTAGGTGTGATAATTGAAGTAAATCTCTTTTATACAAATACTAAAAGTGTGCTGTGGTAGTTTGTTGTTTTCTTTTGCCCAAAAAAAAAATCGTGTTGGAAATGTACTTTTTGTTGAACACATGGGATGGTGAAATAAGTATTCTCAGAGAAAGAGATGAGTTAGAAAGCCAGGGAAGAGGTGTAGCGGTAATCTTACAGTCATGTTGTGGATATTGGACTGCCATTTACAGCCTCCACAGGTGAGCTATTTTGGGAACTATAATTAAAATCTGAAGACAAACGAGGAACCTGAATAAAAAATAATCTTTATCATCTTCGTTTTTCCCGTCTGCCCTCAACAGGCCGTTATGCAGAGCTGCAGGTGGAGTTTTCGGCCGCGGTGCGGACCAGCGCCGAGCAGAAGGAGCTCATCCTGAAGCTGGAGCACGACCTGAGCACCATCCAGGCCATGTCCTCCCTGCCGCGCCCCGACGCGGACGGGTCGGAGGTCGGCAACATGGAGAACATCCCTGAGCCGATCAAAGAGGCCTCTGCGATGTTTGCTGGTATGTCCCTGGATTTTAAAAGTTAAAATATTGGGGGGGCATTGTTTTCTTTGGACTGTCCCCTTGACTAAGACAAAAGTTGCAACAGCGTCCCCACAATATCTCAAAAGTGATATGGCTCTTTTGAATTAGTACAATTAAGTGCACACAGAATTGAAGGTGATGTACTCCTTTATTGAAATATACTCCTTTTATTTAAATGCAAACCTTTAAAGGTGTTATTGATAACATTCAGCCACTAGATGTCGCATTCTCCCTCTCCCTTTCCATTGTATTCACTTCACAACAAGTGGTTGCCAGGCACGTCAATCGCAGCCATTTATCCGTTTTTTTCCACACTAACTACGACACAGAGATACCATGCGATACCAACGTCATTTTATTATTGGCTCGCGAGGCTTGTTAGAAGTTGGAACCAAACGTCAGATATCTTCCACAGAGATAAACAAAACATTCATTTTGGACCCGCCAACATTTTTTAAATGATTAATTCACAATCATAATATTATTATTTTTTTTCAGGAAAAGCCATACTTTTATTCAGCGACTTTCTAAAGGCTCTGTGGATGTACTTTTTTTTTCTTTTTCTTTTTTTAATATTTGTCAACATAAAAATGTTTGCAAAAAGACCTTTAATTTAAACCTTAAAGGTTCAGACAGAAAGCAAAGTTAATTTGCCCCAAACAGCCAGTGTACTGTATCCATAAATCAGATTCATGAAGCAAATTTCGTACTCAGGCCAAAACACTTTCAGCTTGCGTTCAATTTGTGTCTAATCACGTCTTTACATTGACTTTGCAGTGATAATAACCAAAGACCTCCCCACCACCACCATCACCACTCTCCCTAACAAATGTAGACTACTCCATAACATTAAAGATTGATGACTAAATAAGCAACTATCGAAGTTGTTATCTATTAAGAGCTAATCTGCTTCATTAGGACTGTGTGGATGTGGTTTGATCAGATTTGATTAATAGTGGCCTCGGCGACATCAGCCAACAACCCCAAGACTTTCTAGACATACTGATTAAAATATTACTAAACTTTTCCCCGCCCACTTCAAACCAGTGAGAAGAGCACAAAAACAAAAATCTCTCATATGAAATAACAGAAACTGTTTTAAACTTTGACAGAAGATTTTGTGTTCATGCAGAAACCGGTCCATCATAATAAGAATCTGATTGAGAAAATAAGTCTTCAGGGCCTTCTAATTAAATAAATGTATATTCAGGTGTTGGTTAATGTCATTTTAGTTGCTTTTTCATTTTTTCCCCCTCTATATGTTGGAAAGAAAGTCAAAATCATTGTATCTTAACTCTCAAACTAAGGCAAACTCTTTTGAAATAATCAACCAGCTTTGAGGCGCGTGTGAAATTTCCTAATTAACAAGTCTTTGAGGTGAGAGCATGTGAATGTGGTGCCAGTCCTCCCTCGAAGTCTGACTTGCAGACAGCACAGCTTCTCTCATTGAAATGAGGTAAACCTGCTGATGCTCAGCAGGAGGGTTGCCTGTTTTTTATACTGCCAACTAGTCTTATTAGAGTGATTTAAGTAGTTCTTTCCTTTCATGTTACACTCAAGATGGAGTTCAAGTTTTGAGATGTTCACAAGAGTTAGAATGACGCAGCCTGTCTGCAAATAAAACAGATAATAGCATCAGATTTAACTGCAAAATATACCCGTTTTCAAAATTTTGTTGATCACAAAATATGACCATATACGCATGTTCATAGAGGAAGTGAATCGTGGCATTTAAGTGTATCTGTGTTACTTCCAGGTCCAGGACTGGGCCCCCAACCTGAGCTTCCTCAGGGCCAGATGGACTCTCTGCTCTCCATCATCTCCAGCCAAAGGGAGAGGTATCGCTCCCGCAATCAGGAGCTGGAAGCTGTGAGTCACGATCTCTCTCTCTTTCACACACAAACACACACACACACACACACACACACACCCTGTATTCCTGTGTCTTTTTCTGGGAGAACTAATTTCTCATCCGTTTGTATTCTCTGTCCCCTGCAGGAGAACCGCTCCATGCAGCAGACCATGCAGGCGCTGCAGAGTGAACTGGACAGCCTGAGAGCTGACAACATCAAACTCTACGAGAAAATCAAGTTCCTGCAGAGCTACCCTGGCAGAGTGCGTGTGTGTGTGTGTGAATGAATGTGAGATGTTTTTGTTGATTTGGTAGAATCAACCCTGAAATATTTTGCAGGAAATTCAGATCTGTGTGTGTTTTCTCTGCGCTGTAGGCTGGAGGTAGTGACGACACCGTGATGCGCTACTCCTCCCAGTACGAGGAGAGACTGGATCCGTTCGCTTCCTTCAGCAAGAGGGTACAAGACACACACCTTCACCTCACCTCCTCTCTTAAACTCTCTGAAACCACCTGCTATCTCTTGGTCCATTTTGTTTTTTTACCATCGTAATTTCGTCCTCTGAAATCTGACAACTGACCAAACATGTTTGCAGCACCGCTACAGTAGAGCTTCAGTTGGTGTCATTCCTACAGAATCAAAGGCCAAGTTCTTATTTGTACATTTTGCACTGCACATAATTTATATTTGTTGAGAATAAGAGACCAGTTTAGCCAACATGTGTATTGAGTAAGGGGGTGACTCAGAAAATTCTAGTTTCACTATTGCCATTTTAATTGCTGTCACACAATTGATGATGATGGGATACAAGCAACAAGCCTGTGTCATGTTTTGGGCCTTGTCTAAAGTCATTCTGGGAAATGTAGGAGCTGAATTAGAGGTCGAAACAAATTACATATTCTACCACAGACTGGCAGTATCTAAAATGTAAAAAACATTTGAAAGTGTATTTTAAATACTAAAACATTAGTCTGCACGTATTCACACTTTCCAAAGACGGTGTATTTTGTCGTTGAGGCCCTCTACTCTGTGTTTGCAGGAGCGTCAGCGCCGATACCTGAGCCTCAGCCCCTGGGATAAAGCGACTCTGAGCCTCGTAAGCAACCAAACACACACTCAAAACTTTACATGTTCGATGCGACCTCTCGACTAATCCTCCCGTGTTTGTGTCCGTCAGGGTCGTATGATTCTCTCCAACAAGATGGCCAGGACTATTGCTTTCTTCTACACCCTGTTCCTGCATTGTTTGGTCTTCCTGGTGGGTCTCCTTTCAACCCCCTGAGCAGCTTCTGATACATTAACGGCACTCTGTGTAATCAGCTTCAGTGATCTTTTGAACTGTTTTTTTTTTTTCTAGGTGCTGTACAAGACGGCCTGGAGCGAGAGCATCGGCAGAGACTGCTCCGCCTTCTGCGCTAAAAAGTGAGTTTGTTCATCCATTTGTTCAACATGCCGTTTTAATCATACGAGCAAGTACCTGATGCAATTTTTTAATTTTCTCTCTCACTCCCAGGTACTCTGACCACCTCCACCGTTTCCATGAGAACGACCAAAACCTTTAAGCTGGTTCCACATTCAGCAGCACGCATGTCCTGCATAAAAGTTTCCCTGACTATGCTCCTCATGAAGAGGCTTCGCTTTTGTTTCCGCAGTAGCTAAAATCTCCACTAGGGGGCGGCTTAGGGCTGTAAATCAAAAACAGTTTCTTCTTGTTTGATTTTCTTGATCTGTAATAAGTTGCAATTAATATATAAGTCTAGCAAAACTATAACTTAAGGTTGCTCCTTATACTCTTAACATAATACTGAAATCCAATCATTAATCGTATAATGTAAGTTGTGCCGTTGTAGCACAAGTTTAATGAAGTTAAGATTCTGTTGATCTTCCTATACCAAAGGGACCACAATACTCGGGTTGCGTTGTTTTTTTTCTGGGTTTAGCTGGAATTTAGAATAATGAGAGAATTGAATCAGTAAAGATAAAGTTGATATAAGATTATAGGTAATATGGTTAACATTATAATTTATGTTTGATTAGAGAGTGTACTGTTATTAAGGAGGAAATGGTCATTTTAAGAGTTTATGGTGGTGGAACAATATATACAATAGTTGTAAGTTTACTTGTCATTCCTCTGAGATTTGCCCTACTGGAGTTTGACTAATACGATTGATTAATTGGTAAGTACAGTTTTAATGACTTGTGTCTTGTGGCGCAGAAATCACCTTGTTACGTTATTATCTAGAGATTAAATGATGAGGGTTTGCAGCAGTAATACACTAATGATTACTGAATCTATCATCCTAATATTCTTCTCCTAGACAGATTACTGTGCATGTTTACCAGCTTACTTCTTTCTTTTCTGACATTGCAGATATATTCCAAATAAAGACTATGCAGTATTTTTTCTCTTATCATTTTAATTCCAATAGCGTTATATGGATAGGCTCATGTTGGGTTACGGTTTGTGAACGGCCCTCACACAGAATCTATTCATGAGAATACTGTAGTTTTGCACTTTTGCAGCAAGGTTGTTTCATTTTATTTGCTGTTAAAGGATAAATCTCAAGATATTCTGTCTTTTTCTTATTGTCAACCAATCTCATGAAAAGACCAAAACCAAGTATGAATTCATCCTCCTATGTATCATCTGTGTAGCCCAAGCACGATACATCTGATTCCTCTGTGCCACAGAGCCAGAGGTTCTCAAACTTTTTGGATGTGTAAGGAAGTTAAAACTGGTCTTGTGAACCAGTGTGAGGGGTGGGGGCAGTTATCTGCCTTTTAATTCTGAATTGACACAACTCATTTTTCATAGCGTGCAACAGCGACAGACAGAGGGTTTTTGTTCCTTCTTACACCAAGCCTACTTTTTTTTGTGGCTGACAGCGGAGAAGCACTTCATGAAAGTATGTGGTACAGACAGGCCAGTGAGAGGTTTTCACCTCTAATAGACCCACACGTTCTCATCCCAACTCGTCACGCAATGAGGCTTTGTCAGACCTCTCTGCGTAACTTTTCAGTCGCAGTAAACACGTGCTTAACATTGTGAATTAAACAAACACATGCTTAGGTTTGAGCAACAAAACCACTTAGTTAGGTTTAGGAAAATGTGACGTGAACACGAGACACGAACGAACAGCTGATTGTAATGTGAAAGTGAAACTTAAGGCACGGGACACGAACAGCGGTATTACTATTATTGCCTCATTGATAGTGCAGGCAGGATGATGGTGATGGTGCAGGGTGGAGGGAGATATCAATCTACCAGTAGGCCTACTCAACATCCACTTGTCCCCATTTCCTCTGTCTGATCATAACCTCACCCAGTTCGCTATTCCATCCCCAACCCCACGTCCACAACTTCTCAGAGAAACACTAGATCTATCAATCTCCTCCCACTCTCAGATACGCTCTCTAGTGCTCTCCCCCTGGAATCAGCCCTAACCTCACCTGATGATCTCGCCAAGAACCTCAACTCCACCCTCAACACACTGGCACCTCTCAAAACAAAAACTGTCTCCTTCAACACCTCTGCACCCTGGTTCACTCCTGAGCTTCGCACAATGAAACAGACTGGCCGCCTACAAACTCCACCTCTCTGCTTACAAAGATGCCTTCACCGCCTAAGTCTACCTGCTTCACCATCATCATCATCATCATCATCAGTCACTCCAGCCGTAACCCCCAAGCCCTCTTCTCTAGCCCCGTGCTGATGCCTTCTCTACCTCCAAACCTGAGCAATGCAGCTCTTTCCTTCAATTTTTTGTTTTCAGTGACCTCCTCATCTCCGCTGACACCGGAGCCCTTAACATCCTCATCCTCCCTTTACTTGAGTGTAGCCTTCGTCACCGGTAACCACAACATCCTGCTCTCCAGACTTGAAGGCCTCGGTATCGAAGGCACTGCACTCAGCTGGCTCCGGTCCTACATCACCAACAGATCACACTTCATCTCCTTACGCAACCACTTCTCTGTCTCATCCACAGTCACACAAGGCGTTCCCCAAGGATCCGTACTCGGCTCACTCCTCTTAATCATCTACACCCTCCCTCTCGGTCAGATTATCCGCCATTTCAACCTGGATTTCCACTGCTATGCCGACGACACCCAGATATACCTCGGCACCAAAAAAAACCCACAACCCACCCACATCGACTCCTGCCTCTCTGCAATAAAAGTCTGGATGCAACAACATTTTCTCAAACTCAACAGTGAGAAAACTGAACTCCTCCTCATAGACTCCAAGTCCACTCTCAGCAAAATCAAAGACCCCATAGGCTACTGATGGCACTGTCTCACCTTCCTTCCAGGCACACAACCTTCGCATGATCCTTGACCCCACCCTCTCCATCGACCCCCATATCCGCCAAATCCTCCTTCTATCACCTTGGCAATATTGCTAAGATCAGGCCCTCTCTCGCATGCTCTGCTGCTGTAACACTGATCCAAGCCTTCATTTCCTCCCGTCTTGATTATTGCAACTCACTCCTCTACGGCATCAGTGCTAACTCCATCAACAGACTCCACCTCAGATTCCTGTCTCCCATCGGATCAACTACAAATCCCCCCCCCCCCCCCCATCCATCCTTGTGTTTCTGAGGTCGTGTCTTGAAGCAATCCCCCAAGTTGCGAAACTCTCGCGAGATGGTTAAGGTTATGATGGGTTGTCGGGCAGTGAGTCTTGCAAGAGTTTTGGCACCTGTGTCTGAGTCACATTGTCTGTTGTTTGTCTCCGCACCGCTCCTTAGTGTAAAGTGACTTTGAGTTCTTGAAAAGCACAATACAAATTCAATTTAGTATCATTATTATGTCTTCTTCTTGCCAGATAACATCTTTGCGGCCCAGTTGTTGAAAATCACTGTCGTAGAGCTCCATTGTTGTCCAAAAACACATCAACAAGCCACAAAGTTGCACTGAGTCACATGTTCCTTCATAACCATGAGCATGGGCACTGTAGTTTAATTTGAGTCAATCCCAATTTCCCCAAACACTGTCTTGCTGCTGTAAATACTCACTAGAGCACCAAATGTGTATCAATACGCAGCTGAAAATAGTCCCCAATAAATGCACTATTAACTCCTGTTTGAGTAATGTTGGCTAAAAACTACAGTGCCCTGCTGTTCTTTAAGACATTAGTGAGCCTTTTTTTTTGCATGGGATTTATTGACAATAAGAAAGAAAAAAAAAATTTCACCAGCCTTATTTAAACAAATACTAATATTACAAGAGTCTCTTTTACAGAAGTCATGATGGTAAAGAGACACGTGTGGGCTGATGTGAGGAAAGGTCTGTTTAACAGCTGAACCAAGAGGAAGAAGAAGGCGAAGCGACTGACTGATGTCTGCTCTGAAACACACACGCACACGCAAACGCACACACACACACACACACACACACAGAGGGAATAAATGTGCTGATCGGTGAGTCGAGCCTCATAGTCCCACTGATGGCTGCCTGCGTTTGAGTATTAGACTGCATTTTTCATGAGAGGCCTCCTCTTAAAGAGCACCTCAGCTCACAGCCATTAAAGACTAACGAGACAGGCAGACCACACACATACACACACACACACACACACACACACACACACACACACACACACACACACACACACCCTCGTCCTCCACTTTCCCCTCTATCTTAAGCCCCTTTTTGGCTTATCAGTCACAACAGGCTGAGCTATCTCAGCGCAATTACAGCCTCATTCTCCCCTCCGGAGCAGCGTTCACCTTTAACCCCAAACCTTGGATTCACACACCTTTTTACTTCCCCTCTCCTCTCGCTGCTGGTCTCCATCTTTCTTTCCTCCACATCCCTCCGTCTCGTCTTCTCCAGCTGCCCATCGACAGCTCCATAAATATTAACAACCTCCATCTGTGGAATAACAAAAGTCTTAAGTAAGCCTAATGGCCTGAGGTTATTTTTACTGCAGTGGACGGGTCACTTCACAAGGACTGATCTCTGGTAAGAGAGCTTCCTTTAATGACAGCACACTTGATGGGTCAGCAGTTTAATTTTTGCAGCGTCATGTTTATTTTGAGACCGTTCCAAGGAGCAAAATGTCATCCTCACACGTAAACTCACAGTTACTTGGAGCGTAAAAAGAAGATAATATTATTTCAATCTTTCTTTCATAGTCGAGAGTTTTCATTTCCATTATGGGTTCAGCAGAGGGCAGTAAAGTTATGCTTTATTATGAATATGAATTATTTAGCTTACTCTTCTGACTATAGTCCCTCTTGTCTGTCTGCTTGCAGCCTCTTTCCGCATCGCCTTTTCCCTTCTGTGTTTATTTTATGGCATATAGCATTTAATGTATCCTATTTCCTTTTAACATTCTTAATGGGACGTGTGTGTGAGCGTAATTCCTGTTGTCTTCCTCAAGCATTAAATGTGAAACCATTGACCCCACTGACAAGGAGATTTTCAGGGCTGCAACTAATGATTATTTACTTTTTCCATTTATTGTTTCAGCTATAAAATGTTCCCATAGTCCAAAGTGACGTCCTCAAATTCTTTGTTATGCATGAAAAAAACAGGTCATTAAGGTCAGGTCTTCTATAATATTTCTGGGACTTTGGGCATTTGAATCACACAAGGAGGATTATTTTATATTCTATGTTTACACATTTCTTTCCAAGATAGATTCTGGTATTATTATTTTTTTTAACTAAAAGTTTTTTTTTTGGCAGAAACAAAGTACATTAAATTAGTATAAAGGTTTGGTGTTCTCCACCAGAATCAAACACATGGATTTAAAACAGTTACCTCCAAAACAAATTAGACATGGAGGCAGTGGGCCACTGCGGTGGATTAATGCACTGGCTGACCGAGGCTGCAGCCAAGGGGCCCCACGTTTTCAAGGGCCCCGGATTGGCCAGATTATTTCTAAATATTTAAATGTACTTCAGAGAAAAAAAAATACACATTGACCCCTACTGGCCCATAAGAAACATTAAAAAAACAATTAAGCAGCTGATTGAGTAGATGCGGGCCACATCTGAAAGCAAAGCTGACCTCAGGAACCTGGCCCCATTGATATGACCAGGTTCATAAGGTCAATTTGTTTTTCATATACTACGTCACTGCTACTGGACAGAATAGCGGCAAAATTTCAGAATGAAAATATGATTGTGGAGCACAAAAACACACAACGGCAGAAAGAACAACGTGACCAAGATCCACTAAAGAAAATCCATAACTTGACTAGATATTCCAAGGCTCAGAGTAAATACTGTCTCAATATTTGTATGCATATTTGTATGAAGGGGCACAAAGAGTAGGCTAGCGGCCCCTGACCACCTTAATCCGCCACTGGCAGTGGATTTTCACGAGAGGGAATACAATATTCTCAGTAGCAGGTAGGCAATAGATTGTTTAGCAAACAGGACGTTGGCTAACACAACAGAAAAATACAAGATTTGGACCCCTTGTGGTGCTGACACTGCTTTAAGCAACATTATTATAATTTAGACTGTAATGTAGGGAAATGCAGTTGACAGAAAACGTATCTGGACAGTTAAAGCAATAAACAAAAATGTGAAAAATTTAAATTTTCTTCAAATACTTTACAAATTTAACAGAGTTTGGTTGGCGGCAGGTCAAACAATTCTTGGACGGAGCGGGGGAATTTGGACTCATGATGACCTCAGCATTTTGAAAACCACCAGCTAACAGCCCAAACATACAGTATTCAGGTTATAATGATTACCCAGAGTAAAGTGGTGCATCATCACATTAAAGAGGCTGGAACTAAAGAATGTTGACATTTTTGCTTCATAAGTGACGATTATTAAAATTGCCGGTTGATCTTTTTGTCAATCGACTGATCGTGTCGTGAATGAATGAAGATTTTTCAGTTGCAGCAGTTTTCAGTGGCGCCTGTGGAGCTGCAGATCAGTCCTGGTGAGAGAGGAGTTATGTAAACACTTCATATGAATCCTGCTTTAGCTAGGCAAGGAAGATTTTTTTTTTCCTCCCAGACATCCCTCCCATTCAGAGGCATCCTCTCCATTCACTTCTCTGTGGCTGTGAAAATCTCATTCAGCGCATTCACAGAACCAACACATCCATTCAGGATATTTCTCCTTTGTGTCGCTAAGTAGCTCAGACCATAAACTGCCGAGGACTGTTGCATGGATACAAGGTGTGTGTGGGTGTGTGTGTGTGTGTGTGTGTGTGTGTGTGTGTGTGTGTGTGTGTGAGAGAGAGAGAGAGAGAGAAAGAGGGAGTCTTGCTGAGGGAGTTTGGCGCCTTTTTGTGTGTTTGGGAGGTGTCATTCATCTTATTTTGGATAAATCATTCAGTCATAATCCCCTTTGGAAATGTCTCTGTTCCCTTTCTCTCTTTCTTCCTCTCCTCTGTCTGCATGCAGTCGGTTCACCCCCTTCTCTTCATCACCCTCCGCCCTCCCCCCATGGGTGTTGCTATGGAAACAGGCCTCCTCTGTCAGGTGGCTCCATGCTGAAGACTCCCCTGCGCTCTGATTTGCTCTGACATCGTCTGGCTGAATCACTCGGCCACGTGATCCCGGATCAGCTAGTCCGGATGCTGAATATGGAGCCGGCCTCTCTCTCTCTCTCTCTCTCTCTCTCTCTCTCTTTTATGACCCCCATCTCTTGAAAGTCCACTCCCCACCCTTTCTTCCTCTCACCTCATCATGGGGAAGGTGATAGGAAGTGACGGGTGTGTTTAGATCACGTTGATTCACAAACAAAAGAATCTACAGTCATTGCAAAGAAAAATATTAACATATTCAAATGATGTAATTCACAGCCTCAATTCTAAATGAATTAACCCTTAAAACATACTTAATACTGTTTTATCAGCTTAATACTTACTCATTTTAAGAGAATGACATATTACTTCTGTTTGGGGCCTCGGAGAGAGACTAAAAGTTGACTGCACTTTTTGTGCAGCACTAACTCTCCCAGATCCCAAATTCTCTATTTCTGATGTTGTTGTAACAGTTTGTTCATAAGAGAACAAGCAAACAAACAAAATCTATCATCTACATTTGTTCATGCATGTCCTATATGACTTCTAAAAATACTATATTTCCTTATTTGGTGCAATAACAATGCTTAATGGTCATTTTGTCACTTTCATCATATTTACAAGCTCAGCTTATGGCAATGGGAAGGGCTACCACTCAATACTTGTTGGGTTTTGATAACGTCAGAAGGAAAGAAAAAGAGAAATATTCACATACTTAAATAAAAGTAGCAATACCACAGTGTAAAGATACTTCATTACAAGTTAAAATCCTGCATTATACATTTACTCAAGTAAAAGTACAGAAGTATTAACAGCAAAAATCTACTTAAGGTATTAAATGTACTTGTTCTGCAGTAGTATGTCCCCTGTAAGTGTTGTATGATTTTATGGATATATTGAAGTGTTAATGTGCAATATGCATTTTAATGTTGTCACTCATTGTGACGGAGCTGATTTTAATCCCTGTTGGGTGGTTAATCTGTAACAGTAAATCATATTTTATAAAATAATCTTGTTTTTTTGGTTGTAAATTCTTAATCTGTTAAGTAACCAGTAACTGTAGCTGTGAAATAAATGTGTTGAAGTAAAAAGAAATGTAGAAGTTTAAAGTCAGTATAATAATAATAATAATAATAATAATAATAATAATAATAATACAGTCTGAAAACTGTATTATTGAGTAAATGCACTCACCTTCCACCACTGTCCCTTATGTCCCTTATGTCCCTTATGTCTCCTGATGCACCATAAAGTTTATTGACGTTCATTTCCAGCACTTGACTAACTGACGTGCTTTCCTTCCTGTTGTTGTGTCTTCGTGTTGTTTACAGTGTCGCTGACAGTGTGGTTTACTGTGCTATCTTGGGCTCGGCTCCAGGAGAGTGGCTCGGATGACATCATCGCACACATCGTGCATCATCTCCTAACGGCTCAGCGGGAGAAACACAACCTCAGGTACAGGGTGACACAGGAAACACACACACATGCACTCACACCAACGTTTCACCAGCAGGTCATCTGAGGATCAGCGCCGTTAATTTCTTGTCACCTCGGTTGAAGTTGTTGCAAGTGAAAGTTCTCAGTTGGCAGACTCACGCTTTTGACACTGTGTGATGATGACACTAAAAGCAGTCATTACACACACACACACACACACACACACACACACACACACACACACACACACACACACACACACACACACACACACACACACACACACACACACACAGGAAATAATGTGTTTGTTAATCAGAGATACTCCAGCTTGAGTGCACATAGTTTGATGGACTTCTAAAGTGAGGCTGGAGTAGCAACCAGGCCAAGAGGTCAACTGCCCCCAAGGCCCCAGAAGACTCTAGGGCCCCAAAAGCCACTGGTTCACAGCATTCAACACGTTGCACATAATTACAATACTCACACAAATCAGATTTGATTTATAATTATTTTAGAGGGGTCCTGTGTCCGAATATCGTTCTAAGAGCTAAATTATTTTAGTTTATATTTTGTTTAATCACATTACCACAGTTGACATACAGAAAACAGGGCATAAAAATGAAATGATTGGTTGTTGTGTGCGCTTAATGATATAGCAGCTTGTAGGTGACATGGTACACATGCAATGCATAAAGGGTAGGATGTGTATAGGGGATATAAAGGGGCCCCCTATCAGGTTAATCCAGTCATGATCTAAGTGCTCAAAACAGTAGCAGATTAGACTGTTATCAGCCCATTAAATAGGCGTTATCGCGATTATAAGCATCATAGATGTGGGTCAGTAGGGCCCTACTACACCCAGTAGTAGGTTTTTATCATCTATGCACATGGTCGATCACCGAAAGGAGGTATAAAAGAAGACGACAGCGACTGTACTTATTGTGACAGGAGCAGAAGCGGAAGTCAGGCTTAACTTAACTAAGTGGTTTTGTTGCATAAACCTAAAGAAGCCGTTTTGTTTGGGTTAAAAATGTAAAATTTCTTTCAGTTTTACAACATAGTAGGCGTAACAGGCCCCTAATGACCCACATCTATGGTGCTTATAGCGTCAAGCGATAACGTCTATTTAATGGTCTGATAACAGTCGAATCGGGTGAAAAAAATCAGGCCATAGCTAGTAACTCTGAAAGAATATTACATTAAAGGTCTAGGCTCTAGTGATTCAGTATTACATTTACATACATTTTTGGGATTTGCGAGAGACAAAAGAACTGTCCAGATAGAGGCAGTAGAGTCACAGATATCCTGACTTTTAGCAAAATAGCAAAACAACGCAGGGTCATCCGACAAAAAAATTGAACCAGGCTCTACTTTTATTGCAATGCAACGCCAGCCGGGAAGGTGCTGCATCGACCAATCACATACATGCAAGCGCACATTCTTGGTTTGTAACGTGAATGAAGTATTTCTACTGCTCACCTTGAGATCGTTGCGACGAAAGATAAAATAATTGCCACCATGATAACTTTCCAGTTTTGTCAAAATCCTGTCTGTGAATATGTACAATTGTGCAGTGTTTTTGCATCTGATAAGCCTTTAATAAATGTATTAATCTGTTACTCTACCTGGAACGTATTTCATCGACTCACCGTTATCTTAAACAACACGACCGCTGCGTTGTTTTGATGCAGTGAGTGAGTGAGTGAGTGAGGGAGTGGACATGGGCATCCCTTATGCATGATGGAAACCATACCTGTTGTCAGGAACATTTTGTGTTATTCCCATTTTCACATCACTTTAAATTCTTCCTTTTTGATGCCTCTGTTCCTTCTCTGCTAGATAATTCACCGTGTTTTCCATGAAGCTTCAGGTTACAGCGTTTAAAAGCTTCCCACCAGTAATTCATGCGTGCAGCCTGTACATTCACACATGTCTGCAAACGCAGGGTGCAGCCGTGGCGTAGAGGTCGCTCCCATGTTGAATACAACAGAGTTTTCTGCGTTTTCCTGATCAGGAGACAGTGAAGGGCAGTCTCTTATTAAAGCCTGCTGACACATTGATCCTCAAACAGCCTCAGGAGGCCAATCTCCATCTCGACCACTTTAGATGCTTTCACAGGAAATCGGCTCAAAAGCACCTCTTTTTTTTTCTCTTTTGTCTCTCAGCCTGTCTCACCTCTCTGAATGAGGTGTATATTTGAACTCCTGATCGATGACGCCCACCGAGGAGGCCGTGCTGTTTGTGCGCAGCGCTAGGTTATGGGTTCCTGCTCTGCCATCGAACTGTACTGTGTGTCTCTGCACTGAGGGAAAAAAATGGACAAGTCCTCTCTGGAGGACTGAAAACGGTGACCTTTAGGGGTGCGATTGGAGGAATTAAGATAAATTGACGGCTGAATGAAGGGATTTAGACGTGGAAGTGAAGGGAGTAAAAAGCAGAGGTGATGAGGGAGAGACAGTGACGGGTCCGTGGATGACCAAGAGGTCGAAGCGGGCCCTGCCCCCCCCCGCCCCCGAGGCTCCAGTTGATTCATCCTTCCGGCAGGAAGTGTGTGAGGATCAATAAGAAGCGAGGGTCTCTGGAGAGAGACGCAGAGAGAGAGCCCTCGCCCAGCCCAGGTCTCTTTTTGTTTCATTTAGCAGCTCCTCGCTCTCGTCTTGGTTTGAATTGAGAATAATGAGCTTAAAGGCTTCTGTCGTCACCATCACACTGATAATAAAAACAACAATAGTGGCTCCTCCTCGCTTGATAATTCTCCCACTAAATGGATTTAGATTTATGTTTATATTTCACAGTGAAATATATGTAGAGTGGTTCCTAATGTCTAAATCTTCAGGCCACATTTATCAGACTTTTATGGGACCTCAGGTCTGAAGATGATCTGTTCTGCTTCCTGGGTATAAAACTGGCAACATTTCAATCACATGCCTTCGTTTAATGATTTCTCTACTGCTAATCATTACATGGATCGGTTAGAACTGCTTAAAAGCTGAGAAAAGAGTTGGCAAAACAAGAACACAGTCTACCGGCTCTGACTGAGAAGCAGACGCAGAGCGGCGGATTTAAGAGGAAGCACTCCGATTAGAGCAGCTCGTCCTCTCCCACCACCTGTCTGTGGCCTCGCCAGGTTATTGTTTTAGCCCTTAACCCCACCGTGAAACCACAGAGTCAATCCGCTCTGGATTAGTGGATTAGTAGTGAAGGTGTGCTACGCTAGAGTCACTCACTGAGTGGTAAACACCACTGAGCCACGTGATGAAAAAGTCTCAGTTGGCGAAACAACATGTACGTTACAGTTTTCAGTAAATCAGTTTGAAAGCACAATATTAGTGAGAAAACACACACATTCATTCAGTCAATACTGTGACTGTGAGTGTGTGTTTGAACCAGCTGCCGCCCCCACGTCAATGTATGTGGTCAGAACTGCTGATGGGTGTGAGTGTGTGTGTGTGGCCTCAAAGTCCAGTGACAACAGATTAGTTTGTGTTTTTGTGTGTTTTTAAAGGCACTGTGTGTATTTGGCTGTGTCGGGTGTGTGTGCTGTGAGAAGGGGACAAAATGTTTTCTTTCTTACATCCACTCATTAATTCCCTGGCAACAAGTCCTCCAATCTATACGACCACATAGGTCGTTTGTTCCTACCCTGTAATACGACCCAGGAGCGTTTCCTAAAATAGCTATCGTTGGTTTAAGTCTAGGCAACAAAACTAGGTGGTTAGGGTAAGGAAAAGGTCAACACGTTCTCATCCCAACTCGTCACATACCGCCGCTTTGTTGTCACGCCCCTTGGCGTCACTTTATTTTCAGCATCAAAACCACTATAGTTACCCATGGCATCACTTTAGGATTAGGCAACAAAACCACTATAGTTAGGTTTAGGAAAGAACTACGTGGTTGGGCTTAAAACTACTACATTTGTACAGTGAAAATGAGACTGAACGTTGTGAACATGTGACACGAACGATCAGCAGATTATAATGTGACGCACGGGACACGAACAGCGGTCTCCTTGATGAAAGCCTTGTGTTTGTTGGACCCATCCACACTGTGTGTCTCTTTCGCTCATATAACTATGTCACCACACTCCTGGCACACTTTCTCTGTGCATTTACTGTTGCCACGGATTGGTTTCATGGTGCATTTCATACTGACGCTAAAGGGTACCGAACGCCGACGGCCTTGACAAAGCCTCGCTATTTAATGCCCTGGGAATGAGAACGGGCCCTATTGACATAAAGTAGACATAATGAGTTAAACTCACGGGACGTAATGACGCCACATGCTTACGTGACATAAATAATGCAGGAAAAAATAAGTCAACACTGACTTTTGGTTTCACAGGGGACATGAACAGGAGTCTCCTGGGTAAAGGTCCTGTGTTTATTTGAGCCATCCGCCACCCCGCCCGTCCCTCCCTATGCAGACTTTATTGCTATTCAACCTTTTAATACTACGTCACATGACTTCCAGTTTTGCTCCCGTCATAATTATTACGGCCAAGAGAGGTCGCCTCCTAACTAAACATAAACGTAAATATGGGTCGTAATAAGCTACAGTAAAAATGACATATGGGGTCGTACTTTGCGGGAGGACAGGCTGTTTCCTGGAGACTTACCCTAACCATAACCACTGTACTTACCTAACCGTAACCCTTTTCCTTAGTTTAACCTAACGCTTACCTTAACCTAACCTAACCCTACCGTTAACCTGAACCTACCCTTAACCAATGACGTATAAATCTGCTTTTTCCCAAATGTGGACACGGCTTTTGCCCCGAATTGGACAAGCCGTCCCCAATTAACTGGTATTTACTCTGAAATGTGTCCAAAGGTAGCCTAAGTTAGGAACAAACACACACACACACACACACACACACACACACACACACACACACACACACACACACACACACACACACACACAGGACCTCTTTTATTGTGTCAGTTATGGCAACAATAAAAGGGCGTGGCTCCTTTAAGGACAGTCTCATCTGGCTGTTAAATAGCCTAGAACAGTGAAACACACACACACACACACACACACACACACACACACACACACACACACACACACACACACACACACACGCCCCCAGTGAAGGAAGCTGGTCAACAGACACACAGAATATGACTAGTGTTTGAGTGTGCCTTCAAAATAAAAGCCTTCAGAGTCACCTTAAAAGTGACTCATGTATTTCTGGTTGCTTAATCCGGCTGAATGTCTCTCTGGTCGATTCTCTTTAAAATGTCAGCTTTTCAGGAACCAAGAAAGCGTGTTTATCTGGACCACAGTGTATTCTCAGTTCACTATATCCACGTAGGCATGAGTTAGTTTCAAAGCCTATTTCATTTTCTGTATTTGTCAAAGGTGTAGTCCCTGAAATAAAATGAAAACATCAAAATTTCCTACATTACAGTTTTCACATGCAGCATATGATATTCAGGGCACGGATTAATCAGGAAAAACATTGTTGTTGGGCCTTATTGACCCTCACTTGCCTTCCTGTAGCCTACATTTTGTATAGTCTCCAAGTAAGTGTACAGTCAATTATACGGCAGCTTCAGAGCCTCAGAAATCAACCAGTAATCTGATGCTGGAATAAGAATAACAATCACTTAGTTTCACTTGTTTCCAGACCTCTGAATCCTCGCCCACATTTCCAATTTGTTCAGTAATTCAAACGAAATGAAACAGAAACTAAATAACAATTCAGTGAAATGGAAACCAGGGTAACAGTAAGGTTTCTGTTTGTCAGTTTGTTGTAAATTCATTAAACACAACTTTATTTAAGAATAAACACCATGCAGAACAATAAAGTCCTTTAAAATGTATTTTGAATCAGTGCCCCTCTACAAGACAGGGCCACTAAATTAGCTTATACTGCAGGATGGTCCTGCTTTGGATGATATTGTACTTTAGTGGTTCAAATTTCCTAACAAATTTGCCAGTAGTAGATAGATATATTTATTTGACAATTATAAAGGTAAACACAAGACCAAAAACACCTAGAGCTCCCTCTAATTGCATAACAATCTCTGATAAAACTGAAAGATAATGCGTTATGTTGGAAGTCCCATAGTTCAGTAATTAAAGTCCTAGAAATTTGTCTACAGGGAATTCTAATTCAACAAAATATAACATTTCCAATTATAAATGACTAATGAATTAATATTTATTTTGATTTAAAATGACGAGTTCTTTTAACTAAACCCATCTAGAAATCAACAAATTATAAACTGAACCAACTATATCAGAATATTGTCTCTGTTTTCCCTACCTAAATTACCTAAATTACATAAATCATAGGCTACCAAATTGTGTAATTCTCTCCAGGAAATTATTAGGAAATTACCTGTAAAGCAACTTAAAAAGTTGTTTAAGTATCCAAACTGCAATCAAATTACCAAAAACCCATAAACATGGTTGTCAACAGCAGCTCACTGGGACCCAAAACAATTTAAAATATTTATGCATAATTTTGTTCAGCAACTTGGGGGCTTTTATTCTGAAAGCATTTTCCGGAAGTATAATTTGTCCTGATTCTGTCTGTCTTGTCAGTGGTGTTGTGGACAGCAGAGCCAAACGTAACCAGCCTACAGCAGCCGCACAGTGCGTCGAGCGGAGAGATGGAGGGAGAGCTGGCCGGCTGTGAGCGCCTGTAAACCGGAGACGAGGAGGAAGAGCTGGAGGAGGAGGAGACCAGATGAAGAGGGAATAAACACCATGTTTCATCCTGAATAGAAAACATCTTCTTCACGGCAAAAAAAACCCTCACAGGATCCTCTCAGAGACGCCAGCGTCATGAAACCGGTCCTGCACTGAGGTGAGAGCAACGCTGCGTTTTTATTATTTCTTATATTTAGCGCGTCTGGAACAGTTTGTGATTATTAGGACATCTTGCGGAGCCTTTTCACGCAGGAATGTCAGGAGGAAGAGGAACAACAACAAACCTCCAGGTGATGAGGAGGAGGAGGATGAGGATGAGGAGGAGGAGAGGAGGAGGAGGAGAGGAGGAGGCTGCGTTTTGATGTTAAACCCGATTCATCCCCCATGCACAGTCAGCCCTCCCGTCATGAATCCTGCGATAAGAAGCGTCTTTTTGATGGCAGAGATATGGCTCCTTTTTTAAGGCGTTGAACACAGACAGACATGTGAGGATGAGGATTCCCGGACTTGAGGAGGGTCGCGGTGTAAAAAGGGGCTTTTCCGATAATCCATTTAAATAGCCTAGAGGGAGTAAAGTCTGGTCAGTCACAGGACGGACGGCTCAGGGGCCTGATGTGATGTGATGTGATGTGATGTGATGTGATCTGATGTGATGTACAGCTTCCCATTCATCTGCCTGCTCTGTGCACCTGGAGCTGTCAGCCATTCATTCAGCAGCAGGCTGCAGCCCATTCCCATTCATGAAGTCCACTACGCAGCCTGCACAACCAGCCACTGTTGGCTTTAAATATCTAGGCCTGCAGTAAGTAGGCCTGCTGCTTCAGGGCCTGCTATTGACTTTCTCTCATGTATCTCTTTATAGGCTACACGAGACAGTCAGTTCATATGAAGCCTAATAAGCCTGATTATAACAGGACACAGCCCTGCTGTTATGTAGGCCTTTTACAGCACGGTCATACATGATAACACTCTGCGTCTCTGGCACTATAGGTTGTGATTTTCTGGTGACCTAATGAAAGAAAATAGCTTCTTATTTGTCTTATTCTATAACTACATTCTATAATTTTCTATTAGAGGTGTTGATTTGTTGTTATTTAAGCAGCATCCTAAAAATGCAATCAATCAAAAGATGAGCTTTTCAGAGCTGACCCATACAGTATACCACCATATACTCTGTAGGGGGTGGACAGAATAGCAAGAACACCTTTGAAATGCAATACATCACCCCTAAATGTGTTATATCGGCCTTTACCGTCACTGTGATATTCTGATAATACTCCTCTGACACTATGTCATGATTTTATGGCGACTTAAACAAAGGCAGGGGTTATTAATAGGTCTGTCAGTCGATTAAAATAGTTAATTGTGATAAATAAATTAATCACACATTTTTTTATCTGTTCAAAATGTACCTTAAAGGGAGATTTGTCAAGTATTTAATACTCTTATCAACATGGGAGTGGGCAAATATGCTTGCTTTATGCAAATGTGTGTATATATTTATTATTGGAAATCAATTCACAACACAAAACTATGACAAATATTGTCCAGAAACCCTCACAGGTACTACATTTAGCATAAAAAATATATGCTCAAATCATAACATGGCAAACTCAAGCCCAGCAGGCAACAACAGCTGTCAGTGTGTCAGTGTGCTGACTTGACTATGACTTGCCCCAAAACTGCATGTGATTATCATAAAGTGGGCATTTCTGTAAAGGGGAGACTCTTGGGTACCCATAGATCCCATTTTCCTTCACATATCTTGAGGTCAGAGGTCAAAGGGTCCCTTTGAAAATGGCCATGCCGGTTTTTCCTCGTCAAAATTTAGCGTAGCGTTATTTAGCGTCCTTCACTCTATCTTTAAAACTGAGGCCGCTGCAACCTGCGAAAGATCGATTGCGTTAATGCGTTAAAGAAATTAGTGGCGTTAAAACGATTTTGCGTTAACGTGTTATTATCGCGTTAACGTTGACAGCCCTAGGTATTATATACTAGTATTTATTTCCCTCCTCCTATAACTAAATTGTCTAATAATCTGATAATAAACATATTTATGAAATATATAAGCAGCATCCATCTAAAATCAAATTTTTACAAATATTTGACAATAGTTTGACTGAAACCAAAGTTATTCAGAGCTGACATCAGCCAAGTGATGCTACACTACCCAGGCTAGACTATATATATCCTGCATCGGGTGGACAGAATAACAAGAACACCAGTTTAATTCAATCTAATATAGTGCTACGTCACTGTGGGCTTTGAGAACTTGTCGTGGACATTTTTTGCTAATTTCTGTCATTTTACAGACCAAACAACAAATGAACTCATCGTAAAAAATGATTGATAGATTAATCGATAAATTCTTTTTCATTGCGGACCTACATATTTCAATTAATTTCAAAATAGGCCACTTTATCTCTCAAGGAGCATCTTGAGTTTGCAAACACAAATACACAAAAACACATAAAAACATCTTAAAAATACAAAATTTGATAATTTAAGAAAATAATTGACATATGGCAATGACCACTGGCCAACAAAATCCAACACCACGAAGGCATCCTATGTCGAACAGTCATGTTACAAGGAGCCATACACGTTATCCTCCCTCAGTGTGATTATCAGGCTGTGTTTTACATCAGCTTCGCTCAGCGTCACCGAATTAAAAAGCCCATCTGTTCCAATAACTGACACACTTGACGCTCGCACAGGTTGTGCAGTATTTCTCCTCTGCGAGAGGCCTGTGGTCATCTGTGAAATTAGTTAGACCTGGTGGGTGAGAGACAGGAAATGGAAGTCGGTGGCGGAATGTGCGTCTCCCACGCGCTCCGTCCTTTATCACTGGCTGCCATATGGATGCCTAAGCTCACTCAATATTTACGTTGTCGCCGCTCGCCAGAGAAACCAGGAGAGAGGGAGCGAGGAGAGCCTGCTGGTAGAGACGACACGCTAATTAATGTGTTTAATATCTGCGTGATGAGGCCCTGCTGTACTTGTATTGTGAGGCGGTGAAAAAACCCACAAGCAGACTGGTGAATACCGGTCAGTTTGTTTGTGTTCAGTCTCAGGAATCTCCATCTTCTCATCATCGTGTCTGGTTTATTATCACCATTTGCATCCGTCTGCGTCTACGAACACACACACACACACACACACACACACAAACACACACACATAGTTCTATGCAGACGGGTGTATCAGTGTCTGGATCAGGAGTGTATAGCTTTCAAAAGCAGACGTTCTCCTCTCTGGTGGTCTCTGGTGTCGCGTCGGGACTCATTCAAACTCTCCAGACAACATTCAGGTCGAATCAGGGAGGGACGAGGTTATCAGGGGTCAGGTCAAAGGTCACTGACCGGCTGCTCTGAAGTGGACAGATCTAAAAGAAGTTAAAGAAAATGGGTCTATCGCTGCTGACCCCCTGCTTCTGCTCCTATACTGCCACGTCTGATCCCCTGCACTCATCCCACCTCCCTCTCTATCTTCTGATTTTTATCTTGTGTCTACATCTCGTCTGCTTTTCCTTCCTTTACAAACCCGGTTTACATATTTTCCTTCTCTCTCTCTCTGTCACACACCCACACACACACCTGGATGGCTACTGTAATATTCTGTCTTTTGACTTCTGTAGGTGAGATGTTTTTTTTGTCCCTCCTGTTTCACCGTCTGTTTTTCTTTCTGTCCTCCTCCATCTTCCTTTTTCTACGTTTGTGCTGAAAATTTCATTTTGGATTTAGTGTTTGTCATTAATTGGATGTTTCTTGCAGTCCTGGTTGTTTGTATCAACATAGCACAGACTGGGTTAACTTAACCCAGTACAAATATGTTGTTTTGACCAAGTATTTGTGTTATTTTATATATTACAGTTGGGTTATTTACCCAAACTGAAATGTGGTAATTTTGACTTTAAAACAGTCACAAATGTATTGTTAGTTGTACAAAATGATACACATGTTATATTGAAAACTGCAAAGGATGCACATATTAATCGGTCACAAACAAATAAGGACATGTAAGTTTAAAAAGAGCTAGAGTAGATTATAACATATTTAGTTTGGGTGAATAAACCAATAGTAATGAAAAAATAACACTAACACTGGTTCAAAACAACCTCTTGTATTGGGTGGTTTTCTAAATGGTAAATGACTGCATTTATCTAAGGTTTTTTAAAGTTTTGACTCTCATTCACCTGTTCACACTCACACCGATGGCAGCGAGCTACCATGGAAGGTGCTGGGTAAAAAATAACCCATTAATGCGTTGGTGCTATGTTAATTATTATTATTTTCTTTTCTAACGGTCCAATATCCAAAGATATTTAGTTTACTATCATATGAGACAAAGACAAGCAGTGAATCCTCACAACTGAGAAGCTGGAAGCGGGAAGTGTTTGGTATCGTTTCAGTTATTTGATGAAACAAAAACAGCATTTACATTTACTGATTCTGTCTTCTCAAATGTGAGGATTTGCTGCTTTCTCTTTTTAATGCGGCTTTTGTATAATTTTAAAGTGAATATCTTTAGTTTTTGGACCGTTGGTCAGACCAATCAAGACACTGGAAGATGTCACCGTTGGCTCTCAGAACTTGTGAAGGGCTTTTTTCACTTTCTTTTGACATTTCATAAAGTAAACGGTCTATTAATTGAAAAAATAATCATCAGACCAATCGATAATCATTAGTTGCAGCCCTAATTCAGCCGTACTTCTTATTATTACACACTACATCCTGTTTACATTCAGTCGTCCCATCTGAAATACTGTCGTTAACGAAATTACAAATTTACATTTACATATATACTAAATACTATTTTATACTTATTTACTACTTATTTACTTACTATTTATTTTAACTGCACCATTTTATGCCTTAGATCATCATTTTGCTTTTACATTTACCTGTGTGATTTCCCCATTTATATATACACATTTTATGAGCATTGTCGAAGGAACCAAAAGAGGAGACCAAAGATTTTCATTGCCAATGACTGCTTTGCTGGAATTGACAAATGACAAATAAAGAACCTTGAATCGAGATAACTTCTGTTATGATTTGACGCTATTGAATTGAATTGAATTGAATTGAACCTTGATTACCAGATAGGTCTGCAACTAACGATTAATTTCCTTATCGATTAATCTAGAGGCGACACATTCAAGACTTGATTTGACATATCAATAGTCCAAAATCTGAAATTATTCAATTTTGAATCATATAAAATAGAGACAAGCAACAAATCCTGAGATGCTAGAACCAGAAGATTGTTGGCGATTCTACTACTTATTTTAAAGGTACAGTGTGTAGGATTTGGCAACATCTAGTGTTGTGGTTGCAGATTGCAACCAACTGAGTCCCCCTCTGCTCACTCCTCCCTTTCCAAGACTGCGGTAACGTGAGCCGCCGAGTGCAAAACCGTGGTAACGTCGTTCGCCTCGCTCAGAGGCCATCCTTACCGTAATAACACTACTTTAGGAGGAACGGAAGTAAGACGACAGCTGGCGGTACCACGGTTTTGCACTCTGAGGCTCACGTTACTGCAGTTGTGTTACTGCTCAAGTGTGTCGTTGAACTACGGAGGCCTTCAGGTAACGTTAAAATGTGAAAGGTTCTCTCTAGAGCCAGTGTTTGGTTTTTCCGTTCTGGGTTACTGTAGAAACATGGCGGAGCAACATGGCGGACTCCGTCAAGAGGACCCGTTCCCTATGTAGATATGAAGGGCTCATTCTAATAAACACGATTCTTAGTTTTCAGGTGATCATACATGAATGGAAACATAGTTGTGAACATTATATTTCATTTCCATTTCTTTGTCGTTGGTCAGAAAATGATCTTTCGACCTAACGTCCAATCGATTAATCGAATAATTGCTTCATTCCTTTACTTATTATACATGCTTTACATTAATACTTGGATATGCATGAAGATATACGTGAACACAATTGTGAATATGTATGAACCCAACATAAATACAAAGGCGTTGTTCTGCTGTTGTTTTATGTCCCACGTGTGTGACAAACGTGACATGTCTCATGTCCTTAAATGTCTCCAGTCCACATAACTAACTGCTGCAATATTTACATCTTATATAAGAACACATCATTAATGGATTCACGTAGCGTTGAAGATGTCGTGTACTGTACTGAGTGTGCTGCTAGCTGTGTGCTGTGCTGTGGAGCAGGCTAATCTTAGAAAACATGGCTGGGCCCAAACTCCCCGGGGAGTGGGAGCACAACATCGCCGATCATCCTCATCAGCCAATCACTGAGGGCGTGCTGCTGGCATGAAACCGCTCTCAGCGACGCGTGTGTTTGGATATAGGAGTCTGTTAAACTGCAAATACAGTGTTTATCTCTCAGTAAGTGCACGGAGGTATGTGTGTACACACAGCTTTAAAAACACAAATCCTTGTACATCCGTTATGCTTGGCTACAGCATCATCTCCTCAGTAGCTCTATGTACCCACAACACCACGGTATTAATCACGCATATGTAATTCTTGGCTCTGCACAGCTCGGTCCTGTGAGGGCCCCACACAGTACATGAAGTGAATGTATCTTGTTGTACGATGTGATGTGTTTTGCAGGCTGCAGTTGATAGCTTCTCCCTGCACAGTAATGTTACTTCCCTCTCCTCCCCGGTCAGTTTACTGTTACAGTCAGAACTCCCAACCATCTGACAGAGATATCAGCCCCGCTCCCCTGGGTAAAGAGGCAGCAGGAGGAGGAAGAGGAGGAGGAGGAGGAGGGGGAGGGGGGGGCACGGTAGTGGTTGATGTTTACAACAGATATAAGGAAGAGATACAGGAGGTGGGGGGGCTGAAGGATGGAGGTGAACATTTTTAGATTCCCCTCGACTCCCCTTAGTCTTGTTTTTCTTGTACTTCAGGTCCATCAATGGAGCTAAAGCAGACTGAGGGGAGTCGTGGGGATGTGAGAGTCTACATGGTGCCTCTGCTCCCCGTCGTCCTGCAGTGTGTCTCCCTTTCTTTACGCTCCCCTTGTCTCCTCCACCTCCACACTCTCACTGATTGTTTTAGCAGCTGGCCTATGGAGCAAAAACATGCCCCCCTCCAGTGGGGGAAAAACTATTCAGATCCTTTATTTAAGTACAAATATGACAAAGTAAAACTATTACAAGTAAAAGTCCTTCATTCAAAATCCTTCTTAAATAAAAGTACAGAAGTACCAAGGGTAACATTATCTTAAAGGGTAGAATTGGAGCAAATATGATTAAAAAAGTTATTGTTATAAAGCGGTCACTATATCCTGACAGTAGTGCATGAGACAGGTAATCTGAAAAAAATCATGTTCCTCCGGTGCTCCTAATGGCATCTGCAAGATTTCACAGACCGGAGGAAAACAACCAATCAGAGCCGAGCTGGAGCCTTGCCGTCTCTGAGTGGCTGTCAATCACTCACAACCTCCAATCTAACAGTTAAACTAGGCAGCGCTGATCAAATATGAATCAATATTCTGTTACTGTAATGCCTATTTGTCTCCTCAAATGTTTTCAGAATCATCTTGTGTACTGTCTAGCTGTAAAATGAGAACATTTGTTACCGGAAGCCATGTTGAGATCAGTTGAGGAAATACCAGGCACCGCCCAACCAGCCGGTGCAAACTTTCTCATTTTACAGCTAAACAGAAACACTACAAGATGTTTCTGAAAACATTTGAGGAGAGAAATAGGCATTACAGTAACAGAATATTGAGTCATATTTGATCAGCGCTGCCTAGTTTGACCGTTTGATCGGAGGTCGCGAGTGATTGACAGCTGCCTTCATTGAATGAATAGCCAATAGGAACGCTCTCTCTCTGAACTGACCTGTGATTGGTCAAAGTCTCAGAACACTTGAATTACAATATGCTGAAATGTTATTATGGCCTTTTTTCCAATGATGCCAAAACAGTCTGCCTACTGCAGCTTTAAGTACAATACAGTACTTGAGTAAATGTACTTAATTACTTCCACCGCTGCCCCCCCCCCCCATCTAGTCTCAGCCAATCATTTATACCTCTGTGTGCTTTGCAGTATGTAGTCTGCTTCAGTCTGCTGAGCCTCAGTAAACCTTAATGCTGTCCACTTCCTCCAGCGTCTCATGGCTTAAGTTTCATGCTGACTCGGTGAGTGAAAGTGTGTGTGTGTGTGTGTGTGTGTGTGTGTGTGTGTGTGTGTGTGTGTGTGCGGTTGGGCGCGGCGTACAGTCAGTATCCTTGAGAGAAGCACATCCTCATCTTTGCGGAAGGACAGGAGTTTTGAGAAACACACCTCGCAGTGTGTTGTTGTTTTCTGCTGAATGAGTGGAAAGTTGGCCCAGTGCAGGTTTTTAAATAGCTGAATGGGTATTGACTTCCTCGCAGCAGCACAAGCACACCTATACTCACACACTCACACACACACACACACACACACACACACACACACACAGCGAGATCATTATTACAACAACACTTCATGGTTAGCAGTTTAGCTTACACATCTGGTGAGGCAAAGAATGGATGGATGTTTAGATGAATGAAGTGATGGATTCATGAATGAAAGTGGAAAGTGATTTTAGTTTGATCAACTCTGTACCACTTTCTAATAACTATATAACTATACAAATGTTTCGAAGTTGTAACTACCAACTCTATTAGTGGTTATTCAAACATTTATTAATGCTTTATAGATCAGTTATGCCATTGTGAGAACAAATTTTGTTGGGTTGCCATGTTGTGAAAAATCTCTTTAGCTAATATTTATCCTTTCTATTTGGTAATAAATCAGTTATAAATGCTGGTAATCTATTTTCTAATAAGCCATAAAGCCTGCAGTTATAAATGCTAATAAGTTGTTAATAAATTCATTTTAGGTATTCGGCTACTTATATGCTTCCATAGTGGTCACACTGTCCGACCAGTCAAAGGGACGTTTTCACCGCTTGGCAACCCTAGAGTTGCTATTAATGGCTTATAACTGACTACTTTAGTAAACGATTTATTAACCATTATTACACAGCTTTGTTGAATACTCGATTCTGATTGGGCGATCACGGCGTTCTACGGTCTGTTATTTCTTTATAGCAGACCGTTGCTATGTATAACAGACCGTTGCTATGGACGCAGTTGTGGTGTCGGACTCTGGCGGACCGATTTTGTGTCAAATTATTGATTTCTTTAGTAAGTAGCCGTATAATAAGCGGGATTATGCACAGCAAGCCGGTCGTTGTTGTGAAATAAACCCAGACATTAACAGCTTATATACATTTATAATTATCATATATTTCCTTCTTTTTATATCTTCTCTCTGAGTTTGTGGATGAGATCACCATCACAAATCCAGACATCTTGTCTCGTTCTTTTTGCTCCACAAGTCTCTGAAACCTGTCAAGATGTATTTCTGTCACCTGGTGACAGGTTATGAAAGTGCTCCCATCTGGGGACCTTTGGTTGGGTTTCAGCAAAAACAACAACAACACGGTGCTGTTGTGCGTCCAGTCAAAAGAGCTTAGTCTGAGACCTCCGACTAAACTAAATGACCACAGTCTTGGCACTTTAGATTCCTCTGGGACATCCACACAGATAAGGGAGACATTTCCTTTGCTGTTTTTTTTTTTTTTTCATTATTATTCTCCAATCCCACCCTTTCCTTTACTTTCTAGTGTCTCTATCCATCACAGCATTCCTCTGAAATACTGACACCGGGTCTCCGCATCCAGGAGTTTCTCTCTACGCGATGAGCTAAGAGCTGGGACTCCTGTGTGCTTCCCCTCATCATTATCCTCTCTCTGATCTGCCATGTTGTTTGTTTCAGAACTGTGGGAGACGGAGAGAAGAAGGAATGAAAGAGGGACTTGTAGTTAGATGTGTGTGTCAGACTTAACTCAAGTGGAGAGCTTTTTTTTTTTTGCTCTAATCCTTTGTGAAAAGACGACCCACACGGATGCTTTTTGTAAATGACAATAAAGCTGCTTGCGGGAGAAATCCCAGGAAACTCTGCCGTGCAAATGTATGCACGTATATGCGTGATGAGTAAGAAAGCAAACATTTGAGCAAACATTTTAGCGCACATTGTGAGCAAAACTGCCAGGAGAAGCATCAGCAGCTCTGAGAATAAGCTCTCACAGCTTGGGTAGCGTTTGCCATCCCTGTGCGTATGTCGCCCAGCCTGCCCACTCAGACCATATCCTTTTATCATGCGTGATTAACAGACAACAATAATCAAACCAACATGTGTTTGATTGTGCGACGCCATTCGCTGATGCTGTATTAGTCACTGATGTGTTGAAGCAAAGAAAGAAAGAGAGGGAGGAGAGGACTGAGTCATACGAACACACACATGCTGGGGAGCAGAGGAATGTAAGGATGAGTGGACGACAGCAACTGTGGTCTAAGATGATTTCTCTTCGATCTGTTGTCACATTGAATCTGTTGATAAACTGTTTTCAACCCTTCGATGAGACATGCCAGTCTTGTGTGCTGTGCATAATCTTCAGCTATCACAGATTCTGGACTCTGGGTGTTTGTTTGTGCTTGTTGTCACCGGGCCTGTAGTTACCACTGAGGACAATGATGTCATGGCGTCAGAAATTTCAGGAGAGTTATGGGGTTTTAGGGACCTGGAGGGAGCTTATACTCTTCATTAGCTGATTCCAGTGTTTTTGTTAGACTTTAGTTTTGACTACTTTTAGGCCTATGAGTAAATATAATATTTATTATTTCCTGGCAGTGTGCAGAGCTGATGAAAACCTCTTCAAATTTGGTGATTTCAAACGTAAAGAAACAGTGTGTAACATTTCGGGGGATCTATTAGCAGAAATGGAATATAATATTCATAACTATGTTTTCAGTGTATAATCACCTGAAACTAAGAATCGTTATGTTTTCGTTAGCTTAGAATGAGCCCTTCATATCTATATAGGGAGCAGGTCCTGTTCACGGAGTCGGCCATGTTGCTCCGCCATGTTTCTACAGTAGCCCAGAAGAGACAAACCAAACAATGGCTCTAGAGAGAGCTTTTCACATTTTTACGTTACCTGAAGGCCACCGTAGTTCTCCGACACGCTTGTAAAACTGCGGTAACGTGAGTCACAGAGTGCAAAACCATAGTACCGCCAGTCACCGTCTGACTTCCGTTGCTCATAAAGTAGTGTTATTATGGTAACAATGTCCTCTGAGCCAGGTGAACGGCGTTACCACGATTTTGTACTCAACGGCTCACGTTACTGCAGTCTTGGAAAGGGAGGAGTGAGCGGAGGGGTACTCAGCTGGTTGCAATCTGCAACTACACCACTAGATGCCGCCAAATCCTACAGACCTGTACCTTTAAGGTGTTTCTTTGTGGGCTGAGAAAATTCTCCAAAATAAATGCATTGGATTAGCTAAAAAATGAAAATGAAACCGAGACTGAACGAACTAAATGAAAGCAAAAATGAAATAATCAACAAAATGTTGAGACTTTATTTTTGGTGTCGGGTCACATTTGTCTTGGGGTGGGGGACTCGGACTCATGATCTCAGTATTGCTAAAATCCTGGTTATCACTTTGAAGATGTTAAGTTGCACATTTTATATGAAGGAATAGTGAAAATTGGAAGAGAATTTGATGTGAAACTAAAGAATTTTGACAGAAGAAAAGTAAAATTTTGCATGTTTTCATTGATAAACAAATGTCACAGAAAATTTGCAAAGAAGGACTTTGTTTTTCATATCATCAAGATATAAATATTGTAATGACAGACACAGGCTGGTTCAGCTGTCTGCTTCATTTACACATCTTTTATTCTTTGCACCATCAAACGTGTTTTAACAACGTCTGATCCAAATCCAGAAGCACTGCAGTCTTTTCCTTGCATCCGCACTAACACTGTGCTCTTTTTCCTCCTCTGCAGCCTCTCCTCGGTGGGTTGGCATGGCCCAGTGATGAACGGAGCGGTGGTGCCCGGTAGCCCGGAGCTCTCCTCCTCGTGCCCACTGCCAGACTGGCGAGAGTTCTGTGAGCTCCATGCTCGAGCCTCCGCTGCAGACTTCGCTGACAAGTTCCAGCGCTTCCTGTCGGAGAACCCGTGCTACGACTCGCCCGGCGCCGATGCCAGCTTCTCGCAGCACTTTGCCAACCACTTCCTGGAGTGCTTCACTGCAGCGCTGACCCAGGCCCGGGAGAACCAGGCGTCCTCGCCGGGGGAGGACGGCTCCAACGCGGCACCGAAGTACAGCATTGTTCCTTTCCTTGGAATCCAGGGCTGCCCGTTGTCCTACGGTCACGACCTTTACCAGAGACGCAAGGACGCCGGGGCTTCGAGTGAGTCCCTGGACAGCATGGACAGCGGAGGGGGAGGGATAGACGGGGGAGGCGGCGGCACCGCTGCCTCCCGAGGCCCCCAGCCAACCCACAAAGTGCCAGCTCTAGGACAATCCCGCAGCTCGGAGGACGTGTCGGTCAGTCACCCAAAGGCTCGCTTCAAGAAGGGCTTCTCCCTGAGGAACATGAGCCTCTGCGTGGTGGACGGGGTGAAGGAGATGTGGCACAGACGGGCCTCCCCTGAACCCGACGGCCCCTCTGGAGCCAGGAGGGCAAATGGGGGAGGAGTGGGAGGAGTGGGAGTAGGTGGAGGAGGAGGAGGAGGTGGAGGGGAGGCTGCAGGGGGAGAGAAATGGTCCCAAAAGCTGCGGCTTCCCAGGGGTTCGCAGGGCCACAAGGCTGAGATGCTGGAGATCCAGAGGGAGGGAGCGTTGAGGTACATGGTGGCCGATGACACAAACTGTATGGGCGCCGCACAGTGGCAGAAGTGCCGCCTGCTGCTGAGGAAGACGAAGAGGGAGGAAGGAGGCGAGAAGTTCCTGCTGGAGTTCTACGTACCGCCTAAGGTACACAAACACACGCAGACAAGGAGGGCGGGAAATATGGATCTAGTGCTGAAATGATTAGTTGTTTAAAGTTGCAGTGGGTAGAAATGGAGCAAATATGATTAAAGAAAGTTATTTTTATAAAGCGGTCACTATATCCTGACAGTAGTGCATGAGACAGGTAATCTGAAAAAAATAGCTCAATAGGAACGTTCTCTCTCTGAAATGACCTGTGATTGGCCAAAGCCTCCCGTCACGGGCTAGCTTTTTAAAGCCTGAAAACAGAGCCATGAGGAGGTGCAGAAGTCTAGTTTTCTCTCAGAACACTTGAAATATGCTGAAAGGTTATTATGGATTTTTTGCCCAATGATGCCAAAAACATTCTGCCTACTGCAGGTTTAATGGATGATTTGATCAACAAAAATGAAGCTAGATCTTTCCACCCACTCCTGCCTGACAAAAACAAAAACAGATAGGCAAACCCATTTTTAACATTTGACATCCACAATCCCCACAGAAAACAGAAGATGCAGGAAAATCAGCATTTTCACAGTCCTTATTGGGGTTTGGAGTCCATGTCTTTATCCTTTATCTTGTAAAACTTTTCACCAGAGCCACTATCATAGCAAATAATTCTCTAGGTGCAGTGAGGAAGTAATTTTGTCTAGCCGTTGTTTAAAAGCGGAGACTTTTAGTCTAATTGAACATTAGACTTAAAGATTGATTGAAAAAAAATAATCAACAAATTAATAATTCATGAAAATAATCATTAGTTGCAGCCCTTCTTGCATATAGATAGATATAAATCTAGCCTGATAGTCCGACCCCTCTGACCCCGAGTGAAGTCACACATAAGTGCATGCATGCACACTTCACATTTGTCTATATGGGATTTCCAGATCACTGCCCCTGACCTTAAGAAGGCCGTGAGGCTGTGCAGCTGAGTGTGTGTAAATCTGCCACTGTCCTTTGATCATGGCTGGTGGGAATGTGGGGATAAGCCTGCGGAGAGGGGGAGAGGGGTAAGGACAGGTGGGAGGCAGGCGTGGGAGGGGGGGTGAAGAAGAGGGTAGAGAGAGAGAGAGAGAGAGAGAGAGAGAGGAAGCTGTTACATTGATTTCTGTAAGAGGCAGCAGATCGCTAAGATTCCCTTTCATGTGCAAAAAATAAATATCGATTGGTTCCTCGTCTTTGGCAAACCGTCTGCAGTGACGAACTGAAAATAGGAACCGAAATAGTTTTCGTGAGTCACTCAGAAACTCCTGCCAAGCTCAGAGAGAGAGCCACAAGGGGAACATGTAAAATGAAACTTAATGATTGTGCTTCTGCACGTGGGAAAATTATTATCATCTGAGATTAGGAGAAACTTCAGAGTTTGCAGCCGAAGTGACACGTTAATTAAACACACACATCTCGACAGGCAGGTCTGCCCTGCAGACACTCTGACTTGTTTTATCTCTGCCGTCTTATTCAGGTCTTACAAATCATAACAGTGCGGAGTCAACAGTGTCGGAAAGATAAACTGACTCATAAAATCTCACTCCTGCCCGCTCCTGGCTGCCTGGCTGTGGCTCCTTCCCTGTCAGGGCCATCAATCTGCCGCCTGCTCGGCTTGGCGGCACACTGCAGCACGCTAACTGCCTGCATTATGACACAGCAGCAGTTCCCCGAGGCGACCCACTAGTCTCTGCTTCACACCACCCAAAGTATAACATGCAATAACTAAAGAGTCAAAGTAGCTGGTACATGTCACAGGAATTGTTTGTTATAAAAAAAAAAAAGCTGATTTAAGTAAAAAAATTATCCAAACAAATCTAAATCTAAAAAGGTTTTTGGGACTTTTTTTGGTGGTGATTATCTTATTTTTTTCGTGGATAACTGGCCCAAATGAAATGGAAACCCAGTACTGTGGACGTTCAGACGATCCTCAATGCTACCTGTATTTACACAAGGAAAAAGAAATAATGCTAGTGCCATGAGCTAGCAGGCTAATGTTTTGTGTCAGAGACCGCACTCTCCTTCACAAATGTAGAAACACAATATTACATGTCCAGTACAACCAAACAGCGGTTTTATAATTGGAGCAATTGGGACATTTTTCAGCATTTGCTGACAGTTTCTTTAAAGATGGTTTGGAATCCCATCATTACACCAATTCAGAAAGAAATCCCTCCATGCCTCCAAAAATAATCCGACCAAAACTCCCTCGGCTCTCATTTGGTTTGAGTCATTAGCGTCATTTGTTTAAAGCCAAATTGGAAAAAAAAAACCACCTCAAAGTGGTATTTAACCATGTTAGTTAGTTTTGGTTTTATTCGTCCTGGTTTTGATATATCCATATCTGAGATTTCTACCTTGTTTGAATTGAAAAATTGCATTTAAAGCTGAACTAATTAATATTTTTTATGTTAACAATATATTAAATATGTGTAATTTGACAGGGATTGCTTGTAATGACAAACTCAGACATATATCATCAGCTCTGAACTGTATTGTGTCTTTCAGCTCATCGTTTTGGTTTTATGCCCCCCAACTTTACTGTTTTGGATCACTCTCACCTTTCATTCAGCAAAAAAGCTCATAAAACTGTCACACTATCCGCTCAGCGCCAAAGAGAAGACAAAGTTGTCGACTAGCTGGTGAAGATAGCAGCTAAAGAGACACATAAAGAGACCAAAAACAAAGCTAAAAGGAGAGTGAATATTTTTGTGATCAAATTTGATTGGTTTTAGAGATATGCATTGGAAATTATTAACAAAAAAATACATAATTCAAAATATTAATTGAAAATAATAATACAAATATAAATATACAAAAAAATAAAGAAACTAAATAAATATCCCCCCCCCAAAAAAAACAAAAACAGAAACATGACATTAATGCTAATGTTCCTGTGTGTTGGCTCAATCAGTGAATATAGACAACTGTTTTCTAACAAAGTTGCCTCAACAACTCGTTATGCACAAATAAAAACATAATAATAATCTTTTTGGCTACGAGGTAAGCGAGAAAATATGTTTTTGTCATTTGGGTGGACTGACCCTTTAAGTTTTTATCAAAAAGCCCACACCACAGAATAGAAAGGCTGACCACACTGACACGTACTTCCTGTGAGGCTGTAATAGCTGTGTTGTGGAGCACGTACAATCACCGTGCGCTGGTTAAGACTGGTTTGCACCAATTTAACATTTCAGCAGACGGTTCCCACCGAGACTGAGCTTGTGCTGCCGTCCTTGTCCGCAGTAGAGAGGTAGCTACAGGAAATGGTCAAATGGTTTAATACAGGAAGCGGTTTTTGACATCTGATCCAGAGAAAGGAATTGTGGGCGTGGATGGCAGCCAGCTGCACGGGCAGATAAAGATGAGAACAGTGTTGCTCCAGACAGATCAGCTGATAAGCCTCTGCCAGACCATCAGTCAGCCTCCTTCTCGCTCTGACACACACACTCACTCACTCACACACACACACACACAGCTCACTGCCTCAAACACACTCATTGGATCTGTTAAGATTATCATCTGGATCCAACTCTCTGCAGAGGGCAAACTGAGGCCAGGATGTTTTCATGTAAACTGTTTCATGTTTGTTACAGTCAGTCAGCAGGAATAATTGCTGAGAAGAGAAACGCACTGAGAAATAAGAGACGGCATAAAAACTGAGCCGTGGAGTCATTTTCTCAGATTGTGCGATCATTGGTAAACTCTTCCCTACTCTTTTAATGTGGGCATTATTTTATTTGAATGAGTTATTTAATCTCAGGAGACGGGGGGGTGCAGTTCATTGCTGCTAAGGTCGTACCGATGATGCAGACTGCATGTTGCACCTTAATTATCGTTTTGGAGAAGTTGGGTGTGTTTCACACTAAAGACGGAGCGTGAAGTGGAGCTATTTAAACTTGTACCACTAATTGAAAGCTCTATGTAGGGCGTTTTTGTCGTAAAATCTAAAATTTCTACTTTTAAAAGTGTTGCAGTTGCCTCCTACAGGATGTAATGAAGGATTTAATTGAACTTTGGACCATTCATAATTACTTATTCTGTTTTTTGGGGGGGTATTACACTGGTGGAAAATTATTGTGCCACCCAGGGAGTGATGCATTTTTAGTTCAGTTGAGCAGAAATTAAGAAAAAACGAATGTTGTTACCGTATTACGTTTCTCGGTCCATTGTGATGTGCAAGCACAGGCAGCGCATGCTTGTTCATTGTAACATCACCTAAAGCAATGGTTCCCAAAATTTTTAGCTTGTGACCCCTTAAAAAACTTTTTAAAATCTTACATGTTTCCTGATAAAATTCAAGGTTCGATATCCAGAGCATTAATATAGCAGCAAACAACTATTTGCTATGTAAAGATATAGAGGAGTAATGTCTACCTGAGCAGAGAATGAAGTTTCTCTCCTTCTGTGTATGTTGTAATCAGAGCTTCTCTACGCTTTGTTGACATAGCCGTGACATGCCTTTTAGTGCGTGTTAGTGCATGTGAGCGTGCCCTACTGGCTAGCTCACGGCTGTCGCTCTGCCCTCCGTTCATACGGTGGTAACAACTGATAACGCTGTCCCGACCAACGGTGCGGAAGCATATCACCCACCCTAAGGTTCCCGCTCAGGTTAACACTGTTAACACTGATGACGTTGTTTGTGCTGTTTGTGCTCAGCCGTCGCCATGTTGAGAGCTGTGTGGAGGCAATAGATATACTCTGAATTTTGATTTAGCGCCTTTATCATTTTTTGGCACACGCCATTGGAAATAATGGGTTTCAGAGCGCAGTGGTGCTGTTGCAGCGTTCTATGTGAAAGGCACATTAGTTATTGTTTATCAATAGTTTAACTCAAAAACTGTGTAGTTTGATCCGATTTGAAAATGCATATTCAAAAATAAACTTAGTGTAGCAGCAGAAGTGTAGTAGTTCTTTTTTTTTTTTGCAACCCCATAGATTGATTTTATGACCTTGTGGGGGTCCCGACCCTCAGGTCATGTACCACACATACCACTAGAAAAACAGTTTTACAGTTTAGCTTAAATGTGACCTTTTATTCTGTGTCTGTTTGCATCTTCACTTCAGTCCTCGAAGCCCAAAGTGAGCATCCCTCTGTCAGCCATCGTGGAGGTGAGGACCACCATGCCGCTGGAGATGCCTGACAAGGACAACACTTTTGTTCTCAAGGTAGAAACTTCAGCCATTTTACCACCACATCAACACACCTGCCTCAGCTTCAGATATGATTCTATACAAAAACAAGTTGTTGGAGAATGAGCGAGCCACCCCCCATGCCCTTGCTGAGCTAACACTGGATTTCTGTACCCTGATGTGGTCCTCTGAATGGAGCTCAGTGTGTGATCGCAGTGTTTGGCTGCTTCCACAGGTGGAAAACGGGGGAGAGTACATCCTGGAAACCATCGACTCGCTGCAGAAAAACTCCTGGGTCGCTGACATCCAGGACTGCATAGACCCAGGGTAAACCACCAGATAAATATTTGCTGTTGGCTGAAGATGGAGAGAAGAGAGGGACGGAGGGATGGAGAGAGAGAGGGGAAGGGGGAAAGAGGGGAAACACACACAGTCATTAATCATCAAATTAGTAGAGTTTTTGACAGGTTGCTTTAGCACAAACATAGGCGAGCTCGCACCGCTGACATTCCTCCTCAGTTCCCTGCATCGGTGCAACTCAGGACGTAAACAGAAACATTATTTGTGTCCTTGTTTGTAAGACTTGGAAGTGCGTTAGTTAGACTCTGTGATGTTTGTTTGCACACGTGCGTGCGTGTGTATACGTTCTTGCGGTTCTCCTGACCTGCCTGCTTGTGTACAGGGACAGCGGCGACGACATCGAGCTGGCGTCGTGTCCTCACGGTCAGGCCTCCAAAGACTGCTCCATGGTGGCCTCTTGCAGCTGTGAGCTGCTGTCTGAGGGTGAGCAGCAAAGACTCTTCTCAGTTACATAACACTGAAATCTTTGGATCCACATGAATGTGTTAAAATATAAAAAATGTGTTTAGGTGTGTATCGTGCTCCGGAGAGGCCGTGTCCTACGGCAGCAGAGCATTACAGCGCCCCCTCAGTCCGTTGCAGGGAACCCCCCTTCACCCAGCACCCGTCCCACATGCCTTTAGAGCGCTTCCTCCAGTCCCCCGAGGCCCAGGGCTCCAACTCCTCTGCAGGTAACAACACAGAGATTTCCTTTTCTCTCCAGAAACTCAATATCAAAGCATATGAAAACTCATAAACACAGAAAAAAACTTGTTTTGATTCAGGTGGCAGTGAAGGAGCGAAAGAGTCAGATGGCGATGCCAGCCTGGCGGCTTACCCATGGTTCCATGGTACACTGTCCCGCGTGCGTGCGGCTCAGGCGGTGCTCGCAGGCGGGGCCAGAAGCCACGGGCTCTTCGTGATTCGTCAGAGCGAGACGCGGCCGGGCGAGTACGTCCTCACCTTCAACTTTCAGGGCAAAGCCAAGGTGAGACGATCAGACAGAGGAGAACTCATATTGACTATTATTTTTATTATTTGTTAATGTTTTGACAGTTTTATTTAGTTCATATATTCATTTTAGTTTATAAAATGAAAAGGAAAATAATGAAAAGAAAATCACATCAAAAGTTACCAGAGTCAAAAGTTTGCTATATTTTGCTTAGTTTGTCTGGCCAATAGTAAAAAACAAAACAAATGTGTTGAGTTTAAAGTGATATGAAACAAAAAAGAGGAACTTCTGACATTTGAGAAGCTGGAACCAAAAATTGTTTTTTGTTTACTTTATAACAGACCTAAAACAATCAATCAGTTATCAAAATTGTCATTGATGAATTTTGCGTCCTTTAAATAATGAATAAACTTAATTTAGAATACATTAATCTCTCCTCCCAGCTGCAGTTCAAGTCATTCACGCTTGTTCTCGTGACATTTTGGACCCAGTTGTTGAGGCCCTGGAAAAGACGCAGTAATGTCAACGTTTTGTGTCCTTATGTAACTCGATCCCTGCACATCACATCCTGCCAGCCGGCAGTGTTGAGGAAGTGTCAGCTGCCGCCTCTTCCTCTGGTGTCAGCCTTGGCATTCTGTCACTCTGCTCCCACAGCGAGACGCCGCTCAGATAATGTCCTGACCTCTGTCTTGATCTGTCTGTTTCAGGCGTTCACTGTGTCTTTTTCTTTCCCTTCCTCTCTCTTTCACCATCTCTCTCTCTCCCTCATTCATTCCCTTGAATCACAAACTTTTCTCTCCCTCGTTAACGTCCTCTCCCCCCCTCTTTCCCCTCTCTCCCCTCTCCCTCCCAGCATTTGCGTTTGTCTGTGAATGAGAACGGGCAGTGCCACGTCCACCACTTGTGGTTTCACACCGTGTCGGACATGTTGAGACACTTCCACGCCCACCCCATCCCCCTCGAATCTGGAGGCTCGGCTGACATCACGTTACGCTCCTATGTGCAAGTGCAGCGAGGCTCCACCACAGGTACACAACACTGATACATCATCTAACGCAAGCTTAATACCAGTCACAACTGTAGATTTAAAAGACATGCTGGAATCACTTTACATTTTGTTAAGAAACAATTGTTTTTTTTTTAATCATCACAGGTAGGACATTCATCTTATTTTGTGAACATCCTTCTTAATGAAAAACAAATCATCTTAAATAAGGTAATCATAAATCATAAGGTCTGAGTGTGTTCATTCTTACAAGATAATTCTTGTATTTTTTTTTTTTATCAGGCTCTATTTTCCACTTCTCTACAGTGATAGCGAGCTAGACAGCTTTTTCAAGTCACTCGTGTGGATATTCCCGATTATCCTGATAATGGAAATTCACCATAAACAACTAATTGGGATTTTTTTTTTTTATCGCGATCGGCGATAAAATCCTATATCGTACCATCCCTACTTTGTAATATTTCACATCCTTCCTCTTACAAATGAAACATACATGACATACTTTTACTCATTATAGTACGCTCAAGAGTTTTGGTGCTACAGCCTATACTTGGTCTGGTATGACCAGCGAGTGGTAGCTAATGTTAGCAATGCAGCAGCAAGCAGGATATTGCTGTGTAACTGACATTACTGAGTCAGTACTACTGGTGCACTAGCACTGACCATTATCTTGTAACTGCCTCAGTCCTCCTCAAGACTTGCAGAGTTTGGAGATAATGTGCAAGTGGTCTCGATTTGACAATCGCTCCTTAAGACGAAAGGATAATGGAGGGCGATTAGAAACCTCCAGAAAGTTTGATGTGTTGATGGATAGCAGAAGTTTGTCCTTATAGATGGAGGAAGCAGAGATAAAAAAAACTCACTGAACCTGCCCCCCCCCCCCCCTCCTCCATCCTGCCCTCTGCTCTCCTGGCATTGGATGAATGCCCTCCTGTACAGCAGAGTGAGGGGGCGATTATACCGCAGGAGTTTTGCATGCAGGCCGAGACTCCGGCCCCTACCCGCCCTGGTGGTCACAAAGAGGCCCTCTGTTTCCCCCAACGCTGGACCTACACACACTCACTCCCATACACATACTTACATAGAGTGAGGGTTTGATTCAGGGCATAAAAGGCTTCACTGATACACTGCTCAGGCGTGTCTTTGGCACCAGTGTTGTCGGTGTTATTGCCCACCAAGAGAAAGCATAATAAAGGAGGCCCACACTGCCTGTGTTTACATGCTGCTCTATGAAGGAGCCTTCAGTGTAAACCAACAATTACCAGCAGCACAGATTCATCTGTATTATTATTCTTTCTTCTTTCTTCTTCCCACAATCCGCTGCAGATGTGACCGTGCCTCCGGTCCTCACCCCACCCAGGGATGCGGGCTGCCGGACAGATCCACCCCAGCCACCTCTCCATCCTCCTGGGATCGCAGCGCCTGCGGGACCCCCTCCCGATGCCCCGCTCTCCTCGAGCACCTCCTCCTCACCCACCGCCCTTCCGTCCCTCTCCCGCAGTGACCCAGGTACAGGAGGAGGAGTGGGAGGGGGGTTACAGAGCCGGAGCAACAGCTCCGAACGCCTGCTGGAGGCCTCTAGTGGCGGATCTGAGGACTACCACGACGCCGACGGGACTCGCAGGGCCCGGGCGGTGGAGAACCAGTACTCTTTCTACTAAACGGCCCAGGGCAGGGTTCAGTCATGTATCCGGAGGTGACTTGAGACGCCGTGCTGATGATGAAAACGGTCCAAATCAGTGGATCGCCCATCGTTTTTTTGTTTGTTTGTTTTATTTCAAGGCAATTTCCTGTTTCTCTGATTTGAGAAGGGAGGTGAGGTCATGGCGAGCAGTGTGTCCACGCTAGTAAATCCCTCAGGCTTCGTTTCAAACTCAAGAATGTCAGTGAACATAGAAACAGAAGGCCACAGGAAGAAACGGAGAAGATGAGCGTAGGCGGAGAAAGCAAGAGGAAGTCATCCAGTGGAGTCATATGGCTTTGATTCATCTCTTCCGACCACTTCCTGTTCACCCTTACCCAGAGTTCCCTGGGAGCAGAGGCTGTGTCACCACCCCGCCGAAGGATCGAGAGTTTTGAAATGACCCTGAAGAAACAGTTCCTCCCCTCAGAGCTCCTCCGAGCTCCCGAGAGCATCCCATTAATGTTTGTAAAGCTGCTTTGAGTCTGTCCCGGATATCCTCGCTGTCCCTGCAGGGTTTCCCTACAAAGTCCTGCTCTACTCTAACATCAGTGCAGCAATCATGGGTGTGTTAGTGTTAGCTCGGAGATGTTTTTTCTTAAACGTGTACAGCCTAAAAGGGTCTTAGTGCCTGACAATTACCTTGAACTTGAACTGATGGCATAGCGACAAGGAGGACGGTGTTGACATCTTGCGTAATCCCAAAATGTAAAGCAGGTGATTACTTTACCGTCAGTTTCTGCTTAAAACACACTGAACATGCATATCTTTGCATACTGAAATGGTTTCGTTCTCACAGTTTTATTGATGGATGCAACACACACACACTCATATGTTGTGTTACAAATCAGTTTAAAAATATTGAAGTGGAAGATGAAGACAAGTTCAGTCTGTATGAATATGGCAGGGCGGCTCCCATTTTGCTGTCATACTGGGCTATTTCTATGAGTGTGTGGTGGCGTGTTAGAGTCCAAATATTTTTCAATGATCGGTGTGCTACAGTAGTGTTTCTAAAACATGGTTTTCGAGGTCCCTCCGTCTGGTGCTGGTTCTGTATCCAAGCTTATCATATCAATAACCTGTAGATTAGATATGCTGTTAATATAGGAGTTCACTTTGAAGTAATGCCTTGAAGATATTATTATACCAAATCCAGCATTTAGGCTAACGGAGGGACTGGGGCCTTGTTTGTTTTTAGAGAGGTGGCAGTATTGTGTACTGTTTGTGTGGCCTAGTGTGGACTGGAACGGTACAGGCAGTAAGGTAAAGAGTGCTTGATGGCCATGCTTGAATGGGAAGATGTGACATCGCTGCTTTACTTTATGCTGACAGAGAATTGAGCTTAAGCTTTTTAAGTTAATTATTCAAAAGAAAAAATAAATTTTACTTCACAAAATACTCATGTTACTCTAAGAATGGACATCATGGTCGCAGACCGTCATTATAACACAAAATATCCGTCAAAATATCCTCTTAAAGGAAAAGTTTGACATTTTGGGAAATCTATTCACTTCCTCGCCTAGAATTAAATGGAAAATCAATACCGCCCACATGTCATATGTAATAAATATGAAACTATACTGCTAGCAAATGGTTAGCTTATCTTAGCATAAAGACTGGAAACGGGGAAACAGTAATAGCAAATTTTCCTGCAGGATATTCGCCGTTGAATCAAGCTTTCTCCATCTGAGGGGACGTGCAGCCAATAGGAACTCTCAATAGGAACACTCTCTCTGACATGACCTGTGATTGGCCAAAGTCTCTCGTCACGGGCTAGATTTTTTAAAGCCTGAAAACAGAGTCATGAAGAGGTGCAGAAGTCTAGTTTTCTCTGACCACTTGAATTACAATATGCTGAAAGGTTATTATGGAATTTTTGCCCAATGACGCTTCCAAAAAACTGCCTACCCCAGCTTTAATGGAGATAGTGCGGTTAACCAGATGTACAAATGCGCCTACTAGCCCCTCTATACTGTAGCTCACTAATAAACACGTATCTCGTTTGTTTTTTTCCATTCAAAAACCAAGGTGCAAAAATGATAAATTGTTTTATGAGTTGGTATTTCTTCTTTGTCGTTTTTACACTTTGATTTTTGTACGGATTAAACAAATAAAGCTAAAGCTAAATTAGCTGGCTCCTAGCAGTAGCTTCACATTTATTGTACAGGTATCATCCTTCTCTTGCTTTCCAAAATGTCAAACCTTTCTTTTAAAGCATGTTAGACACACCTGGAAACATAACACAACCGAAATATGTATTTCAAACATACGCAACACTTTTGTTAAGTTGGAATAAACATATCAAGAGTCAACGTCTGACTTTTCAAGCACGGCCATTCGGCTACGGAGGTGAAATTTCAGTTTCAGTCGAGGAGCGGACGGAGCAGTTCATGTGCCAATTTGAATCCTATTTTTGGAAACATATTTATTCCTAAACCGTTGTAAATTACATTTTTCCTATCGAGTCTTATTTATGTACAATTGATTGATTCTTCTTGATGAAACATCCTCAGTGGAGCCCGTCTGTCGCAGGAGCCCATCTCACAACATATCACAGATTGCTCATGCCTCCCTTTTATTTTCTTAACACTTCTTAAAGCTAAATTTTCTGTTGTCTGACTGAGTTTTGAAGAGTCTGTGCAATTTTGTACAAAGTGATGTACTTGACATACTACTTTATATTTCTGTGAATAAAATGTGAACAAACTGTTGCACGTTTCCCTTCAGTTATTCACTCATAAATGTCACAATCTGAAATGCTGGAGATTAAAGGCTCAGAAAGGTCGAAGAGTTTAGGTGTTACAAAAATAATGTGATTAAGTAGGTTATTTAAAGTGATGGGACATCGCTCTGTAGAGATAATTTGTCTCGCCTCTATTTATTCACGTGTATTAACAGAAGTGTGAAACGTGACGTCATGTGGTTTTCTTTTGTTTCAGTTTGTATTACATAAAACAGAGTCAGCCTATATGCTCCATAATAACGCCTTAATAGGAACACACTTTGAGTTACATCCAGTGTCAGTTCATACATTTAAATGACAGCTAGTGAACCAGTTTCAAAGATCATAGTTTAAAGTGTTTGACTCGTTTTGACCACTTCAGTCAGTTTAAAGACTTATAACTTAATCCCAGACATGTTGATGTTTCTAATAAGTAGCACTTTCAGGGAAATAAACAGACACACTTGTCAACAACAGCAGCAGCAGCTCTCAGCAGGCTGAAACCTCCATAACATTTTTATTAATATCGTCCCACACAGAGTTTAAACTCACTGAGCCCCTCCGGCCTCCAGCTGTAACCCAGGGATCATTTTGTCATGTACTCAGACGCCCTCTAGAGGTCAGATCTTATAGCACTGCAGAACAAAACATTCAGGGCAATTGCAACTACATGTTTACAGTGATCATTGATTAATAAAACTAGATTAAAACAAAGACTTCAAACAGTTGTATCATATTTGCTTATAATTTCCCTCACACAAAATTCAACATTATAATGGCATCTTGTATGTACAGTACATACACATATACACACCTGGAAGAAGGTGTAAAATGTGTATTGATTTCCTAATAATCTTAAAATTGCACACTTCAAACTCATTTTCGACATTACAGATCCAGTGTGTAGGGAAAGGCAGAGGGATTGTGCGTTTGTCAGCATGACACATTAATTGTTTTTCCATCCTTGTGCAGTATTTGGATGAACAGAATTGAGCTGCCGGAAAAAAAAAAAGGTTGTTTGGCTTCAGATTGTCACTACTAATAGAGAGTAGTGACAAACCTGCAATGACACGTTTACGTGAGGTTTGTTCCTGTTGCAACATCTGGGCAAGTATGCATGAACTTTTACAAGATTGTGACGATGTGACTCTGAAACCAATTTTATAATAAATAACACAGATATCACCTCGTACACTGGGTGCTTTTGGGATTCTTGAATGAGCTACATACTTAAATCGTTGCAGGAATAAATAATCCAACATCCAGCTGTGAGGTTTGCATATTTCCAGTTTCTAACTGACGTTACACAGGTTTTTTTTTTTATCTAGCAGCACCCATTTCTCGGTAAGTGTATGTGTGTATGTATGTATGTGTGTGTAATGTTTATGTGTTTTAGATCCTAGACATGAAGAAATTAAGAAAAAGAATATGTATGTTTGTTCAGGTATGTTCAGTCGCTCTCTTGATACAATCTTGTGAGATGATTCGCCTAACTATGGCTTCTAGATGATGGGACACAGTCATCCGGCTTTTCTTTACTCCTACAACACAGTAAAAATGCAACACTTGCAAAACAGTCTGAGGTAGCCCCCCTCTCCCTCCCCCTCCATCTCCACCCCCCTGAGAATCGTAACATGCAACCCCACTGGGGCATGCCAGGTTGCTGCTTCTATTTCAGGGCTTGATGACATTGACAAAAAATAAGCCAGCCATGGCCAGCAGCACCGCCACAGTCAACTCCATCGTCCTCGCCTGCCTCCACTTGTTAAATTTCTCCTTCTCCTGCTCCTGCATGCGCTGCTTCCTGGCTTTCATGCCCCTCTCCTTCTGCAGCTGCTCCCCGTAGTGAGCCTGATAAAAGGCGTCGAAATCAAACATGGTTTTCCCCGCAGCTTGGGAGAACCGCCTGGCTCTGAACTGATGCTGCTGATGCTGCTGCGGTGGGGAGCTTGTGGATCTGCTCATGGTCTCTTTGGAGGACGGTCTCCCCGCACTTTGAATGTCTGACCTGCTCAGGACGCCACGGTCGTACCTCCTCCTCAGGCCGACGCTGCCCAGCACCGTGTAGGCCTCGCTGATCTGAGAGAAGCGCTGCGTGGCCTCCTCGTCCCCCGGGTTCTTGTCCGGGTGGTAGACGAAAGACTGCTTGTAGTAGGCCGTCTTGATCTGGGACTGCGTGGCGCCGGGGGACACTTTGAGGATGTCGTAATAGGACGTCCTGCTTCTGTGCAGCGGAGGAGCATCTTTAGAGCTGCTGCTGCTGCCACTCCTCCATCTGTAGCCTCTACTAGATACCTGCAGGGTATCAGGATGCAGTTTCAGACGCCTCAGTCTCCCTGACCCCTGCTCTGATAGGATGAAGATGACGGTGCAGAAGGCTCGCAGCTGCTGAGGGGACCTGAAGGCATCAGGGTGGAGGATGGAGACGGGTCCTCTGGTCCAGGATGTCATCCTGCCAGGCAGCAGCTTCTCCTGGAGGAGAGGCTGCAGTCTCGAGGAGAGGTAAAGGGCTGTCGTGTGAGTCTCTCTGATAAAACGGGATGAATCCAGCTCCAGAGATGTGGCACAAAGCAAAGTCTCATTTTCCTGTCGACCTACATTTCTTCTCACTTTGCAAAGTTTCTCTAATTTGCGTCGTGCTGCTCTGCTTCTCGACACCGGCTGAACTTCACGTCGATCCCGGGTCGATTCCTCTTTTAACCGACTGTCACTGAAGGTGCAGTTGACCAGCAGAGACCCGGGACTTTCTCCGGTGCGCACCGGTCGACTCTGGCTGTTTCTGAGAGCGGACAGCCGGTAAGCTCCGCTCCCGAGCCTCTGACCGACCTCTGCCATTTTACCGACGGCGGAGCGGAGCGGTGAGCAGGCCGGAAAACAGATGCAGCTTCCGGCCAGGGTTACGTCACAAAACGCGGAGCCAATAGGAGTCAATGTTTACAGGAAGTACTTAACATACCCGACCAATCATTTAGCAGAAAACGGGGAACCTCAAGAGTTATGTGTTTAACTTTCAAGATCCGCTTTTCCAGTAAAAACAAATAAGCTATATTGTTACAGGCATAGGTTAAATTTGAGTGAAATTAAGGTTTATTTTTTTATTTATTTTTTTGTCATGCGGAACAGAACAAAGCATTTGAATAGTTTTATTTTTTATATACAAAAAATGCAGATATTTGAAAGGTACCCAAACGTTTTCAACAATACTTTACTTTACCAAAATACTACTACCAAAAAGCTTAATTGTGACAATAACAGATGGCAGTATCCTATTATTGTGTAATACCCCTGTTTGTATTTTAGGTTTTTGAATTGGCATACTTGATTGTGTATTATGTAATTTATTTATTTATTTATTTATTTATTTATTGAATTACTGCTGCTTGGATTATTTAATGATTTTTTTTGAACAGATGCAATATCCCTGTATGTTATGGAAGTTTTTATTGGACTTTAATAGTTAGTATGTAGTACTTAGTATGTTGTTGTTTTATTTGTGGTGGTTGTAAAAAAAATAAAAAAATAAAATAAAAAAAATAATGAGTTTATGTTAAAACGATATGCGTTTTCGAAATAAAATAATACATTGGTTAATTATATAATTGATTAAATCAATATATATTCCTTGGGTGCACAGTAGGAGGCGATACACGCGTCTGTTTTTAGCTGGTTTGCTTTTATTAAACTCTACGAAGAAGTTGCTTCTTGCGTCGCTTGCTTGTGACGTCATTGTTCTTCACGTGTGGAATACTGTCGCCTATCACAACATTTAGCTTGTTTTATGAACTGATATTACATAACTAACTCTTCATCTCCAGATACCGACACACACATAGAAGGAGAACCATGACCTCCAGCTGTCGACGGCCTGAACACTCAGCTCCTCCAGATGTGGTCAGTGACGAGGATTACTGTAGTTTTTAGCTGCTAGGCTAACAATAGCAGCTGTTTGGATCTTTAAAGGTCCCCTAGATATAATATACCATCTTTTAAACAGGGAACTGAGTAATTGTTGAGTGGACGATAGGCTAACTATTCAATTGTTTGTTTTCCAATAGTATAATTAGCTCTAGTTTGCTAGTTTCGTTTGTAATGATAATACATGAGACAACCTGAGGCTGCAGTGCAGTCAGCTGACAACTGTTTTATTGAAGTGTTGATGAATTAATCTGATGTGATCTCATCCCTGCAGTACTACAATGAAGCCGAGGCAAAGAAATACTCTCAGAAGTGAGTCTCTGTGTTATGTGTGAATAACTTCCTGTCACTGTGGTCACTATGTTTGTTAGTGTGTCAGCAAATATGTTTTTTTTTCTATAATAATGAGCAGCTCAGGTGTGAATTTTTGTGAATTGAAATGATTAAAATGTAGTGTTGGCTACAGATAAATTCAAGAGATGTTACATAGACAGAATAAGAGTGATGGAGCATCTTGGTGGCAGTCTCCTCTAAACACTTAAACCATGATGGGATATGGGACACTCTTTCGTTCACCGCTGAAAGCCCCACACTCGCTTAAAACTCATTTGGATTGAACATGAAATTAAAGCACACAGAGTTTGTTATTAAGTCACTAATTCAAATATGTAACATCATCAACTCAATTTCCAACTTATGGAGACAGCTGTCTCTGGTTGTAGTGGTATACATTTACTTTACTCTTCAAAGTCATTGATATGACAATATTTTAAATTCTCTTTTTAGGTTGGATTTCCCCTTTAGATAAAAAAAAAAAAGCAGATTTCCCTGTCTGATTCTGCTGATTTGCTGTAGAGCGATAGTTGTGTGTTTAGAACGTGGCTTAAAATCAATTAAATCAAGCATCAAATCTGATCGTACTTTGCGTATTTTAAAGGTTGAGCTTGTTCCTTTAAGAATGTCTTCCCATTATCAGACGTCTCTGAAATCTCTGTGTGTTTTGTTTCTTCGCAGCTCTCGAATGATTGAGATCCAGACCCAGATGTCAGAGAGAGCTGTCGAGCTTTTAAACCTGCCAGAGGGACAGCCATGCTTCCTGCTAGATGTGGGGTGAGGGAGTGACACTGACCGTGTTTACATGCAGTATTACACCTTTAACTTGATTAAAGCAATACTTTGAGATTTCGTTGCATTTTAAAGTGTGCTATATAAATTAAATTCATTATTATTATTATTATTCTGAGTAAGAAATGATACAATATTTTTTTTTTTACTGTTAATCTGAACATGAATAAGGTCATAGTTGGACTAAGCATTGTCTAAAAAAAATGTACATTGTGTATCGTCGCATTACTGAACATGCTTATATATGTTTACACATCATTCAAATGTTGACTTTTGCTGCATTTTGCTACAAAATTAGTAATCTATCTTCTTGATGATATGTACTTAACATTCTAAATGTACTCTTAACATGACCGAAACGTTGGCATTGCATTCATATAGAGCAGATCATCGTAATCCAATAAAGGCAACTGTTTTACCTTTATTGGATTACGGTTATCTGAATGCATCTGACCAGTGCCTAAAGAAGCTGAATACTGTATACCATACTGTGCTTTACGTTTTATTACTGGCTGTGGAAATCTCTTACATCACTGTATCCTGTATGCTGCTGCTAAATGGCCATCTCTGTCTCTGTCCGCAGACTTTCGCATTGGTTGGCTTATATATAAATCGCTCCTTGGACTGGTTCTTTCGTATCTGTGTACATACATGTGCACAAACCATAATCAATATGGCCTGCGCTCTCACAATGATCTACAGATGTTGGTCCCCAAGGTTAGAGCAGAACTAGGCAAAAAAGCTTTTAAATACGCTGCTCCTTCTTCCTGGAATAATGTACAGAAGGATCTGAAATTGTCAGAGCTGATGATTATTATTATGGGGGAATTTAAGTCCATTCTGAAGGATCGAGAAAGTGGCACTCGAGGTCGATGTGATTGTTCTTGAATTTCTCAATGAATTGTTTTGAGGTTGATCTGTTTGTGCATTATAACTGTTTTTGTGTTGCATACAAACTGGATGCCATGCTCGTTCACATGTGGTGTGTGACCGTTGTATTTGTCTGCTTGTGTTGTTTGTTTTTATTGTTGTAACAATGTTTGTGCTGCCCTCTTGGCCAGGTCGCTCTTGGAAAAGAGAAAGAGTTGTGTTGGAAGTGTTGAAAGTAGTAATAGTAATAAGCCCCTTTCACGCTGCCTGTTCAAGATGGGAATGTTGTGCCGTTATTCCGCCTTTAGTCGTGCAGTGTTTGAGAATCACCTCGTCTGAATGTCACCAGTGTGGCACATTTTTAACATAACCCATTGTAAGACCCATTGTCTGTCCTTTGTCTCTCAGGTGCGGCTCTGGTCTCAGTGGAGACTACCTGTCAGAGGAGGGACACTACTGGGTTGGAGTCGACATCAGCACCGCAATGCTGGGTTAGTTTGACACTGTCACATTTAAACAGGAAGCAAGAGCTGGATGATATGCCAGTATGATATCAATATTAGGATATTATACTAAATACCATCTGGGATTTTGGTTATGTTAATAATGTCATATAGTTTTGTCTTTTCCTGGTCTTTAAAGTTAGATTATTTAAATGAGATAGCTTTCTGAAATGGTTAGACTGAGAAATGCTGTACAATACTGTGAAAACATTCATATTTTTTTTCCAAAAATATGAATGTATTCCCAGCTGCTCATAGACCAGTCAGAAGAAGAAAACCTTATAATGAGACACATTTATTGTGCTTTAAAAATAAAACTTCAGGCATTTCTAGGTCTGAGAACACAGAGTGAGGTGCAGACCAGTGTCCGCTTCAATGCAGGTCTTTGCAGGATTTGTGTTAATATCAAACACAAATCAAATCAGAGGTTTCCGTTTTTTCCCTCTGAGTGACATTGAAAGGAAATGTGGATACATTTCTGAAGCATTGATCAAATCACATCTTCCCTGTGACAGATGTTGCACTGGACAGAGAAATAGAGGGAGACCTTTTAGTGGGGGACATGGGCCACGGGATGCCTTTCCGACCCGGGTCCTTTGACGGTTGCATCAGGTGAAGAACAAAGCATCCTTATGTTAAAAAAGAACATGCTTTTTGAATTTAATTTGGAGTAATTTCTGACTTTTCATTTACCTTTTGCGTTGTTCCGTGTCAGTATCTCTGCTCTGCAGTGGCTCTGTAACGCTGACAAAAGGTCACACAGTCCTCCTAAGAGACTCTACACCTTCTTTAGTACTCTCTACTCTTCTCTGGTAAGTTTCTTTGACAATAATCCAAACATCCCGATACCACATTTTTACAATTAAGACCTTTGCTAACTTCTCCTTGTTCTTTGTCTTTCAGTCAAGAGGCGCACGTGCAGTTTTCCAGCTTTATCCAGAGAACTCAGAACAGGTGAAATAACGTTTTTTGGTTGCATGGTGGATGTAATATCTGATGTTTTCTTCACATCACTTACCTTCAGTCTTCTTCCCTCTCCAAAGCTTGAGCTGATCACGACGCAGGCCATGAGGGCGGGCTTCGGCGGAGGCATGGTGGTGGATTACCCCAACAGCAGCAAGGCTAAAAAGTCAGTACCTATCAGAGGCTGGGCTTTTATTTTGACAGCTGCAGCCTCCTGCAATTGATTCCTTCTTAATGGCCTGTGAAATTAGCAGCAGTGTACTCGCAACACAAGGCTAATTAGAACACGATGGCATTCATATCGACTCGACTGTTTGTCACATTAGCCCCGTGATGAATTATCACACATTAAAATGGCTGGCCTGATTTACTCTTTCACTCATAACGCGTCTCGTTTGTCTCCAGGTTCTTCCTGTGTCTGTTTGCTGGAGTAACAGGAGTCCTTCCCAAAGTAGGAAACAAATGAGTTAGTGGATATTAATGGATGTGTTCATTTCATTTGAGCTACATTATGACCATCACTGTGATCTCTTTTTGTTTTTTTATCAGGGGTTGGGATTAGAAACTTCAGACAGAGCTGTTTCAAACCAGGTCCAGTATTCAGGACAAAGGTAAAGATATATCACAGCAGGGAGACGCTGCTTATTGTGGTAGTTTGATGAAACTGTTTACATGGTTGGAAGCAGCAGGGTTTGTTTCTGCCACCGGAGTTTATCTGGATTTATTTGTTTGTTGGATGTATTTTATTCAGAAAGATGCAGATGTGATGCAGCCTGAAGCCATCTGAGCCTCAGATGAAAATTGTGAAAATATTCTTTTTTTATTTTTCTTGACGTGTTTACTGATGAAAATTTGCATGTAAAGCATTTTGTAGATACTCATACATTTTAATTCATTGTTTGTATATAGTTTTTTTAGTTAATTGTTTGATTCATTTTTATGCCTCACATTTGCTGGTCTCGGCTTCTGAAATGTGAGGATTTGCTGCTTTTCTTTATCTTCTATGATAGTATGCTGAACATCTTTAGGGTTTTGGACTGTTAGCTGGACAACGCAAGTAATTTGGATATTGGGCTTTGGGAAATTGTGATCACCATTTTCTCTCTTTTTTTTTAAAATGTTATAGACAAAACGATTAATCAAGGAAATTGTAGTTGCAGCCCTACTTTACTCTGATTAGGGCTGCAAATAATGATTATTTTCATTGTTGATTAATCTGTCGATTATTTTCTTGAATAATCGATTAGATGTTTGGTCTCTAAAATTGTGAAAATTGTCGATCAGTGTTTCCTAAAGCCCAAGATGACGTCCTCAAATGTCTTTGTTTTGTTCACAACTCAAAGATATTCAGTTTAATGTCATAGAGGAGCAAAGAAACCAGAAAATATTCACATTTAAGAAGCTGAAAACAGAGAGTTTTGACGTTTTTTTCTTTAAAACATGATTCAAACCGATTGATAGATTATCAAAATAGTTGCCAATTAAGTTAATAGGTGACAACTAATCGATTAATCAATAATCATTGTAGCTCTAATTAGGATAATATATAATTTCTTTATTGATTTGTACTGAAACAGCCATTTAAAAACAGGTCTTGGCCTTGAAAAGTGCAGGTTCAGTCATACCTGCTTTGATGAAGCCAAAAGACCGAGAGGAATCTGAAAAGGGTCGTCGTCCTACCTGACTTAAAACCCCGTCAGGCAGCTTTTCCTCCCCTTCACATAATGATGTTCAAGTTGCGCCTCCTGGTTACACAAAGAGACTAGATGTGTGAAACATTTGGAGTTTTGGATGTGGTTTGTCACAAAGAACAAGGTGCATTTTTAACAAGCTAATCAGCCACACTTTGTCTTTGTGAAGATGCCGGTTCAAAAACATGAAGGGGAAATCAGCGAAGAAGGGACGGGATTGGATCTTTGAGAAGAAGGAGAGGAGGAGGAGGCAGGGACGGTACGTACAAGACTGTGTTTTAAATTCCTTCGGGACAAATAATTGGATTTATTATCTTGTGCTGAAATATTCATGCTCTAAATACTGTAATATACTTAAGCTTTGCTTTAAATGACTCACCTCTGATTAGCTGTAACGCTTGCTGACGTCTCTCCTCTCTCTGCTGCGCATTTGTTGGCCTGCAGGGAGGTTCGGGCCGACACAAAATACACCGGACGTCAGAGAAAACCTCATTTCTAAGTGACTCATGCAGCTGTGCCTTCATTAGCTCGCGTCTGCGCCGCCACAAGCACCCCTCCAGTTGCAGAGTGTTTGGACTTAAAACTCCTTAATTCAAGTGGATGAGATGCAAGAGTAAAATACTATAATGGCCTATGGCCAATCATTTTTACATTTGGTTTTTGACAATTTGTTTCTCACAAGTTGTGGTAAGATTGAACTCTCCGTGTTCATGCTGGCTGGAAGATACATGGACAGACATCTGTACTGCTTACAGTGGAGACGGAGTTGACAGCACCAACAATTTCATAGAATTACAACAATTTTTAATAAATGATCAAATGTCACATCTTCTACCTCTGATCAGCCATTTATTGAAAACATAAAAACATAGAGATTTGTGTTATATTTGCTGTTATTTTTCCAGAATATAGAAGGAATTGAACTAACGACCTGCATGCATTTGTGAAGGTTTCACAATCTGTACCAAAAAAATACCCTGTTAAGGAGATACAGTATGCGACACACAGTACGACACATACAGTGCATAATGCAGATTTGTATGTTGGCCCTGAACACACTGACAGTTCATTACGTTAATGAAGGGTTACAAAAATGGGGGAGACAATATGTAGAAACAGGACCTTGCTCATGAGGAGAAAATCTAAACTTTCAAATGAAATAAAATGACACATATTGCTGCTGCAACTATCACTAAATCATTTTGGAAAATTACTTTTTGTATGTTCGATGGTTGACGTAAATTGTTAGTATCAGTAGAATCGTACATAATGGGGCGGCTGTGGCTCAGACGGTAGAGCAGGTCGTCCACCAATCGGAAGGTCGGTGGTACGATCCGCGGATGCTCCGGTCACATGTCGATGTGTCCTTGAGCAAGACACTTAACCCCAAAATTGCTCCCGATTGCTCGGTGTGTGAATGAGTATTTAGATTAGATCCTGATGGGCAAAGTTGGCACCTTGCATGGCAGCCTCTGCCATCAGTGTATGAATGGGATGGATGATGAATGGGTGAATGCAATATATAAATGCAAGTCCATTTACATAAAAGATCTGCTATACAACATAATAAAGACATGCAGGCTATTGATAAGGTAATTAAAATAGGTCTTTATTAAGAAAACGATAAAACATACATTAATGGATACAATGAAAACTCACACATGGACATATATAAAGGCATCCCACATGGAAAACTAAAAAAAAAAGTCACCATATTTTATTATGCAGTGGTAAAAGCAAACGTATGACACATTTCTAAGTGTATTATATTTAAATGAATTAATCTATTGCTGCTTCCATACCAGTGTGCACCACGTGTAACCGACAGAGGTCGCTGTGCGCTTTGGCACACTAGGAGCCACCTGGGCGTTATCTCTCTCTCTGAACCTGCTGCTCAATCGATCATCAAATCGAGCACAGTGTCACCAGCACTCAGACAGACAGACAGACTCTGAGGTGGTCGCTTCTTGTCTTCAGTATGTCAGACTGACTTTAACGGGAAAAAAAAAGAAACTTAAAGAGGAGGTTCATTTAAAAAAAAAAAAAAGACAGATCAATTGGTGCGGCTTGAGGAGGAAGTTGAAGGTGTGTGATGGGTTAACGGCGGAAGGCCTCGCCTCACCTTTAGTGCCCGTCACCCGGTTCAGTAAAGTGGTCGCACCGTCCAAAGCAGCGGGGTGAAATCACCGCCTCTCTCCCCGCCGCCAGACGCGCTCCCCCGCCTCGGTCGCTCTCGCATCTTCCCGTCGGTCTCCGCCCCGCCGCTCCATCACCACACACACACACACACACACACTAACCAGAAGAAGACATCGGGAACTGAAGGAATAAAGAGTGATTTACCGGAACCATGAAGGACCGCATGCAAGAACTTAAACATGTAAGTTTCCTGTTTGATTCTTTTTAAATGGTCAGCATGCACCTGCTCTGTGAATAGATGCGTTTTAAAGACGCTTTTTAGATGACAGGATGTAAAAAAGCGTCTGCAGACAGCGCAGCAGATCCACGGAGCTGGGTGCGCTGATGGAGCAACAGTTGTGACTCTGTCGGGGGTCTGATGGAGGCTGAAATGTTTTATTACAGGCAGCAGGCGCATATTGCTGCCACGCATTACTGTGTGTGGATAGAGCAAGTTAAAGCCACGCTGACGTGAATGATTTCAGGTGTTCAATCAAAGGAAAAGTCATTTTCTCCTCATTGTCCAAACGAGAAATCACTTTGATCTGCCTTGCTTGTGTTCTTTAAGCATATATAGGCTGTGGGACTCGAGAGGGAGATTATCGGATATATTTTGTACTTAATGGTATTTAATCTCGATAAGGACCTTAATTTAATATGCAATGTTTTAATATGCAATGTTCAATTTTAGCATGTTATGTCTATTCAGAGTTAAATAATTTTCCAGAAAGAGTTAGATTGCAAATTGTGTAGCCTGTGTGGAAATATATTACCGGTGAATAAATTATTTTGTGTGTGTGTGTGTGTTGTGTGTTGTGTGTGGTTTGATCGATCTGGCTAATATGGGTGTGATTAAAACGGGAAATTGATCCCAGCTCGCCCATTTCACCTGTTAAATGTCAGCCCTCTGCTTTATTAATCCAAAAAACCTTTATTAATCACAATGTTTTGTCTTTTTCTAACATTTCTATTGCAGTTTAAAGAGCTCTGTGCACGTAGAGATTTTCATTCTGACATAAATTTACCATTTATTTTTAATCCCCCCAATTCTATCCTCAATTCTACCCTCGTCCTCCAGCCTACTCATAAAAAATAAAGCGAAACAATCTTTAGATTGTAACGTTTTGACCTCCTGACATATAGTTTATATGAGACCAAGATGATGCATGACTGATAAGGTTCTGGGCTTGACAGATACAGGGTTATCCTCCATATGGATGCTGCTCGATATAGGCTTGTGTGTGTGAGAGAGATAGTAAAGTGGCCATTGTCAGATCTGTGTAATTGGCAGTTAAGCTGAGGAGAGAGGGGGGGGGGGGGGAAACAATTTACTACTCCTCAGTTTTCTGTGAAGATCTAGCTATGAATTGGCCTCATGGGAGACAACCCGGCCCTGCCAACTGTGTGTGTGTGTGTTTCCAGCCTGCCACGCTGCCTCCTTGCAGTGCTGGAAGGATGCAGTTGTACAATTGAGAGAGAGAGAGAGAGAAAGAGAATACAGCCTAAATCTTCCTCAACAGCTTCAGCGAGAAACAAACCGTTCAGCAACGACAGAAATGTGATGTCAGCTGCTGATTCTATTTTCTTTTATTATTTTTGATCATATCTTTCATATCTAGGGAATGGCAGCTGGAGCGGCCCCAGCCAGACCAATTTCAGGCAATCCAGACCAAATAAAATTGAAGTAAATTGCATGTCACAGACTGTTATTTCCCATCAGCACTAGATTGATATTGTTTTCCATTTGCAGCCTCGAGTTAATGCAGCTTTCTTGAGTCTCATGCAGATGTCTCAGTGGGTCTGGACAGCACATTACAACAGCACAGTGTCGGATACATGTGTGGCTGTATAAAAGCTCTGAATATGGGCTATAGGGCTGCAACTAATTATTTTCAATAGTGATTAATCTGTCTTTTTTTTTAATTAATTGTATCAGAAAATTGTGAAAAATGCCCGTAACAAGTTCCCAGGAGATCACATCTGTCCGACCAATAGATATTTACCTTACGGTGATATAAAACAACGAAAAGTAGCAAATTCTCACATTTGAGAAGCTGCTAACCATTTAAGCTTTTGAGATCCAGCATCCATTTGGAGAAATATAGTACCTTATGCAGAAATGTCCCTGTTGAGATTTGGTGGTGCAAGCTCAATAGGCTACCACCAACACTTTAGCTCAATTTGTAACATTGAGGTTGACATTAAAGGTATACACCCAACACCTGAAGCCAGCCTGGCAAAGTCATTATTGGGGCCATTGATGATTCAACTTGTAATTGCTTTGAATGAGATTTGGGAGTTTGGAGAGTCCCTCCAGGAATCGGCACCTTATTGAGGTGGAAGATTTAGGTATCGTGCTGTGTAATGTGTGATACCTGCAAGATGGGTTCTGGTTGAGCAAGGCAACATAATGGTGTGCCCCAAATACTGTATCTCCCAGCTTACTGTTGATGTTCACATTGGAGTTGCAACAGTAGAAAATTCTATAACAAAATCAGAGAGCTAAATTAACTTTCTCAGTAAGCTGCCCAAAATGATAACAGGTGTGGATAACTGGGGTTAGACTTTTTACATTTACTGTATGAAAAGTCAAAATGTACATGGCATTGCCAGGCTTTCTTGACATGATTGTTATTTTTAAAAGGATTCAAACTTTTTCTCTCCTGATGCTGATTGTGATACGTCCCCGCTGTGACTTAATGAACGCAAGAGTGATAGTGGAAAAAAAAAAGTATTTTTTGTGGATGGTGGCATTTGGCCAATACAAGTGCTGATACTGATCACTGGATTGTTGCATCCCTCTTTTTTCATATTTTCTTTTGTTAAATTTGGATTTGTTAAAGACGACCTATTACGCTTACTTTCAGGTGTATATATTTTGGGGGGGTTTCTACTCGAACATGTTTACATGCTTTAATGTTCAAAAAATGCTTTACTTTTCTCATACCGGCTGTGCTGCAGCACCTTATTTCACCCTCTGTCTGTAACACTCTGTTTGAGCTCCTGCCCCGCCCCTCCCAAAAAGCCCAGTCTGCTCTGATTGGTCAGCTGGCCCTCTGTTGTGATTGGTCAATTGAACCAAACTTTGCTCCAGCTCATCTCTAACTAGCTTTGTTTGAGGGCGTGTCAAACTAGCCGCTAGGCAGGTATTATGCAAATGTGTTACTTTGTGACATCACCAGGTTACGGAAGAAAGGGCGGGACTTCAACCAAGGTTCAGTCAGTTCAGGAGCAGTGTTTCTGTGGGGGAGATTAACTCCCTTTGGCGTGGACTTTGAGCTTTGTAACTTTGCAACCTTTTACATGAATAAAAAAAACTATATGACACACTACAGGAAAGAGAAAAAGTACAATAGGTCCTCTTTAATGTTCTCTCAGTTAAATGTTGTTTGTCCTCTAGTGTGCAAATATGTGTTTTGTACTACGTTTTGCCAGTTGCTTAAATAGGTGAAGTAATGTCACTTCGATCAAAATATTACAAAGATATGTATGTAATATATATGTTAATTTTCACATATAACCCAGAGAACTGAGCTTTACAGATTTCGTTGCTTCTGTGTCTTTATGTGTTTGTTTTTGTAGAGTCACACTGCTAGTTTACTCACCCATGTGCTTATGTGTCATTTTGGCAGGAAATTGAGTATTGCTCATATTTGTGTGAGGGTGCAGGTTGTGCTTCAACATTGGCCATATGCACATAAAGCTACTTTATGAGCTCAGCACCTGCCTACGTCTCTGCTCTTCCAGGAGTTGATTAGCTCGCTGCCTAAAAACTGTCAGTCTCAATAGTCTCTAAGTAACTAAAATGGTCATACAGCCTCTGCTCACCTCGTCCCATCACTCCCAGTTGGCCAAGCAGTGATTTGGTGACAGATGGCGCAGATATGATGCGTTTGTCAGCCGTCTTCGAGCTCTGAATCCTAAGGGGGAAACATAATGAGGAGGTTATTACAGGTTTTACACACCACGGGAACTGTTATCAATCAAATGGAATTGTTCATCTCCTCATTTTTTTCCTGACATTTTATCAGCTCCGTCTATTATTTTTTCTTCCTTGTCGTTTGATTGACCATATCTGCCTCTTTCCCCATCTCCATCTCTTTTTAATAATAACCCTTTCATCCTCTCGGTAATGGTGAGTTCCTCCGTTATTGCTCTTTGCTCTTTTCCTATCAGTGATTTATCAGATGGCTTCCTGTCCTCCCCTTTACTTTCCTTTCTCCCCTCTGTGCAGCCTTGTTAGTCAGTGTTAGTATTGGTTCAGGCGGCTCTTTGTGTGTGTGTGTGTGTGTGTGTGTGTGTGTGTGTGTGTGTGTGTGTGTGTGTGTGTGTGTGTGTGTGTGTGTGTGTGTGTGTGTGTGTGTGTGTGTGTGGCGCGGAGGTACTCACCGTCACTGCCTGTTTGGCGTTGGAGTGACACATTAACTAATAGGATGGATGTGGAGCGCCGGCTCAAACGCTCTGTGTGTCTTTGACTCTTGTTTCTTGTCGTTATCCTTTCTTTCTTTTCTCTGCTCACATCCATCACCCCTTTATCCCACTTTATTCCACGTCCTCGCCTTTTTTTTTTTTTTCTGTCCTTGACCTGATCTTGGCTGTTGTGACATAAACAACAGTGTGGAAAAAAAAAAGAAGCCACGTTGGTCGCTGTTGAATCACTCACTGATCCTGGAGGGTCAGAGGTTTTATTTGTCCACGTTCAAAGCTTCAAGCCTCTGCAAATGGCTCTGAAGCCAGCAGCTTTCTGGTTGTGCTCTACAGTTGAGCCTTTGTCTTTAAGATCAGAGGTGGAGAGAATGAAGCGGCATCAAAATGCGCTGTCATCATCCTATATTGTCGCTGTGAACTGTGAGAAAGGCCCAGGCATACGCACATTATTCATCAGCACATAGAGGCTGCATAATTGCATTAATGAGCCGTGAAATGAGTGTGACCGATCTGGCATTTCACCAGGGACTTGTCTGTCTTTGCAAATGAGGTGACAATTGCAATGATATCCGATATCTGTCGGCCGCTAATAGTTATTTTTGAAATGTGTGAATGGATCGCCGTGCACGCTATCCTTGTCCAGTAAAGCATGAAATAAGGGCTCGTATTTTCTTGAGCTGTCCTCTGCATGTGAGATTTCCTTGAAATGGGTTTTGTCTTGTTGCTTGTTCTTGTGCTCCTCATAAAGAGTCGCAGCTCCTGAGGCAGCATCAGCTAATGGATATCCTGATGATAAATAAAGACCGATTCTGTAATCAAACCTTCCCCATCTGCTGTGGGAGAATTAGCTTGGGGTCATCTTTGTTACCGCTGCTAAAATTGAATTTGTAATGTGCAGACCTCCCTGTTCATATCGTCCTTGTAATCGATGGCAGCAGAGGGGTTCTTTAGCCATGCAGATAACGCCTTTTATCACAAATATGTGTTGGAGATTAAGGCTATATGAACTGTAACTGACCTCATCAGGCCCTAGTTGTCTGTCTTTGTTGGGTGATAATCTTTCATAATAATAATAATAATAATATGCTTAATCGTAATGCAATGTGAGGTTGAACAGGCACTTTTAACTAACAAGTCCTCCAAAGGAAACCACAAAATACATTATTTGCCATCAGTTGTCCCCCCAGAATGACATATGAGTGTTTTCAGATCTGATGACTCGATCGGCAGGACAGCATAATTTGTCAGTTCCCACCAAAACTTTTACCAACCATTGTTACCAAACCACTAACAAAACTTTGTGAGGGAAAGATAATGGTTTTGGTTAAAATAACTACTTGCAATAACTTTTTTGCCATTGCCATCTTGGTTTTTGGCCTTCGACATTTTCATACCCTGCTTTATGGTCTTTTTGACTCTAAATGGGACCATAATTTACTAAATGAACATCATGCTGTATTGAAGAAGACCTGAAACTAGCAATTGAGACCATACACTTTACAATGTTTACTGAGGTAATAAATCAAGTGAGAAGAAGTAGGACCTTGTATACAATCGGACTTCTTTTTGCAACCAGAGGAGTCGCCCCCTGCTGACTGAAAGAATGCAAGTTTGAGGCACTTCCGCTTTGGCTTCACTACTCAGACCCTGGGGCAGCCCACTGGTCTGTCTGCTGTTTATTGCTGAGCAGGTAGCATACAGTAGCCTTTTAGAGCTTTTCCATTGAACATGTCTGCGTGTTGAGGCTGAAAATGTGGTTAAAAGAAGTTAATTTTGACTGCAGTTCGACATTCTGTTGACCCATCCATGGACCCCAGCGTTCTTCCTCTGCTTCCTTTGTGGCCAACAAATAGTCACACTGTTTCCTCCTCACCTCCTGATGCACAAGAACCATAAGTCCTGTAGCTATTTGCTGAAATGCCTGATTTAATTTTTCTTGGTAGGACAGTTCTCTTCTCTGTGTCAAATACTAGACAGACTAGAGTTAAAACAATTGTTTGATTAGTCAATTGACAGACTATTAATCAGCAGTGACTTTGATATTTGATTATTTAGGCTAATAAGGCATTTTTAAAGTAAAAACATTTCCCAGTTCCACATTTTCTGAAATGCAAGGATTTTCTGCTTTTCTTTTTCTTATGTGATAGAAAACTGAATATCTTTGAGTTCTGGGCTGTTTGTCAGACAAAAGCATTTTGAAGACATCACCTTGGGCTTTAGGAAATTGTGACGGGCATTTATTGCTATTTTCTGACATTTTAAATACAAATATTGTTCAATTTATCAAGAAAATTACTCAATAATGAAAATAATCTTTAGTTTTTAAAAAAAAATGATGTATCTCTCTGCCTCTTTCCACCTCTGATATTTTCTTGTCTTTTCTCTGCACTTCTTGTCCTACAGCTCTTTCATCTCTCCCTCTTGCTGCCATGATTCTTTCTCGACACATCCCGCCGTTCCTTGACATCCCTCTCACTCTCTGTTACATTTCCCCCCATATCTACAATATAATTGTGTTAGTGCCGCGCTGGTGCTGTCATAATCCTTCATGGTCAGCGAGGCACTCTGAAAATACCCCATGGGAATAAGGAGAAGGGACTGGGGTAGGAAAAGCCATGGAATAAGTGGTGACAGCACATCCCTTTTAGCTGCCTGTGATCTGTCATTAAAGTTCAACTGAATTGACATTTTCTCACCCACTCCTGCACGGCTGAACACTGACCGACCACCCGCAGCGCCTACACACATGCCCAGGGCAGGATAGTTTGTGTATGAACATCCTCAACAGCATTTAATTTATGTAATAATATCCATACCCATTGGCCTTTTGTGTGCTAACAAGCCAAAATGGAAGTAAGCATCCACTATTTAGTCTAAAAGGTCAGTCATCTCATCTGCAGCAGAAAGTTATCTCTGTGAGAACTGGCAGCTGCAGACATTTGAATTCTGGCCTGAAATTGATTCTCATTGATTTGTGGAAAGACGCACTATTATCGTGTTATAAATCATTATTTCAACCTTAGTTTGGCAGTTTGTCAATTTGTATTTAGACGTGTTTAAATGGCATCACTTTGATGATTACACTGTTAAAGGTCAGAAAGATGTGAGGGAGGCAGAGGGCGGAGAGCGATGAAAGACAAAGAGAGGAAAAGGGGAGGAAGAGCAAAAGAGGGATAACATGTGGAATAAGATGAACTGAAGAGGAGGAGATTGCATGAGGAAGATCAAGCTTATTTGTCATTCCAACCATAGACTGTATATAAAAATGGACGACATGACAGCTCCCCAAAAGTGAAGCCAAAACATCTCGATCGCCCCGATCGGTGGCTGGCTGCAGTATAGGTCATAAAGCCCGCCTCCTCCATGTTAGTGGATGGGACATGGGCCAAATAAAAAGTCTAAGTCCACGTCAAATACATTTTTCCCAAAGATGGTTTCTGTCGTTTTAGGTAGTTCTTTCCCACTGACTGTATGTTCAAGTGTTCATTTTTCTGATAAGTTTGGTTCTAATTAGTTATTTGATGCTATAAAAAGGGGGTGAGACGTCATGATTGACAGCTGTGAGCCTCTCTCGCTGAAAAGCTGCAACCGTGCTCGGCTCATAATTGGTTCGGACGGGTGACCTCGATACCGTGGGTCCACCGCCCGTTCACTACTGTGCAGACTCTGGCTCCAAATGACGTCAAAATCTCAAGATGGCAGCTCCCGTATCCGGGCTATATTTGGCTTCATTTCTGTGCAGTGGGAGGAAGTGGAGACGCAGCGTGCATCTTTATATAGAGTCTATGATTCCAACGACATCTGCATAAAAAGACACAGCAGAATAGAATGTTTCGCTCAGGACCAGGTAATAAGACAAACAAAAATATCTGAAGAGTAAGTTCAGTTGGCCAAATGAATGTTGACGTGGTCTGGAGGACAGATAATGAGATGTTAAAGAAGAAAAGACAAAGTGAAGGCGTGAGGAGGGAGAGCGAGGCAAAGGAAACTGAGTCCATGTTGTGTGGGCCAGCTGCTGTAATGATGCTGAAGTCTGGAGGAAGGAGGAGAGCGAGAGAGGAGGAGGCGAGAGAATGACAGACAGGGAGAATGAGAAAGCTGATTAAAGGGGGAGGACGTTGAGGAGGATTGTTAGGAAAAAGGAAATTGTTGCACATGCACACACTTTGACTCTGTGCTGCTGTGCTGTGATGGCAGCGATTCATCTCTTCTCCCACCCACATTGTTCTTCCTCGTGTAGCGGCTGAACCCCGCTCGCTGCACCCTGTTAACCTCGGTCAAATCTGTTCTTCACTGGAATGCAAAGCAGAAACATGTATGTTTATTTGAACAAAAATCCAAAAGAAAATCCCATATAAAAAGTCACAGGAACATTATGTTCCGGCAGGGCCAAAACAGCCAAGAGGCCTGTCAGGTTGCCCCTTAAAGAGTGACCATTAAATCTCTGTAACCGTTATTAATGGAGATTCACTAGCAGTTAGCAATGGGAAATTTCTTGGGGAAAAGTTTACAAAGATTGAGGGATTAAATTCCAGACTAAACTGACGTGTTATTTATTCACACAAATGAATCGTGTTTGGTCTGAAAAGACCTTTAGCCTGATAATCAGACTAAATTGCCATTTTGTCATACTTTATTTTTCAGTCTGACACTGTGGTAATGTTATCCGTTTTCTGTTTAGGACCATGGTTTTTATTTTTAAGCCCTAACCAGTCAGCAGTGAGTGATGTAGCCGCTCTGATGTAATTTTAATTTGTCATGGGAGCTGCGGTAGAAAATTACTTGGCGCAGTTAATTTAACATTTATTACATTGATTGAAGAAAAATGCCAATTTAAGAGAAGTTTTTTCTTAAAGTTGACTTTCAACAACCCATACGGCTGCCTTGATCTCATCACCCGATTCGACTGTTATCAGACCATTAAATAGGCGTTATCAGTCGCTATGAGCACCATAGATGTGGGTCATTACATTACATCTACGTTGTGAAAGTGAAACTTAAAAGCAACATGTTCTAACATGTTGTAAAACTGAAACGTCACGTTGTGAACACAAACAAAAAGGCTTCTTTAGGTTTAGGCCGAAAAAAAGTTAGGTTTAGGCAACAATATTTTCAAGTGATTATCACTAAAGAAAACATACCTATTCATTTTATATTCTATTTTTGCCAATACACCCCCCTAATTTTTACACACTGTTCTTTTATTGCCACCCACAATGATCCGATTGGCGTGATTTTTTTTCCAACTGGCAAATAGCTGTCAATGAGAACGACACCAGATTTATTTGAAGGGCTGGAAAATTCACCCAAAACTCAATTAAGGCAGGCTGAAATCGATGTCTGTACTCCGAGGGCATAAATGTGTACAAACAACAATGGAGCTCGTTTGGAAATTACTGCAGCACATACTGTACATATGTGTCTTCGATTAAAACAACATAGTATTGATCTGTATTTTTATTCATCCTGTTATCCACAGGAATGCATTGATTAGCTATGTGCATTTTTTTTCCATCTGACTACATCTGCAGACATTCACACTAGCTAGTTTCAGTTTATGCCCTGAAACAAAGATGGAGACTTGTTGATTTTCTTCAAAGATCGCCCCCGGTGTTGTTATAAGCGAGGAGACAGCACAGTAATGTGAAAGGAGCTGACTGAGTTTTACATTTGGCCGGCTCAATCTATCACTTCCTGTGTCCTCTTGTCACCCACGCTGCTCCCTGCTCGTGTAATTATCCTGTCTCGATAGCCCTACACTGTGTCCTCCTCTTCCATCAGCCGCTCATTTACTCTGACTCAGTCAGCCGACCAGCCGGGCAATCAGTCAGTTATAGACCGCTATGTTGATTCGTAGTTTTGCTGCGTCAGCATCAACTCTGTGCCACCAATGCTCCTTTTGATTTTGATAAACTGAATCCCATAATTTGCTTTTATTTAGATTTTTTAATGAATATGTTTGCTCTAAATTCTCCAGTATGATGTTACTGCCAGCTGGTCCTGCATGCATACTGTATAGAGTATATACAGTCTATACTATAGACTGTAGATCTCTCAGCCTATAGGTGGTGAATGTCCTGAAGTCCATGTGCTGTTGAAAGTCTATCTTTTTGAGGACGATGATTGTGAATATGGACATTTATAAGCGAGGACACTGGCCAGTCTTTATTTCAAAAAGCTGTTTGAGATTAAGACTTGGTTTTAGAGTAAAGGGCCAGTTTACCCAAATTATAAAAAAAAGTATATTTTTCACTTACTTGTAGTGGCTTTTAGTGGCATGAGATATCTGACCTCTAACCTTAGAAGGACTCTAACTGACATAATGCATCCTTAAGCTGCTAACGCTAACCTGATTCTAACCTTAAAGGAATGGTTCACCACCCAAATTACAAAAACATTAACTCCCATACCTCTAGCTTTGGTTTAATTTGCCCATTTTTGTGTGATATACTGTATGTCTCTGAGAGTTCTGTCACCACACCAGTACAGTAAAGTACTGGTAAAGCATAGAAGAATTACATTTGAAAACATTTAACAGTAAAGTGTCTTTCCAGAAATTATGTCTCAGTTACTCTGTCTGGATAATTCACCTTGCTGTCTATGAAAAGTGTTCACTACGAGGTCTATAGATGCTCCAGAGTACCCGAAAAAAAAATGTTATTGTTAAATTCTCTGAATCTTATGTTTCAAGTCTGTGAACATCACAAATGAAGTCACATTCTCCTTCATTGGAGGATGACAACAGAAATCTCAGAAACAGATTATGTTCAAATGAAACCAAAGTTACCTGCATGGATACTGCTAATCATTTTTGATGAACTGTCCTTTTAAGGTTAGAATAAGGGTTGGGCTAATGCCATGTTATATTGGATGGATAGTAGAGATGGGAAAGTTCCCTCGACTTGAGAGCATTCACATCATCTGAAAATTCCAGTTGTATAAAGATAGCGTGCATTAAAAATGCAGCTCTGTATCAATTAGATTTGGTTACTTGTTTGACTCTTCAGGCACTTTTGTTTTATTAAGTTGGATACATCAGAGCTTTCAGAAAAGTCGGAGTTTCTGAGTCACATTTCTGACTTTGATGTTGCCTCGAGCGCTATTTACATGTCGGAAAACTGGTAATCACTAGAAACAAGAACACAACACATTTATTCTTCTATACTGTGTGTGTGTGTGTGTGTGTGTGTGTGTGTGTGTGTGTGTGTGTGTGTGTGTGTGTGTGTGTGTGTGTGTGTGTGTGTGTGTAACCTGAGCTTGAAACAACACTCGGCCCTGCAGCAGATTTACATTGTGTGAGCAGCAAGGCTTTGCAAACGAAGCACAAAAAACTCTTCGATCCAGTGTTTCATTGTTCATATCTTTGTATTTGCCTACTGTAAGAAACATGAATAAATAATCAGACGTTCAAATATGTGTGTGTGTGTGTATGAGTGCACACACATCCATAATGAATGTTACCTAGCTGTATTATGATAATAAATCTGGTTATGCTCTCAGTAGTCCTCTGTGCAGCTGACACAGATTTTTGTGAGTCATTTCTAATGGGACCGCAGGAAGCTGCTTGAATTGGCTGTAATACAAAGATGCAGGAAACCGGTCTGCTTTAATATGGAAACACAAAAGGACAATAAAGTACGGCCCACATAGGATTTCCATCTATACTTGAACTGTCTCTCGCTGCTCTTCTCTCTCTTACTCTCGGATAAAACCGTGAAAGGGTCTGAATGCACTTTCATGATCACTATAGTCCCTCCATCTCCATTTAACCTGAGTGGTACATATCAACACACACACACACTCTGTGTCCTCTTCTTGCACATACAATTACACCTTCACAGCTTTCAATAATTGTTACCCTGTTCCTCCTCCTCTTTTTTTCCCCTGTGCTGACAGCTCTGATTTTGCAGCCTGCTCACTAGAAGTCTGTTTTTTCTCTCGCTCCCTCTTTCGTGGACTATATTTCCCGCTCTCCCTGTTTACACTGGATGTGCAGGCACTGCCTTTTGTCTTTATGGAGCGACTCCCTGCTGGCTCGGCGCCTAGAACAACTCTCTAATCTAATAAACAGCGTAATCAGGCCACTACTCCTGCCGGGGTGTTTTCACCCGAGTGCGAGTCCCAGAGGCAGAGTGAATTGACGGGTTATGGCCTAATGGGGACCGGCTTGTATAAGCCTTGATCTCTCGGTGTGTTAACCGTCTGTTGCGCCGTATATTATCAGCGTGTCAGCTGTTGTGTGCATGTATGTTTGCAAGTCTGGCTCAGAGCATCTGCTGTGTGTGGACACAGCCAAGTCCAAGTCTGTGGGCTGAGTCGAGAGTGCGGCGCTGAAGTCCTCCCCCGGCGTCTATGTGGCGCAGCGGGAGCTTCAGATCTGGGTGGGAGGTGGAGGTTCGGGGTGCACCCGTTCAGTCTTCTCCCCTCCTGACCACTCAAAGAGAAACCCAGACCAAAGTCCTCCTCTCTCTCTGCGGGAGGTACAGCATCTCTCTGTGGAGGCGGAGCGCGTTACTCGTGCTCTCGGGGCTTATTCTGATTCCTGCTTGTCGTCCTCCTCTTCTGCCTCCTGCTGCTGCCGCCTCTTTTCTCAGCTGCCGCCAATAGCCTGCAGGTCCTCAAAGGCACCTCATTGCCATACCAACACCGAACTTTTATTTATTAATAGCTTGTGAACAGTTTTGCTCCACACCTAGAAAATGACACCCACCATATTGTCTGTTGTCATGGCAGTTGAGCACATTAAAGATACGCTCTCAGATTGGGAATCTTGAGGCAGTTCATTGTTTGGAACTGAATCTCATTTTCCAAATGTTTATTTGTGACGAATAAAACCATCAAACCATCCAGTTTTTGTTGGATTAAATAGACCTTGAGTGGGTTTAGATGATATTAGCGTGATCGCAGTGGCTCTGTATTCCTCTCACTCAGTTTTATGCCAGTTTCCTCGCTATCTCTCGCTGAAGTCTGTCCTCTCAGATGTTTTTCTCAAGAGCCGGTTCCACTCCAATCATTCTTCTCCCCATTTCCCCACATTTCTTCCTTGCCTCCACCTCTATGCCAGCACATCACATGTTGACTCTCCAAAGAATGGATTTGTGTTTTAGATGACAAGAAAATTTGCATAAGCATCCATCTATAATTGCTGAGAAAACACCAGACATATGCAAATACAGTTTAAAGTTATGTTATACAAACTTTATCTTAAATTGTCTCAATTTTGTGATACATATCATGCCCAATTGAAGAAGGAACTATTTTACATTCATTTTGGGATTGTCATATGTTAAATCAGTTTTGGTTAAATATTTTTGATCAAATTGTTGTAATATTTTTTTTTTTGCTTCAATTTATATAGAAGCCTACAGTTCCTCACAGAGACTTGGTTATTTTATGATGTTCAAAAGAAAATAAATCCTTTCCTTCTCATACTAAACGCTTTGATTCTCAAAGAAACAATAGCAGCCAACCTTGTTTCCAAAAATGGGTGCATAAATGGAAAAAAAAACATTTGGCAAAACTTTAAACTCTCCACAGAGCCTCAGCAGAACCACACAGACTGTGTTAACGTACAGTCATGTTACCAGCACAGACGTAGATATCAATTAGCTGTGGATAAGCATGTCACTGATTTATAGGTAGCCATCATGGATGTATTAAACAGTTAAGAGTATTCAAGCAGCCCATTCCTACTCATAAAACAGTTTCCTCTGCTTCCTGCACTCTGCACTGCTGGACTAATGCATGCACATTAGTGTCTTACTGTCTTTGTCTGGACGAATCTGGCCAACTGCCCGCACACGAGTACAGCAAGAAAATAATATCTTAATACAACTCTTTGCGGTTATTAAATATTGATGGGACCTATCGTTTAAAGATTGTTTTCTTAGTTTTACACAGTGGGCAGCCTCTTGGTGTGAAAAGTGAGCTTGCATTCTTTCTAATAGCCATCAGCCCCCTGCTGGCTATTAGACTCCTCTGGTTGCAAAAAGAAGTCTGATTGTATAGAAGTCTATAAGAAAATGACCCTACTTCTCACTTGATTTATTACCTCAGTGAACATTGTAAACATGAGTTTATGGTCTCAATTGCTAATTTCAAGTCTTCTTCAATACAGCATGATGTTCATTTAGTAAATTATGATCCCATTTAGAGTCAAGTAGACCATAAATCAGGATATGCTTTAGGGTGTGGCTACCTTGTGATTGACAGGTCGCTACCACGGATTTGTCCGGTCTGGGAGTTGTCCGTGTTTTCGTCTTACAACTTTAACCCTTTCACAGTCTGTTTTCAGTTCATTGAAAGTTAATTATAACCATTTTGGTCGCCTATAGATGTCTTATTCAGCGTTCGGTTGTACTTAGCTCCACCCTCTCGTGTCACTTCTGATTGCAAGATGGCGACGGCCAAAATGCCGAATTCGAGGCTTCAAAACGGCAATCCACAAACCAATGGGTGACGTCATGGTGACTACGTCCACTTCTTGTCTATGATCACAACCCAACACTACACTGCACTATAAGGACATCCCCTCATTTTAAGGCTTGAGAGATTTTTGCTTTTGGGTCAGTGAGGAATTTTTGAAAGAACATTTAGACTTTGGAGGGTTGGGGTTGGCTGGAGATTGGCGGTTGCTTGTTGTTGAGAAGGAGAAATAAATAAAATCCTATATACGATTGATACACACAACTAGGAAAGCCTGTTATATACATTTATGAGATTCTGTAGCTAGTCCACGTTCTTTAGTCGACGGTTATTTTCATTATCGATTCATTTGCAGATCATTTTCTCCATTGGGAATTCTTTGGGATGAGAATATGGAGCCATGTCAGACAGAAGAAGAAGATGAAAACTACACTCTGTCTCCACAGCGTTGCAAATGGATCTCATAGACCGCTAATGGGGAAGTGAATTAGTTTGACAGAGGCTAGATGAATGAGATGACGCCACATGAGATCCCTAGGCTGCTAATGTTGTGTAATGGCTGATATGTGATTAGAAATGAGCACGTACTTCAGATGAATCATGGGCTAGACGCTTGGAAGTTTGAGAAGTTGTAACTTTTATAAGATGACAGTTGAACTGCAGTTCTAGGTTCATTTGTGAATGTCAGAAACTCTCTTTTGGATACAGACGGGCTTTAAATACCTAACAAATCAATTTTGTGACCATGTAAATCTATTTGAATTTTGTAGTAGTTTGAGTTAGAAATTGAAAAGCTACATATTTTTGTTTCTAACCTTTTAGAAACTACAATACATTTTTATTTCCTGAACAATTTCAGACCTTGCTGATGTAAATGCACCATTTTGCAGCAGAAGAAAACACTGCAAACGTAGTTTATTGTTGTCATCTAGTGTTACTTCTTGTATTCAAAGACCTGTAGTCATTATCAGTCACATTCCACTTGTGTTTTTTCTTTGATACTGAGATATCCTCTTGCTTATATTTGCTTCCCATATTGTGCATGTAATAGTTGGACATTGGAGCTTTCTTGCGGAGAGTTACTGGGCCGCATGGCACGTAACTCACTGTTAAACCACAACATGTTGTTGTTACACTTTGATTTTTGTTCAGAAGACATGAATGAGATATAATGTGTAAATTAGTGAGCTTTAGAGGTGCTGGTGGGTGGATTATGCTACCTTTGGACAGAGCCAGGCTAGCTTTTTTCCCCTATTTCCAATCTTTATGCAAAGCTAACCTAAGCTAACCATCTCTTAGCTGTAGCTTCATATTTAATGTAAAGATAACGCACAAATAAGCGTATTTCCTATGGCTGTGCGATATGGAGAAAATCAAATATCACAATATTTTTACCAAATACCTCGATATCGATATTGCGACAATATTGTAGGGTTGACCATTGGTGCTTTCACAAACTATTTACTTACACAAAGAGATTTTTGATAAATAATTATCAGTAATGTGGATATAATGACTAAGTGTGAAAGGCAAATAATAGAACAGCAAGAACATTTGGGTAAGTTCATAAACTTACATAACTTAACTGTAATGCAGCATTTAAAACCAGGAAATGACAACACTTAAAACACTTATGCGATATTATGATATCCAAAATCTAATACGATATCTAGTCTCATATCACAATATTGATATGATATAGATATATTGCCCAGCCCTAGTATTTCCCAAAATATTCCTTCAAGCTGAAATGCTGGTATAGTATCTGTACATGCTGGTGTATGAGTGTGCAGGCTGGAGTGTGTAAAGTCAAGGTTTTCTCTGCCCGTAGGTCCTAATTCAATAATAACTTGCTAATCACTCGACCTGTGGTTCTGATTACAAGTGTCATTAAGAGCTCCTTGTTTCTAATCAGCTGATGGGTAGAGCGGTGGGGAGAGTGTTAATACTGTTCTATTTAACCTTGAATTATGCATTACATGGTCCAGACCAGACCAGTCGTGACCAGTGTTACAGTCGAACAAATACGTCTTTTTACATTTTACATTGAAGTTGGTTTCTTTAAATTATTTCGGTGAACATGTTCATTATTTTATCTTTCAGCTGTTTGAAATAAATCCTAATTATATGTGTCTTTGTCCAGGGGAAGGAGACGACGGAGGAGGAGGATGAAGTCGCCGTGGGGATGGACAAAGGCTTTATGGATGAATTCTTTGAACAGGTTGGTTTCTCTCACATCTCTCTCTCTCTCTGTCAGTCAGGGTATTATTCCCTCCCTCACACATTTAACGGGTCGATAGTAGGCTAATAACTTGCCATCTTAAATTAAAGTCCAGGCCACACTACAATCAGCCTGGGTATCATTTGTCTCCTGATATTGAATCCAATCGTGTTGGTTTTTCAGAGCCCTGGAATCAATCTCTTCTCCGGGGAGCATTGATATGATTTATAGCTATTGACGCTATTGCTGGTGTGGCATGGATCGTCATGTATTTTATTTCATTTGAGACAGCTTTTATTGATTCAACAAAACAACAATGCTCTCTTGTCCAGCACCGAATAACAATGGTGGTTTCACTTATTTCCTCTTGTGCATGACAGATACTGTATGCACCGAGCCTGCATCTATATGCATGCATTTGAGAGTGCATTCCCCTGTACACGCTGTGCACGTGTGCTGGGAACAAACTGAACATCGTCATGGCTCTCGGAGGGTGGGCTCCATTTTTAATGGGCCTGCTACATACTGCACAGTTCCCACAGTGAGTGGTTTAGAGAAGCGGGATAATTCAGCTCATATAAGAAAGGACTGACTGAGGGAGGCTTTACATCTTCTATATTATCCATATTTATCATGTCTTTCTTCCTCTGTCACTGCCGTATTTCTTATATTTTATGAGGCAGTCCTTCTAGTTTTTAAAACGTCTGCGTCTGTCAGTTTATGTGCACGGGGGCTTCAACTTTGAAGTATTTAAATCACCATTGCAAATGCTGCTACAAAGGTGAGTTGAGTGAGGTTGAATGCCATTTAGCAGCATTTATGAGTTATGAAAGAGGTCTGACAATCAGCACTTTGATATGTGAGTTTTCAAAGCAACATGAGACAACAAACGCATCACGAGCTGCAGGTGCATAGATATTTAATATATCAAGGAGAGTGGTCACAGAACATGTGGGAAATACTGCGTCGACAACGTGAAGCAGCCATCACATATTGTAACCAGGCATACAATGGACACACTGTATATATATAACAGGACAATAACTGCTAAATGGAGCCACGTGGTACTAGTTCAGGCAGTTTGAAAACTTAAACTTTGAACTTAAAGAAACATGTAAAAAAAATAGTTAAAACCATAAGTACAACTTGGCAAATTTAAGACATATTAGAAACTGTCTCTCTCTGGACGCAGCCAAGATATTTATGCATGCTATGATCCTTTCTAGGGCTGCAGCTAACGATAATTTTCATATTCCATTAATCTGTCGATTATTTTCTCGATCAATAGATTAGTGGTATGGCCTATAAAATGTCAGAGAATGGTGAAAAATGTTGATCAGTGTTTCCTAAAGCCTGAGATGACGCCCTCAAATGTCTTGTTTCGTCCACAACTCAAATGTATTCAGTTTACTGTCATAGAGGAGTAAAGAAACCAGAAAATATTCACAATTAAGAAGCTAGAATTAGAGAATTTTTACATTTTTTCTTAAAAAAATTACTCAAACCGATAAATTGATTATCAAAATAGTTGGTGATTAATTTAATAGTTGACAACTAATCGATTAATCGTTGCAGCTCTAATCCTTTCCTATATGTGTTACTTCATTACATGTCGGGGACAAGCTGGTGAAACAACCATAGCCATTGCATTTTCATCGCTGTAGGGTACTAGAGAAATACAATTTACTGAGATTTGAGAATTTTAGATTATTTTCAAATTGGTGCCTGATTTATAAAATTTTAAATGGATTGGCCCCTGCTCCACCACATCACTTTGTGTGTATAGTCGCTCAGTAAATTCTGTTAGATCCTCAATAATATCCTCTATATTGTACAATACCATTTCGCCTCACTGCAGTTGGGCAATCTGCTTTTTCTATGAAAGCCACAATTCAGTGGAACACCCTGTCTGACGTTGTGAGGAGCTGCAGCTCCGTCAGCACTTTAAAAAAACAGCATAAAAAGTCTGTTAAAATCTGCTCAGCTCTGTGCTCACTGACCTTGAATTCTGTCTGACTTGCTTTTGTCTGACAAGCATACATTTGTGATGCACTTTGTGTTCTCCAAAGGACTACAGATGTGAATTATAGCTTAAAACTATAATCTGGTACGGTGCATCAAATGGCGACATTTATGTTTTAAACTGTACATGGTTCCTTCTAAATAAAAAAATAATAAAAAAAATAATAATATATATAATAATATAACAACTGCCTGCGACTCAGCAGTTTAACTTCCTCCCCCGCCTCCTGCATTAGCATTTACATTTCTCCATTGTTGTGTATCTCACACTCTGCTTGGTGTTTGTGAGTTTATAGAGGCAAGTCTGTGTCACACTTGTGCAGATTCATTTTGGAGCGTCACGGGAGCAGGACCACACTGCTAAACCAAAGTCTGCTCTGTTATTGTAATATATAGTTAACACTTAGAATGAGTATCCTAATATGACCCACCTTTTATAGAAATGTTTTCAATGGTGCTTTATCCATTCCCAAGTTACCTGCTCATAGCTGTGGTGGAAGCAGGACAAACAGAGCAGCCCAAATGTCCCTATCCAAAGAAGTGCCTCCAGGCACAGGGAGATTGAATCTCTCCAATGTGTGCTTCATCTACCCGTGAGTCACCTCCCAGTTGGTCATGCCTCAAAAGCCTCCAAAGGGAGATGACCAGAAAGCGTACTTACTAGGTGCCCAAACTACCTGAAGAGGCTCCCTTCAATGTCAACTGAATGAATTAGACAGGGTGTAATATAGTCCCGGGTTGCTAAAGACCCGAGGTATGCATTAAAGGGTGAAGCAATCCATCATTTATGGAGAGAGAAGCATGTGGTCAGGCTTAAAGGTGCTGATCTTCATCTTGACAGAATCACACTGAGCTGCAAACTGTTTCATACTACATCAGAGGGCAAAGTCTAATAAAAGAAAAAGGACAACATCATCTGCAAAGAGATGAAGACATTCTCCATCCTTGACGACTTCATGTTGAAGATGGAAAGATCTCACTTTGAGTGTACGGGGAATGAATGTCTCCCAGCTTCCCCTGCAACCCATATTCTAGCAGCACAAGTCCAGATCTATAACACACATTTTTTTATTCCTTTTTTTTTTGTACAAGAAGTTTCTACGTCTGCACCCGGGACTTAATCTCCTGAATCGAGGTTGGACAATCATTACATGGTATTACTTCAAAATGACTCCTAAAACACTGTGATTATGTGATTTTTTAGCTCTGAGGGAACACAGCAGTCTGCAGTCATTTGTCTCCTCTCATCTGCTCTGCCGCTGCTTGTCGCCTCTGACAGACTGTCTGTATCCATCCCAGATACCGAAACGTACGTCTCTTTATCTGTCTGAGATTTCAGTCCCTTACATCTGCCTCGAGTGAGAAAGCAAGGAAAGTGGAGATTGAGTGAAAAGTGGAGACAGCAGGATCAACAGCGAACTGTTTGAGACTGAGCCAGAAGCCGGAGGGATGGTGAGAGAGAGAGACAGCTTTTGAAATGAGAGTGATGTGGAGAAGTTAGAGAGCAAAACCAGAGAGGAGGAACTGGTACATGTGACAGAGGGAGATGTAGTGAAGGGAGCAGAGGGGGAGAAGGAGTTATCGGGCTCTCACCCCGACTGGGTGCGTTAATTACAACTTTAATTAAGCTTTCAGTTGTGGAGAGACCGCTGCTGCCTTCTGTCCTTCACTCACACCATAAACATGACCCTCAAAGTGTGGATATTGGTTTCATAATTTGTTTGTGCAAGCGTTCGTGTGGCTGTGTATCATAATGTACTACACTGTGCAGCCTATCTGTGTGTGTGTTTTTGTGTGGATGTAATTGCCTATATTGCAATTAAAGGACAAAGCTGCATTTCACCATTTTCAAAAACTTTCATGAAGAAACCAAAAAAATAATAAATTTATCCTTTTAACAAGATCAAGAACTTTATGGTTAGCGCCTCGTAGCCATAGGATTACACTGTTATCCAAAACATCCCAAATCCCAAGATGAGAGAGAAAAGTGTATATTTTCATGAAATTTTTCAACAAAATCCTTAAATATTAAAGAATTAGCACAACACAACGACTCTCTCACTCGCTCTCTTCTTCACCGTCTCCTCCTGGCGAGGCGGCCGTCTGGCTGTTGCTGCAACGAGAACTTGCAAGTTGCACCGCCACACGCCGGCCACAGCTGAGTTGCTGAGCTCTGCAATTTGAAATGCAGTTTCAGGACGTTTTGGTGGTGCACCATCCACCAACGCCGGCCGCTCGCACCTGGGCTCCCAGCACCGACATCTCACCGGGCTGCACTGTGATTCGTTTATTTCTCGAACAAGACTTTTTTCTTGTTTTCTCTTGGGCTGAAAGTTGTGCGCTACCCGGCGTCCGGACCTGATAGAGGCTGGAGCTGGTACCTCCAAAATGTCCCGAAACTGCATTTCAAACGGCGGGCAACATGTCTATGATCCGTCCTGTAGCGCTGTGGCTGGACACAACACCGGCGTGCAGTATCGGCCCCTTTCCGTTAATTTATCTCCAGCAGGAGGAGACGGTAAAGAAGAGTGCGAGTGAGAGAGACGGAGTGTCAGAGTGTTGTGCTAATTCTGTGAAAATGAAAGTTTTCTGGAGTGGTTCAATCACCACAGGTGGTAGTAGCTGTAATCAAGTCTTTAACTTCTGCCAGGGCGTTCAAGAGAAGGCACAACATCTGACGTATAAGCTGTTTACCGCCACACTTAATGGCCTTCAGTCTGTATGTGTGAGAGCGAATCTGAACCATATGTTGTATGTTGACTTCACAGCTTTGACAGAAGTGTGTGCTTGAATGTGTCTGCAGTAGTGATGCTTAGTTTAGGCTCCAATCTTATGCAGTCATAGATTAAGCTGCAACATTAGGATGTTTAATCATCTATTACATGTCAGCGCTTAAATGTTAAATAAGTAATTAGATAAATCTTGTGTTGTAATTTGATAGATTTTAGTTTGTTGTTAACCTCAAAGTTTATGGTAAAGAATATTTAGAATTTTACACATGTATGATTATAAGGGTTATTTGTATAGCAAATAAGTTACAAAGTGCTTTAAAGACCTTCAAGCAGTGAGACAAAATAAATAAATATGCTTGTAAGAGTTAATGTAAGCGATTTAAAAGATTTTTCCGCCTTATCTTTATGTATCTGTCATACTTTGAGTTGCATATAAACCCCATCACATTTGTCAGTGCTCCTCTTACATCGTGTAGCAAGACTCATTTCACGCCCCCAAAATCCTTCACGAGATGATGCAAGAATTAAGCGAGCAAAAGCAAGACAGACTCACTGTGGCCTCAAGCCCTCAAATCATTCTCCTTACCAGAATTGGACTTTTACTTTGGTAAAGTATAAAATTAGATGACAAAGTAGGAAAACAGTCATTTTTATTTCTGGTTACTGCATCACCAGCTGTGACTTGACTGGTTAACAGGACAAGATTTCAACAAATGTCTCGGTGGATACAAACAAATCAAGTTCATAAAGAAAAGTCATAAAATCGGCCAGCGTTTTTGTGTCTGTTTATTTGTCACTGCATGTCTGAAATTGGTTTCTCTCCCACACCAATAAAATTTGCCTGATGCCTTATGAGGCCTGAGAGACGCACCGTGACTCACTAACACATCATGGTCTCTAAAGCGAGACGGCTTAAAGTGGTTTCATCTTCTGCTCACTTACCGTCTCTGTCACTTCCTCCTCCCTGTGTTCCTGTCTCACTCTTACCTCTTAACTTCCTCATCTCTCCCCACCTGTCTGTCTGCCTTACATGTATTTAACTCTGTACTCACCTCCAGTGTGCCTTCTGGTCTCTCCCCAGTGGTCTTCCAGAGCCAATTATGTTGTTATTTAAAAAACGGATCCAATCAGCAGCTAATTAAAGAGATAATGGGAGAATAATGACCCAGGCTGAGAGCTCAAGAATGTATGGATGGAGAGACCGAGGGAGCGCAGAACTGTGAGGAGTGACAGAGGAAAGCTGGGCTGCAAATGGAAAAGTCAAATTGCTGACTTATTATAGAGGAGAATGAAGGCTGGCCTGTAGTGTAACAGGTGTAGAGGTGGAGAAAGTAATCGGGGGTAGATGACAGACTGAGATGAAAGTATACATTGATGAATTCACTGACAGATGTGACCCGCTGCTCGTCCAGCTGTTACCTGCCAGAGGCTGCACAGCTGGTGACGATGCAGCAGGGAGGAAAGTCAAACCTTTATCTTGGTAGCAGATTATGGTGTGAAGTGCAGAGGATATACAGTTCATATGATGCACTCCAGGGGCAGTTTTTCTTCAGTGCATTTATTGATGTGCTTCAAAGCTCAACATTTTGGAAAATGTGTTTTTTCACTTTCTTGCTGAGAGTTAGATGAGAAGATTGATACCAGTCTCGACATGCCTGTATGCTAAATCTGAACTAGCCTGGCTCTGTGTTAAATTAAAAAAATCCTCCCACCAGCACCTCTAAAGCTCACTCACATGCTCAAAGGAAAACAATTTCTGTGAGCACTGGAGTATATTGCATTTTCACCTCATTATTTAGTCAGTTCATGTGTCGAGATTTGTTTAATAGGAATGCACCAGGCCAAGAAACTATAAGGTGAGATTTTGATGGAGATCCAGATGTGTGTTTTCTCTTGTTAGATGTTTTGTAATGGATGTTGAGACTTAACCTGACACGCCAGATGGTTTGTTTACACAGAACCATCTGAGAAGCTGTCACTGGAAATTGTTTGGAAAAGGGCAGGCACTTTCAAAAAATACTCGGCAGGTGATTGGATGAACCATATGTCAATCAAGCTCTTGCCGAAGCCAGTCGGGAGAAGAGCGCGCAAACATCTTTTTCATCGAAAAAGCCTTTAGTGTCGTTCTTTGCTCTTCTTTCAATGACAATGATGAATTTTGGCTGTCGCCATCTTGCTTTTTGGCCATTGCCATCTTGCTTTTTTGCAACCAGAAATGACACGACAGTGTGGAGCTAACTACAACTAAACGCCGAATAAGACATTTTTAGGCGACCAAAATGTTACAATTAACTTCCATGAACGGAAAACACACTGTTAAAGGGTTAAAGTTGTAAGACGAAACACGGACAACTCCCAGACCGGACAACGGCATGGTAGCGACCTGTCATTCACAAGGTAGCCAGGCCCTAAAGCATACCCTGCTTTATGATATATTTTTTTCTAAATGGGACCGTAATTTACTAAATGAACATCATGCTGTATTGAAGAAGACTTGAACTAGCGATTGAGACCATAAACTCATGTTTACAATGTTTACTGAGGTAATAAATCAAGTGAGAAGTAGGGTCATTTTCTCATAGACTTCTATACAATCAGACTTCTTTATGCAACCAGAGGAGTCTTCCCCTGCTGGCTATTAGAGAGAATGCAAGTTTAAGACGCTTCCGCATTGGCTGCACCTTTCAGACCCAGAGGTTGCCCACTGGTCGTCGCGTCACACACATAAACCACGCCCATAGCTGCCAGTAGCTCCTCACAGGACTCTGATTGGTCCGGTCACTGGCTGGCCGGACACAGACGCATTACCTGAAGCCTGACAAGATAGATTTTCATGCGATTCTCAGATCTCGGATCGGATGTTTTGAAGTGAAATGATGACTTTTGTGTACTTTTGGGTTCCTTAATTCCAATTAAGGTACCTCTTAATACTAAAGCACACAATGATATTTAGTACAATGGTGCACTTTCTTGTGACATCAGTTTGGGGAAGGTTCTTTTCTGTTTCAACATGAAGATGTCCCTGTGCACAAAGTGAGGTTGATAAAGAGAGTTGGGTGAGTTTGGTGCACAGAGACCTGACCTCAACCCCATCCAACACCTTCGGGATGAACCGGAACGCCGACTGTGAGCCAGACCTTATCGCCCAACATCCGTGTCCGACCTCACTAATGCTGTTGTGGCAGAGTGGGAGCAAATCCCTGCAGCCAGGCTCCAAAATCTTATGGAAAGCCTTGCAGGAAGCGTGGAGGCTGTTATAGCAGCGGATTAATGCCCATGGTCTTGTAATGAGATATTAAACAGTCAAATATGGGTGTAATCTTCGGCTATCCGCATACTTATCGCCATGTAGTGTAGCCGCATCATCTTTTGGTGCTTTGTAAAGACTCGGCGGCGGCTTGGACGTGACTCTATTTGTATTAATTATTAATAACAGCTGTATATTGATGAGGATGTCTGGTATGGTAATTTGATAGATTTAGTTTGAATACAGCCCTGTTATGTGTTAGAACACACACCACACATACATAAGAGATTGCTCATCGAGAAATGATGATTCATTCCAGGTAAACATGAAAAACCTTTTTCATATCTGTGTTTTCCTTCACTTAAACCTGCTTCTCTCTGCTTTCATTCTGCCTCTAATACGATAATGACATCTTCAGTTCGGTTTCTATCAACATCACTCAGGCTAATCACTGGTACATCCTGATTCAGCACTTAGGAGATCTAAAGTGCCTTTTGGTCTCTCTCTCTTGACAGGTGGAGGAGATCCGGGGTTTCATCGAGTCTCTGGCAGAGAAAGTTGAGGAGGTGAAGAGGAAGCACAGCGCCATCCTCGCTTCACCTAACCCAGATGAGAGTAAGGCTGTTTGTCTTTTCTGTTTAATTATTTGAAACATAATTCTTGCAGCTTAACACACTGTTCTGGGACCTTCACGACTCTTAGCGATCCAAAAATACTTTATTATACCACAGGAGTCTTGTGTGATTTGATTTGATTTGATTTGAGTCTTTTGTGCGAGTTTTATCTGGGTTGCATTTGTATTCTCTCGTTCTGAAATACCATACAGGTGCGTGATATTAAAGGAAAAATCACAAAAAAATCAGGGAATTTCCACTGCCACCACTTTCCCAGGGGACTAAGAGTTCTTTGTGGAACTCCGGCAAGTAACCTACGCTCAACTGGAACTATTGGGGCAGGGTTTGCAGGGTTAAATGCCAGTTCATTCATAAAAAGAGAAAGTGCTGGGTAAATGTAGTATCAATAGGATGAGGGGTTGAAAGGGGCTGAATGAGTCGAGAAACATAATGAATGCAGATGCTTCCCTACATGGAACAATAGGTTGTTTTGATGAGTATGAAAATGGAGTGACTCATACAGCCTTCACATTCACCAACAAGGTTTTAGACTGCTCTGTGGTGTTAGGTCAGTCTTAATTTTTGCTCTTAGATTACTCTAAGGCAGGTTAGACAGTTTCACAAAAATAAAGACTGACTTATTTTACTCCTTAAAGGTATAATATGCAAAATTTAACTAAAAAACAACGTATAGACTGATACAAAAATAATCCCTCTCAATCATCACTTATGCCCCACTAGAAATGTGTGGCGGTGTCTGTTTCTGCAGAGACTCTGCAGCCCTCTGCCTGGTTTTTCTCTCTTCTTCTTATTTTTATTTACTCGGAATGCTTCTTGGCATCTGCAAACAGCCTTTGGGCCCAACGTGGGGGTGTAACCCCCAGCCAATAACAGTGCGCAGGGTGTGCAGCCCGTTCAGGTGGTCAAATTCCACCGCTGTGTCACGCCCCTCGGCTTCTGATACCGACTCACAAGTCCCCCTTTACTCTGTTAGATACAAAGCGGCCATATTTCATGGATGAGAACGGGTTGTGTTATGTGCATGTGTTCCAGTGATCCCCATGCTCCTCTCTGTGCTGTGAGTGCAGCTATGATCGGTGTGTGTCAGTGGTTTGACCAAGAGCAGCGCTGAGCCACAGCCAGCAGACAGGAAGCCTGCATTCATTCAAACTCCGAGAACTCTGCACCTTCCCTCTGGATTATGCGGAGTTAGTTGTGTGTTTTAGAACCGCCGGGAAACAATCAGAAAATAACGTTTTATTTCTACGATTTGCTGCTTTGTTCTCACCAACGCCGCTCTCTCTCTTCAGTCACTCTATAGCTCACTTGACCATCACTGCTCTCTCTGCCGCTCGTTGAGCTGAGGAGGTGTGGCCAACTTTGAATGCTGTGTGTTTACAAACACCAACCGACAACGGTTACATATTATACTTTTAAAAGTAAACCGGGCTAACTCTGAACAATGTTGTGGAGCGAGCAATGACAAGGGAAAGATTTTTTAGAGGCCACAGGAACCTGATAGAAATATACAGCAGTGAGGACATTGTCAGTTTCATTTGCCCAAGCAAACTCCTGACAAGTTGGGGTATAAGAAAATATTGATACTTGAGTAACGTGATATTATGTTTTGTGATGCTGTATTGATTCTCAAAAACACTATCGATTTTAAATTAATAGTTTACATGCAAAGATACGTGGCAGACTGTGGTTCATTTTGTGTTGTGTTCAAATCTCCGACTGCTAGATTGCAGTTTTGTAATCTATCTTCAGCCATTTGACTCTTCTACTCCAATGTAATGACGTAAACATAGACAGGAAGTAGCCTAAGGGTGCACAGCTAACGTTTTTTTAACTGAGATTTTATGCATATGGTGGTGTGTTCTTTATACTATGACAGTTTACCTGAAATTAGATTTTAAAAAATCACAATTGCTTACAGTATCGCAATATATTGAATCGTAACCCCTGTATCATGATACGTATCGCCAGATTTTTGCCAATACACAGACGAGGAAACAGATGTACTGAGTCCTGCCACATTGAGAAGCCATAACTTAGCTCTGCTAAGGGTCTGTAATGCACTGAGATTTTATGCTACTAGAAATTTTATGCTACTAGAATTTTTTTGCATTGTTACACTTGTTGCTGATTTTTGCCAGTAAAATGTCTTTGCAGCTGTTGAAATCTTCCAGAAGGCAAACATTTTCTGCTGCAGTGGTTTGATGCGGTTGCTCGATCAGCCATGTTTTTTTAGTTTGAAAAAAGACTTAGTTTACCCAGAATTCATAGCGAATTAGTCCTACTTAGATAGCTTTGTGCAACAGATTAATTTAGACGTATATTTGCAGTCTGACTATTCGTTACATCTAAGCCCAATAGTCAAAGTCTAGATATTTTACAGCAACATGTTAGACGGTGCTCTCCACCACCATTATCAATGCACCAAATGAGGTAATTACGTATGGAACTTTGTATTATTAAGACGTTCCTAGCGTTAACACCAGTAACCACGGGTATCGTCAAATAAACCACAACTGAAATCTTAAAGATTATGACTTTACTGTCGGTTTTTCTTCTAATATGTCACCTATGTGTATTTCCCACATGTGATTCATCATGAATTTATTGATTCAACCAAAGAAGACTACATTGTCCAAGTCAGCACTGATCTTTTTGCACACACCTATATTATACCACTCTTTAATGATAACACTTTAATACTGCAATGACTTTCTTAGACATTCTTAATGAAAAGCAGAAAGAGAATATTTATTGTTATCGCCATTTCAAAAGCAGCACTGGTAGATTCCACTGAACAAAAGAAAGAAAAATGTCCCCATTCCTTAAAAGAAATTGAGGAAATGAAGAACAGTTTGTCAGAAAAGCAAAATGCCTGCCCTTGAAGATGTTGAGAGCCGTCCTCTTCCACCGATCAGTCCTCTCTGTCCTTCTGAGTGTTCATGTTCTCACTGTGAAATCTCTTACAGTCTTGTTTGTCTTTTTTTCTCCACTTTTCTGCTCCCTCTCCATTGCTCTTCAGTCCCATCTTTACCTCTTTCGCTTGCTGTTAACACCCTGTCTCTTCCCTTTGCCCATTTCAACCACTCTCCTCTTTACTTTTCGTTCAGTGTGTGCAGTATGCTACAATCCATCTTTCCTCCTCTCTTTCTATCTCTGTCCTCTCACACCTCCTCCTCCTCCTCCTCTCTCATTTCGTCAGGGCATTGATCTGGACCCCTGCTCTCGTGAGGGGGATGTTACTCACACTATTAGCATGCCCCCCCCCCCCCCCCCCAATCCCTTTTACTCTCCATGAATCCCTACTTCCTACCTACCTGAAAAAGCATCGATCTGCTCGCAGCAGCAGGCATCAGATGAGCCCTTTAACTAGCCGGGGCGTGCAGATGACACACAGAGCGGAGCAGCAACGAGGCAAGGTGCTGCATTTAAGATACAAATTCTTCCACAAGTCGCCTCCTTTGTGACTCAAATCAATGCTCAGTGTGTGTGTGTGTGTGTGTGTGTGTGTGTGTGTGACTGCCTGATAAATGCACATCAGTCAGCAGCTGATGTAAATGTCAGGGTCGTTCATTACACGGAGGTCGGTGTGCTCTTCGCTGTCTGCCTGTTGCATTGTGGCCGCTGACGGGAACTAAAATTATCTGAATATCTTCATCAAGGTTGCTCCTCTATCTTCTGAGCATCATTTTATATTGTGTGTGTGTGTGTGTGTGTGTGTGTGTGTGTGTGTGTGTGTGTGTGTGTGTGTGTGTGTGTGTGTGTGTGTGCATCTCTTTCTGCTACAAATCAAATTGATATATAACTAATTTGCATCAACTAATTACATTTATCTATCAAGGACTTAGTACATAGGGAATTGTGAGAAAGAAAAACAAATTAAAAAGCATAACATTGAAATCTTCATATTGAATGCAAGACCGCAAGTTTACTGTCAATGTTCCTCATTACTTTTCCTGACAATATCCGCTACTGACAACTAAAGCATAATTCATGTTTTCAGGCAACTCGAAATAGAGGAAAAGTCAGGAGATCATCAATACATTCGGATTCCTCCTCTGGGCACCATGAATATCTGTACCAAATCCCATGGCAATCCATCCAACAGTTGTCAGGATATTTCACTAAAAGCCAAAAATGCCAACCTGCAGTAGTTGTTGCGATATTTTAGTCTGGGCCTAAGAGGTCGACCGCTTCGCCATCCTTAAGGCCGTGACACACCAAGCCGACGGTCGGCAGTCGGACAGTTTGGGGCCGTCGGTTAGCGTCTGTCGGCCTAGTTTCTGCGGTGTGTCCGTCGGCTCTAGTCTGCCCATGGGGGAGTTTTTTAGGCCGATTCGGTATGTTGAACCGGCAGTGGAGGCTGTCGGTGAGAGAAGTTACTCTGATTTGCTGTTCAGCTTAAACGAATCAGTGCACGAGAAGAGAAATGGAAGTGAGGAAAGCCAGCCAACGAGTAAAGTCTAGAGGAAAAACGTGGAAAGCGGTGAGTGAGAGTAGTGTGAAAATGGTCGGCAAACGGCGCTTTATTTCATCATCATAACAACGGCTTGTATATCTGCCGTCCTCGGTCTTTTGGTTTCCTTTATTAAATGGCAAATACAGACTACCGCGACCTGCTGGTGTGGAGAGTTATTTAATCTCACGCAGGCGCAGAACGTACGTGGTAGTTGGCCGTCAGCTGTAGTCTTTGCGGTGTGTTCGAGTGTAACTTTTTGGCCAAGACGTGAGGCGACGCAACTGTTGGCCTTCGTCGCTGCTAGTTCTTTGATGTCGGCTTGGTGTGTCCCCAGCTTTAGAGCTATGCAGCTAAAGAGGCTAAAGATACACTAGAACAGCCCTGTCTCCTAAAAATTATGGCTGAGAAAAGGCTGTGACCCAGCAGCCATGTTGAGATCAGTTGAGGAAATACCAAGCACCACCCACCAGCCGGAGCAAACGTTCTCATTTTACAGCTAAACAGTACACTACAAGATGTTTCTGAAAACATTTTAGGTGAGAAATAGGCATTACAGTAACAGAATATTGATTCATATTTGATCAGCGTTGCCTAGTTTGACCGTTTGATCGGAGTTTGTGAGTATTTGACAGCTGCCTCTGTTGAATGAACAGCCAATAGGAACGCTCTCTCTCTGAAATGACCTGTGATTGGCCAAGATAGATTTTTTAAAGCCTGAAAACAGAGCTATGAGGAGCTGCAGAAGTCTAGTTATCTCTCAGAACACTTGAATTACAATATGCTGAAAGGTTATTATGAAAATTGTTGCCCAATGATGCCAAAAACGTTCTGCCTACTGCAGGTTTAAAGACACGGGACACAGACTCCTGTCTCTGGTGTCAAAGTCATGTGCTTTGTGCGCCCAATGAAACACCCCGAGCTCCTCCCTACATCTTTGATTTGTAACAGCATAAGAATGGCGACCAGTTGTGTTTCCTCCAAAACATCTTAGCCAACGAAAATTAGTCCTATAAATGAATATGATTCATATAAAATAGGGTTGTTGTGTAGATCATAAGAACTATGCAGTGTGTTGTTAGCCCATGTGTGTCTTTGTGTGTAGAGTTTCTGTCTCTGTGGTAACAGTCACATTTCTGTGCTTCAGCCTCGACGAGAGCGTGTCATCAAGACTAATTGCACGATGGCATTTTAATGTGAAATCTAATGTGCTTTAAGATCTACGCTGATTCATTGTTGCATTGAAAATGTTGCTTGCACAAAAGGCCAGTGTGGTCTTTCATCATTTTCATGAATATTAGTTTTCTTTATAGCTTTTTTCAGCCAGTTATTTTGCAATATACAGTCTTACTGCTGGTATTATTTTATGTTCCCCCCTGTGGTGAGATGAGCCCGTTCTGTTTCTGTTCCTCCCACCAAATCAAATTTCATCTCATTCCTGATGAGAACGAGTCTCTTCCTCTTTTCCTCTTCTGACACAAGTATTATTCTCTCAGCAGTTTCTCATCTAAATCCTCCTCTTCTCACTCTTTCTCTGAAAGTAGGTGCCGAGACTTTGAGTGTGTGATACTGAGAGCGAGTCTTTCACGACTCAGCGTAACATTGTGATGCGGTAAACCTTCTGTTTCTGTCACGGTTTACCAGTTTCATAATCACATCTCCCCAGCCACCACCCACATGGCCATCTTCACAACCCCAACCTTGCCCCTCTCCTCCTCCTCCTCGTCCTCCTCTTCCTCCCCCTCTGCTTGGGCAGCTTTTGTGTTCTCTGACTGAGATGTTTTCTAGTGATCTCCATGCAGGGGGTTAACTCCATCCCACTAGCTGAGCCCATATTAACACACACACACACACATGCTGACACACATGCAGCCGCCTCTGTGTAATATTACCTTCGCCCCTGCATTACACATTATCCCATATCACGGTTTACCCACCCCCCTAAATGAAGCATAGCAAATTTCCACAAGGGAATTGCAATATACAATATGCGTGTGCTTATTTTTACTTGCTCGGTGTTAAGGATTTGTGCGTTTGTGTGGGCTGTGCTCAGCATCTGTGCACAGTAGTAGGTTCAATAATGATGATAGATTAGGTAATAGCCATCAGGTCGTAATGGGTATTGAACCTGCGTTCCCTCACGAGCCAATTCTTCTAATGCAGGAAGGGAAGACACAAATGCATTTTATATTTAGAAGCATGATTGAATTCACATTGCCCATTAAATAATTACATTATTTGTTTTGTTTTCTAGTATTGTTTATCGGCCTTGTGCAGCGCTGCTTCTGGTTATTTTGATCGATGAGACAGTACTGGATAGATTTCATAATGAAAGGCCAAAAAAAGTCAGTGACTCTCCTGCGGGAGCATCAGTGGCCTTTACCCTCAACTTTTCCTCGGAGAGTGTGATGTGAAATGAAATACTACGTTTTGAAGTCTGATTACTGGGTATGGCTAATCTCTTTCAAACTGTCATTCCCCCTCTCTTTAGTCGCAGGTTAGATATCTATCATCATGGTCCTCACTGGACGGAAGCGTAGTTGAATCTGCTGAACCTGTTTTGTAGCAGAGGACGACAGAATTGTCCACCTTTGTGATTTGAATAAGGTTATATTCTACTGTCCTGCAGCCTTTGTTGAAAATGTCTGCCATCCAGTGTATTTGACATGACAGATGAGTGTAGACTACACTACTTATTTACATACAAGGTGTTTGGCTGGGAGTTATGAAGGGTGGAAGTAACAAAAATTCATTGATAAAACTGGAGGTGATGAAAATGCATGTAAAATGAAAAATGGAGTGATAAATTATCTGTAAATCAAGTTTATCAAATCAATTGACAATTTATCACTCTATTTTTCAATTCACATACATTTTCATCACTTCCATTATTAATTCGTAAGCATTTTCATCACTTTTCTTTTCTTCAATTATTTTTTGTTACTTGCACCCTTCAGGCCACTTTCCTTAAATGATAAATGGCTATTTTGTGTTGTGAATGATGAATGATGAATGTAAGATGGTGAAAACGATGAAACATGGCTCTGTTTTCATCATACCCACGACTGTTTTAGTCAAATCAGCTTTGAATTTATCAAATCACTTGATCATTTTTCATTTCACATGCATTTTTACGGCTCCATTTTTCACATGCATTTTCATCTCCTCCATTTTTATCAATTCATTTTTGTTACTTCCACCCCTCATAGGGAGTACCATGTGTTTGCTTGCTTTCCTTCTGTATTCTCTTGCCTCCGTAGTGTATTGTAAGCCCATATGAGCTGGGTGTATGACACTTGTTATCTAAACATAAGAACAGTGTTTGCTCCTTGAGACGGATCTCCATAGTTGTTCCAAATTTACTTTGTTGAGTAGTAAAATTGTCAAAGCCAGAAAATCCATTGTTATAAATGCTGTGTGTTCAATTAAAGGAACAGTTGGTGACATTTAGTGGGATCTATTGGCAGAAATGGAATATAATATTAATAAGTTTGTTTTCTTTAGTGTATCATCAGCTGAAACTAAGAATAATTTGTTCGTTACCTTAGAATGAGCCGTTTATATCTACACAGGGAGCGGGTCCTCTTCACGGAGCCGGCTACCATGTTTCTATAGAAGCCCAGAATAGACAAACCAAACACTGGCTCTAGGGCCATTCACGTTTTCACGTTTTCACGTTTTAGTGTCAGCCACCGTAGTTTTCCCACACACTTGGCATACGGTAGAAGTTTCAGTTGGTTACCATATGCAATCTCACCGCTATATTAATCACATAAAACAAGATAATCCATCCATGCATGACTTCTGACACATGTACATGGCAACAATTCACACTTTCAATCACACCTACGGCAATTTTATAGTCTCCAATTAGCCCAACGTGTTTGTCTTTAGACTGTGGGAGGGAACCTAAGCAATGATCATGAAAGATTGATCCCAGTGCACTTAATGTGCCTTCCTGGACTCTACATTAAAACCATTTGAGACAAGCAGCCTGGAGTAATACAGTACCTTGCAGTGCTGTCTATACTACTTACTGTAGAGCATGCAAAAATCAATGCAAAACCAACAGAGAATGAGTAAAGGGGATTTAGATTTGTGTTTTCTCTCAGGACTTCTGGCTGCTGAGTGTTGGATTTAAACTCCAACTGCTGCCAGCTAGAAAATTTGTCCACAAATTAGTGTAAACCGAACAACTCTATCTGGGCTTGTCACACACGAAGAAGAGAAATGAAAAGCTAATTTGCTTTTGTTTGTCTTTTTTAACATTTGCATTTCTGCTAGAGGACCACAAATCTTTTGTGGATTGGTTTTCACTCAAACCAAGTCCAAAAAATGGAGGAAAATATAATGTGAGGACAAAGTATATATATTATGGGTGGTGCAGTTTGAATTATACACCTCAGAAGGTACCAAATCCACAGTTTCTGTTGATCTACCACCATGCTACTGAAAAATATACTTAAACTTCTAAATTAATTAGATGCAGAGAATCTGCTCCTTAACACCGATACTTGAGTTTATTTAACAACATTTCTCAGTCTGTTTTTCCAACCACTTAGTGTTTGCTCCCTCTGACATCTCCAGCCTCCAGTTTCTAAAGAGCGTCTATCCTCTGACTTCTTAAAAGTCCTCAATTCGCAGCTCTGGAGATGCTTGTTTTAATTGCAGCCTGTGAGTGTTACTATTTCTGGTATCAGTTTTTGGCTGAGTGCGCTCCCACCCTCAGAGAGCTGTTTGCCAAAGCTCCTCCACCCTCCACCAAAATCTGAAAGTGTTGTGTAATTTCCCCCATCTCTCTGTGTTCCCTTTGTTCTCCCTCAACCATTTGTTTCTCTCTTCTATCTCTCTTTTCTCTTACATCTCCCTCATTATGTCCGAGCTGATGTGGCGTTACAGCCATTGAAGACACATCTTTATCTTGTGGAATAATAATATCCCTCTTAAAATGAGGTTAATACGATGTCAAAGCCAAGGCTAAGGACACACACACACACACATGTATGCACATAACGGAGGTCAATGCTAGTAAGATAAATCAGTTTAACTGCCCTCTGTCCACTTGACTCCTGAGCCAGCGGTCAGCGAGAGGCGTTTGGTGTTAATGCTCTGATCTAGATTGAAATGTCAAGTGTTGGGAGGCAGGAAAGAGGCTTCACTAACTCACAGTAACCCTTTTATACAGCTTTGGAAGATGTTGCAGGAGAAAGAGAGGTTGTTAGAGAGAAGGACGGGGGTTGTTAGAAGAGACTCAATCAGATGCAACACCCACATCTGCTCTTGAGTGCTGCCCAAAAAAAAAAAAGAAATCATGTACTGTGTTTTACTAGCTGCAGACACTATGACAGCTATTAGTCTGAATCAGTGGGCAACCTCCGATTTTGAAAAGTGAAGCCAATGCTGAAGTGCCTTAAACTTGCATTCTTTCTAACAGCCAGCAGGGGGCGACTCCTCCGGTTGTAAAAAGAAGTCCGATTATAGAAATCTATGAGAAAATGACCCTACTTCTCACTTGATTCATTACCTCAGTAAACATTGTAAACATGAGTTTATGGTCTCAGTCACTAGTTTCAAGTCTTCTTCAATACAGCATGATGTTCATTTAGTAAATTATGGTCCCATTTTGAGTCAAATAGACCATAAAGCAGGGTATGATTTAGGGCGTGGCTACCTTGTGATTGACAGGCTGTGGTATGTTTATACTAAATACTTTAAAATTAACCAAAAATATTCAACACAAAGAACATCAAAAATTTTACTCGCAAAGTTTGATTAGAATAATAATGGCTACTTTGAAGTAAATACTGAACATTTACCAGTTTGCTTGTTTGCTTATTTATTTATTATTCATCATGGAAACAAGAAAAGTCCATAGCAAGGAGTTTAAATAGTAACATCAGTCATTTACTGTAGAAAAGCTGTGCAACAACAGTCAGACTGGAAAGGTAGAGATGAGGAAGTATTTTGAATGGTTGAACTTTATCTGTGCTGTCAGTTTGCCATTAGGCGTACCTGAGTTCATCCTGTATTCCTGCAGTAAGGCAAATATCAGTCATGTTTGAGGGATGAGCTCACTTTCTGTCTCTCCGGAACATCAGACAACTGGACTCTAGACGATCAATAAGCGGCGCAAACACCCAAAGGACTGGTAATATATTTACAGAGAGAGCAGAGGGAGACGGAGAGAGAGAGACGCTGCGAGATGGAGAAAAAGATAAATGGTTGCAAGTTAGCGATTGGAGTGGCAGCAATTGACCCTGAGTTAGAGTGGAGGAAACAGAAGTGGCTTGGTGCCTTGTCAGTGTCGCGGTACCCTGACATCAGTCTGACACACACGACATAATAATAGGAATGTGAAAGACAAACTGCTGATTGTGACAGTCAAGAAGAAACCTGTATGGTGTTCTTATACGAGTGGATAAATGCTGCTGCTGTAGTATTGAAGCTTAAAGAAATGGCCAGGACTCCCAGGATGTTCATCTTTTAGGATGTATGCTTATTCATTTTCTTCCCAAAAGATAGATGAGAGAATCAATACTGCTCTCACGTCTGTACGCTATATATGAAGCTAGCGGCCGGCTAACTTAGCTCAGCACATAAAGTGGAAACAGTGAGAAACAGCTAGCCTGGCCCTGTCCGAAAGTAACAAAATCGACCTACCAGCTCCTGTTAAAGCTCACTTGTAGTGAGCAAATAGCATGTTGTATCCTGTTTGTTTAATCTGTACAAAACATGAAGCGAATTTTTCCCACACGTTACAAAGGCAATGCAGAGATGCGAATAGATGCAAATGTGCGGCGAGCGATGCAAATAGACGTGAATACACGTCCAGGGAATGCCTCGTGGGGTCCCTGGCACTTTCGTGCTCGGGCCCTAAAAAATAGAAGAAATTGTATATATAGAAAATTTAGAAATGGTTGTTGATCTACTTGTGTGATAAGTGCACCTGGTCACATGATACTGTTGACTGTTGCAGGTGACAGATATGGAGCGTTATGTTCATGTTCAAGTGAAATAACTTCATTCATGCTTTGCTCCTCATTGGCTCATTCATCAGTTGCTTGGCTACCAGCTGACTAGTAACATCCAATCATGCTGTTACAGGTGTTGAGCGCAACAATTATAACGTTTTACTGCAGTATTGTTGCTTTCACAAAGGTTTAATGTTCATGTGTTCGTACTGGGGAGAATTAGTTCTCCAGCAGTATCCAATCTGTAACCATCTCCTATAAATGGTCAGCTGCTTAACTGAAGTGTCTTTGACTGAAATTGGAAAGTGTTGAATGAGCTCTTGCTTATCTGATCTGCTTTGTTTCTCTGCATCGTATCAGTCATTCTGGTTTCATTTTGTCCGGGCAAAAACGGCAAGATTGAATTTGTTCCCATGAAACCAGTTGTGGGAATGGTCTTATTAAAAGTCGTCACAGTGCTCTGGTGGTTAAAGATGCATGTAACTACAATTTGGCCTAGTTATGATTCCTTTTGAGGGCCTTTGTTGCATTCAAAGAATAAGTCTGGTTTTCATATTGTTAAAACAAATCTCACGAAAAGACCGAAACAAGTAACGGCTGTCTGTGGTTCTTAACACTTAACATTCTTGGTTCCCACAGACGACATAAACCTTTTAAAAAAGGGTCACAAAGATTGTTCACTTTAAGAAATAAAGGCTAGGTAATTTCTTAAAACAGATGGGCACTTTATCTTGTCCTAAAAAGGGCATAAAAATGACCCCTTAAAAAATAGACGTATTAGAGTTTGATAAATATCCTGGAATACCATTTATATTCTGCCCTTCTTCTAGCTTCCACATTTCCTGCATTTATTCCTGCCTCGCAGCATCTCTTTCCCTCTGCCACTTTGAAACAATCCGACGCTGGCGAGAGGACCGACTGCACACATCGCCATAGCAACACAGTCTTAATGATGGCAACAAGCGTGACCTGAAGATTTCATTTGAGAGCGTCTGGGAGAGGGATGGAGTGTGAAGCCACAGCTCAATTGACTCCTCAGTTTTGCCCTCTAATTTGCTTCCCTCTCACTTCTCCCTCTACTTATTTATCAGTGTCGGCTCTCTTCCTCTTTTCAGACAGCCAATAATGAGGCTGAATAGACACTTGATCAAGCAGGTTGGCCTCCTCTGGTTGGTAACCACGAGGGGGAAATCTAATCTAGCTCTTTAAGCACACGTACCACACACACACACGCGCGGCCCAAAGCTAAGATCAGTTTTTATGTCATTATCTCTGTGATGCCGGTGCAGCTGACCTCATGGAGCAGGTTACCAGAGGTTGCTATGGTTACACAGAAATGAGAGATACTTCTACATGTTTCTGAAGTTGCGCAAGTGTGCACAAGTGGACAGAGAGGTGAATATTCAAAACAGTGTTAGGAAAACTATTCAGAAATTAAAAGTACCTTCCTTTTTATTTACAAAGAAGTAACCCTTGTTTAACTAAAAGTAAACAGAATACAATGTACCTGCATTCCTAAACAGGTAATCTGTGATCTATAAGTGATTACACTAATGAAGCAACTCTCTCTTTGCACACACACCACAGAGCGCTGCCTATTCATTTAGCCCTGAGGGCCTCAGCCCACCTCTTCAGCTCGGTCTCTGACCCTGAAAAACTCACTGTGTAATGCTATGTCCACATCTATGTACATATATGGCTCTATGCTTGTATGTGTATGCACATATGTCTGTCTTTGTGACGCACTTTGGTACAAAACCTGTTTGCTTTTATAAAGTGCTATATAAATGAAATAAACTTGAAACTTATTTAACGCCCCATTCTTATTCCCAACTCGTGACATATGGACACACAGTTGCAGTTTTAAACACGTGGTTACATTTGTGAATTCAAACAACCTGGTTATGTTAAGGCAAATAAACTACTTGGTTAGGTTTAGCAAAAGATCATGGTTTGGGTTAAAATAATAATGTAAATAAGTCAACGGTTGACTTTTGGTTTCACGTGAACGTCATGTGTTTGTTTGACCCATCCATCCACCCACCCCCATTCTCTCTCTTTATACTACTTCACCTGACTGCTGGAGCACTTGCTCTGAGCATCTAATATAGAAATAGAAAACAGATATAACACACAAAAAGCTAGAAATTTGTAGTGATAACACACGGAATGACTTTAAAAGTTGGTGTGTTATCCATACGGCCTTTGGTGATACCAGGCTGCCTGCTTATGCTCAAGCCATCTTACATTTAAACCTGTCTTTTGCAGCCGGATATGAAATGATGTAATTTCCTCCGTTAACGAGCCTGAAGTTATCAGTTAGCGCTCTGCACGTCCACCATTTTGTCCCACTGAGCTGCATGTACTGTACCACATGCAGGCTGATGTTCGCTGATATGGAAATATGTGTGTTAAGCAGATTAAAAGCTTGTAGTTCTTTGCTGATCATTGTGTAATAGGTTCACTATCTCCACTGAGCTGTTATGGTTTTATGTTATCATACAAGCTTGACAGAGGATTTATCCGAGCTAGTGTTTGCTATAAGCTGCTGATCAGGATTCATATGACATGTAGCATTCAGTGTGAATAAAATGATTATTATAATAGTGCATCATATTCTGTATGTTTCTGTTTATGAGTTTTCAGCTCAGTCATGTGGGCTTTAATCGTCAAAGTGTGACGTCTCAGACTGTCATGAAGAGCATTCATATCATGTAGATTTGCAGTGCAGCTGTAGAGAAGGAGATAATCTCATCATTTGTATGCTTTTTTATTATCACAAATTATGTGCAAATACTTTTTTTTTTTTTTAAATTGAACATATACCAGTGATTTAAGTCCTTCTCAAAGTGAATAATCAGATTATCCATTGAGGCTCTGTCTGTAATTGGATGCAGATGTTTTCTATGGGTTTCAGTTCAGTAAGGCTGCCCCCCCCCCCCCCCCCCCCCCCCATCTCTTATTCATCTTTGTGAGTTATGCAGCTTTGAAGGAGCAGGTATCATGCTGAAACAAACTCATTATATAGAAGTGCTGCAGGCAGTTTGTTTTGATTGAATAGTCTGACTTGAGTCATTTTTAAGAACCATCTTTTATGTCTGCTGTCTTCCTGGGGCTGGTTAACATATGGAGATCTGGTTCTTATGGCATTAAGATGATAAATGACTTTCTCACTTTGCTAAAAATGGCAATTAATGCTCCAGGGTAATATGTGTGATAGAGAGAGAGACAGAGAGAGCGTGTGTGAGAGCTATTCTGTTTTCTATTTTTTTTCCCTTCTTTTTCTGTTAGGCTATATCAAGACTCAGATTTTTCACTCCTCTCTGTAGTAAGAACTAAATAAATGGGTAACGCCTTATGCTTTAACCATCCTAGTTAACATTTGTAAGCAGTAGACATAAACAGAATAGTATCACACATTAATAGCTTAATATATCCGCACATGGTAGGTCTGTATGTTATTTGTAAAATGAATTGGATGGCAGTTTGATCAAAGGTGACAACAGGTGAAGTAGCTTGACACACAACCCGTTTTGTCAGTGTATATTTTGTGGTGATGAAAACAACGAGGAAGGCGGTTTGTACAGTAGTCATGAGGATACCACGTAGGGAAAGTAATGATAATCTATTTTTCTCTGTTCCAATTCTCTCTGCAATTACAAGAGAAAATCTTTTATCTATGTTTGAGATAAGGCTCAATTAATCTAATGGGTTTACTGCAAATCAGCCTGACCTACAACATTAGATAAAATGTTTTCTGTGCCTTCTCCCATGTGTGTAATAATCTGACGTGTCTGTGAAATGTGATTATGGAACTGTTGGTTTGGCTGTAGCGGTAATGAGTGACAGAAGGGAGAAAAGATTAAAAGGAAACCTCAGTTTGTCATGAGCAACGTGGCAACGTGACGTGACAGTCACTCCAACCATCCCTCAGCGCTGCCGCCTTTTGAAGCTTGCACTGATGAGGAGAACCGTGTCTATACATACACAATACGAGTGTTTGTGATAAACAATCACTGACCAAAAAAAAAGAAAAGCCTCAAATGGAGCCACTGCCACAGCATTTACATTTGAAGTTTTAAATAATAAGTTATTATGTAACTGGTTTTCCACATACCTTGGCTACTAATGATCAAGAAGCACAGCAGAGAAACTCTAAATAAATAAATCGTGCAACACCGGGCTCGAGCTAAATAAAGGCATCAGTAAGCTTCAAATTAGGTGCTTGTGGGATTGTTGAACAGTGTATTAAACCCCGTCCTCCCACCTTTTCGGTATCGGAATTGGAGGGTCTGTGTTTGTTTCCAAAACCGGCAATCCAACAAGCACTCCTACTTCACACAGTGATCAACTATTTTTTCATTCTTCATACGATTATTTCTGTTTTCATGTGTGCAAATGAGCGCAACACAATGAAGGCCTACAAGGAGAGACTGTCCAACGATTATTTTCAATAATCGATTAATCGATTAATAGTTTTATCTATAAAATGTCAGAAAATAGTGAAAAATGGCCGTTAAAATTCCCAAAAGCCCAAGGTGATCTGATTTAATCAACCGACCGTCCAAATCCCAAAGATATTCAGTTTACTGTCATATATGACAAAGAAAAGCAGCAAATTGCCAAATTTGAGAAGCTGGAACCAGCAAATTTGGAAAAATTACTAAAACGTTTCATAAGTTTTCAAAATAGTTACAGATTCATTTTTTGTCACTTGATTAATAGGGAATGACATAGACAAAGGGGCGATATATTACAAAATTGAAGTTGGTTAATGATATCGATCTTTATGAATTAGGAGGACCTTGACAGTTTGCCACCCATTACGGTCACTGATGTGTTTTGGCGTTAGTGAACACCTGTCAGCAGTTCAAAATATGTAAATCTTTTGAGGCCAATGTCCAGTTTACAAACGGGTAGGTATATGGCATTAAGATATACAAGCAAAATGCCAACTACACAATCATCCAGACAAAGATAAGCTAGCTAATGTTAATTGGCGAAATACTGACAAAACGTCGGCAAATACTGCATATTTAATCTACCGGCAACTTGCAGTAAACAGCCAGCGGATGGTACCCTTTATCCTCCAAAATGGCAGATTTGCTGTCGGTGACGTCATATTCCCATTCGTATTGTTTAATCGTTGCAGTTCTAGTGTTCACTGTTTGAACAATTATCATGTCTCAAAGTGTGACCGTACTAAGTAAGGGATAGGGTACAGCGAGCCGGTCATTGTTGTGAAAGAAACCCTGACTTTCACAACAATGACCGGCTAGCTGTACGTTATCCCGCTTATTACACGGCTACTTACTTAAGAAATTAATAATTTAGCACAAAAACGGTCCGCCAGACCCTGACGAAGCGCCCAAAGCAACGGTCTGTTATACATAGCGACGGTCTGCTATATGGGAATAACAGACCGTAGAACGCCGTGATTCAATCGACAGAATCGAGTATTCAACAAAGCCGTGTAATAAACAACTATAGACACTTTGGTCTTCAGACGTGTTTGAGCGACACATTGTATGAACTTGTTTGTTGCAAGTCTTAATATTAAATTCAAAAACTCCTTTGCTTTATTGCACACCAGACTGGTAAAGTGTTCCTCGATGATTCCATTTTTTACACAAATAAAGTCATCGGGAGCAGAGGAGTCAAGTAAAGTCAGTTTTCTTATTTTTCCTCATCAGGATGTGTCCTGACCTCCATGAAAGACCTTTTTTCTTCATTTATTTGGGCTGCTGTATACTGTATCTATTTAGCAGTGTGCATTTGTGCCCCCTGGACAACAACAGTTACCATTTAGTCAGTTTCTCATGCTGGAGGAGAGTCTGATGATTCGATTGGTCATCCATCATTGAAATCTGCCCATCTCCATCTCCTGCTGTAACAATTACATCCATCGTTGTTGTTGCCCAGATTGTGCTGCAATCCATCGTGATTTCACTTGTTTCTCTGGTCACCAAAATAGCAAATCTTACTTGTCAACACCCACGTCATGTACCCATCAACCCACATGAGTTTCATCTTTACGTCTCCACGGTACAGTGAGTATGTTTGAGGGTGTGGGCCTGGATGGAGAGAGGACAGCGGACTGTAGAGGGAAGTGAAGGACGCTGGTACTCTCTACACAAAAGAGAAAGCATTAAGGAGGACGAGATGTGCTGCTTTGGACCTGATGAATTGTTGACACTTAGAGTCATTTCTGGGGTGTCAGTATTGATTCTGTCTCTGAGTGGGTGAGTTAGTTGAGTCCACTAATCTCTCCTCTTTTCTTTTCTTCTCTTCCTCAGAAACTAAGGCTGAGCTGGAGGATCTTATGGCCGACATCAAGAAGTTGGCCAACAAAATACGCTCCAAATTAAAGAGTGAGTATAATTCTCCTATTTTCTCCTGCTGGAGCTGCAACTAATGATTATTTTCTGTGTCAGTGAAACCCTTTTGTGTGTTTGTGTTCAAACATGTTTAGTACACAAAATTTCAAATATTGTCAAATTGCCACGAGTTACAAGAGCTGATCAGCAGCCAAAAATATGAAACAAGAAAAAACAAGATGATCTTTGTGTTTGAGGTTACAACTAACAAATGTTGTCTGATTTCACATAATAATTGACTGTTATACAATTAATCCTTTTGTGCTCTTTCGGCTCCAGTATGAGGGATTTTCTAAACAAGTCTGTTGCTGAAACAATTAATCAATAAGCAGTGGTGGAAGAAGCACTCAGATCTTTTACTTAAGGATCAATACCACAGTGTAGAATCACTGATACAAGTAAAAGTACTTAATTCAAAGGTTTACTCAAGTAAAGGTACTCATCACACAGAATGGCCCATTTCAGAATAATGTATGTTATATTATTGAGTTTTTTTCCCCGGCTTTGTTGAATACTCAATTCTGATTGGTCAATCACAGCGTTCTATGGTCTGTTATTTCTTTATAGCAGACCGTTGCTATGTATAACAAACCGTTGCTATGGGCGCTTCATCAAGGTCCATTTAACAACAATGACCAGCTCGCTGTACATTATCCCTTACATGATTATTGATACATTAACACATTACTTTGGTGTTGCAGCTGGTAAAGGTGGGACTTATTTTTCACTATATATACTTTCACCAAGGGATCAATAAAGTCTTATCTTAACCTCTAAGAACACATCATAATCTATTTCTTGATTATATTTTGTGTTATTTATCTGAATCTGCAAAGTAACTAAAGGTATCAAATAAATGTAGTGGAGTAAGTACCTCAAAATTGTACTTAAGTACAGTACTTTTGAGTAAATGTACTTATTTACTTCCCACCTCTATCAGCAAGTTAACAGAAACACTCCATCAGCAACTATTATCATAATCAACTAATCGTTTAAGCCGAGAGTCCCGTTTCTCAAATGTGAGGATTTGCTACTTTTCCTTGACGTACATCATAGTGAACTAAATATTTTTGGAGTTTTGGCCTGTTGGTGGAACATATAAGAACAATTTGATGCCAAATTGGGGTCTAGGAAACCATTTTTTTTGCTATTTTCTGACATTATACAGACCAAAGGATTAATTGTTTCACCTAGAAAATAGATGGCAGATTAATCGATGATGAAATGAATCATTAGTGTGTGCAGCTGCTTGTTTTTTACGTGATGTGACAGCCCGGGTGCTTTCTCAGGAGAGGAGAGAGGATAACAAGTGAGACACAGAAAAACAGTGAACTGTATAGCATCTGGCAGCTAACAGACAAACTCAGTTTACACTGGTGGAGTGTGTACGGCAGTGGGCAGACTTATTAGTGTCACTCGCCACAGAGGTGGTGGTGGCTGTGATTCATATGCACGAGCACACATGATCTTTATTCACACTTGTGCACACAAACTGGCTAATGTTACAGTAACATGCTGCGTGCAGGCATAACGGATGTGTATCTGCACCCCCTGACCTGTACAATGACCGTTTGTTATTTATCCCTGTGTGTTTATATGTATGTAGGTGTGTGTGTACGCGCCCATAATCTTATTATTCTCCGGTTTGTCTGCCACCCTCCCACCTTTTCTGCTTTGCTTGTACATTTCATAACACATCACTACTTTTACTCATCTTTTACACTTTCTTGTAGTCAGCGATTTCATTTAGTGAATTTCCCCTGCTGCCAGCTTTCTCTTCCTCCTTTTTCTTCCGGTATATATATATATGAAGATTTTCTCATATTCATATGCCAAACCTCTGTGTCCATCACATAACACATTTCCTACTATATAAAACACTCTCCTGTGGCTCTACAGGACTCTGAGTAGTGTTGAATATGACGGATAGGGGTCAGAGATAAAAAGATTTGTATCTTTCAGGAAAGTAGAGCACAACTTCAGTGCAGAGAGCTAGAAGATAAGAGCCCCTATCGCTCGTCCTGCGTGCCTACAGATACACACACTCACACACACACAGTGTCGTGTGCACATATACCTGTATGTACACTGATACACACAAGTGCTATCAGGCAGAACAGGCTCTGCATCACAGGCCTCTAACGGTGTCACTCCAGTTCACATCTGTTGTTGCCAGAGGATCCTTTGTGTAAGCATGTGTGGCTGCCTCTGTGTTTGTTTGTTTGTTTGTTTGTGTGTGTGTGCGTTTGTGTGTTGGTTTGGTCAGTTAGTGACCTCATCTTTGTTAAACTGCACCCCGGGATAGGTCCTGGCATCATTTACTGTATCCTCTGCTTTGCAATAACTCTCAATCAATGGTGATGGATTCAGCGAGTCATTTCATCAACAACAGAAGATGAATGATTCATACGGTGATCTTGGTAGATTTTGGAATATATAAATTAATATATCTTTAGCGGTCAACCTCTCTTCTCGTTTTCTCTTCTCTTCAGAAATGTTACTTATTAAGAGTAAAAAAAAAATACCTCCTTTTGTTCGTGCCTAAGGGAAAAATTCAAAATTCAAGAAAATTGGTGAATGCAACAAGTTCTCTAAAATAACTTAGGACCATATCTGTTTGGACAAGTGGCCCCTTGTATGAGGCCCATTGTCTTTTATATATTTATATTACAGTATACTACAGTACAGAGTATTGTGGATATACAGCCTGCTTTGCCTTGCCTCTCCCAAGCACCTGTGCCCAAAAACCAAAGGTTTCTTTGGCATGCAGATACATAAAGACATTTTTTTAAAAACTTGTGCTATGAGTTTTGAAGCCAAAGACAATTTTCTAAAAAGTGGGCGATAAGGTTCCTAACTTACTATATGCTCAGTGGGTTTTAAATGCACTTAGGTTGTAGATGAGAGCAGCCTGAATCTGTGAAGACACAGATTCAACAAGCTCAAGGAGTGACTTTAATAGTTCCCACAAAGGTTTGGGCACCATATTAATGCCACAAATAGATTAGATTAGATTCAGCTTTACTGTCATTGCATACAGTACACATGACATTAAAACCATTGTCATTTTCCTGGAACTACCACAATATACTGTGCTTTGTGACGAGGCCTGTTATTGTAAAAGAAAAAGGCTGTTGCAATGCTGATGTCAATGTTGATTGAAGTTGTGTTTAAGTGTCAGATTTTTCAGAGATGCTGGAACCATTACATGTATCACAAATCACCATACTGAAATTGCTTATTAACATTAAGTGAACCTGTTTAATCTGTTGGCTCGAGTTGTTTGCATAAACATGCACAATAAAAGCAGCCGCAGGTGTAGATGAACGATCTCACAAAAGGTCCCTGGACGTGCAGGAGCTGGTATAGCCATCTCATCCCAGTTTAAATTACAGAAAATTGAGGATGTAAATGAGCAGGCTCTTACATCTCTGTGTTATTCACATTCAATTGATGAGAGGTCTGCATGGACTCACATTGACAGAGACTTTAATTTACGTTATTATGCTCGGCAGCGGCTCCTTTACAATGACTTCCTGAGGTGTGAATGTGAGGGAGCCGTGAGGAAAGGGCTAATTACGGGAAAAAGCAAGATGTGTGTTCATTTCCATGAGGAGCACTCACCCTGTAATTGAATTTACATTTTTTGTGTGTATCTTTTCAGGTATCCAGCAAACTATTGAGCAAGAAGAAAGCCAGAACAAGTCATCAGCTGACCTGAGGATACGCAAGACACAGGTACAGTTCAATGAAACTTCACTAAGAAAAAGCTAAATGTTTTAATTTCATTCTTATTTTTTGTTTGCCAAAATCTTCCTGGAACTGTCTCACTACTACCTGCCGCTGTGCGGGACAATCGTATCCAACAACACATCCAGAAAGCGTTTTTTGGTCACTTTTTCAGTGTGAACACACTCAAAACTTACTTAGTATGTAGTATGGCATGTGAATACAGCTGCATTGAATGTCAATGTATGTTTGCACCTGCTCACCTCCTGTTCATTTACATTTTAAATTACTTATTATTAAGTTGGTGTTTACTGCTGTTGTTGCTCGCTGTGTCTCCAGCACTCCACGCTGTCCCGTAAGTTTGTCGAGGTGATGTCAGAATACAACACCACCCAGTCGGACTACAGGGAGCGCTGCAAGGGACGCATTCAGAGACAGCTGGAGATCAGTGAGTAGACCTGGGAGACTAAACCCCCCACCACCCTTCAGACTGACTGCACACACTGTATGAATTATACTAAAATATCTGTATCTCTTCCCAGTCATAGTGTTTGGTTATTGTGCAGTTTTCTCAGGTGTTTTTTTGCATTTGAGGTCCATGAGCTCATACCAAAATGAGGTGTCATGTGCAATTTTTGGACATTTTTTGACCTACTACATACCATCCATACAAGGGTCGCTGTAAATTGGGTGAAACTTTTGGTCAGCTTTGATTATTTCTGTCCAAAACAACGGTTCAGGATTTCTTTACTCATGTCCTTTATCCTCAGCTGAAGCATCCTCCACTTCACCATCATCCACCCCCTATTATTAGTTAGATTGATTGTCATGCTAATTAGGCTAAAAATATAGTCTGCGCCCCCATTCTCCATCACTTTGTAAAGTGTGAAAATCACTCTACACCTGTATAGTATCATTATCATCTATTTTACAAGAACATTACTATGTCTACGTATACTCTTACTAAAGTGTGAAGGAAGTAAAGATGTACCGGTATATGACTTACTGTATACTCTTCCATTACTAGTCCATGTCAGAATTATAGACATGCAAACAGCAGAAGCAGAACAAAATCTCAACAACAACAAAATCTCCGAGAGGGATGTTTATGAAATGTGTTTTGATCATTGCTCTCAAATTAAAGAATTTAAAGAATTTTTTTGCCCGACAGCAAGTCAGCCATGTGGGATTTTGTGCAATAATTTTCATTTTACGACCATATATTTCAGGACTTTAGGATGCACAAAAATTCATGAAACTTTGCACACATGTTCAAACTCCTAATTATTCCGATTTGATGTAGTAATTGGGTGTAGCATGTCAGCTCTATAGCACCCCCTAATCACTTTTATCCTTCTAATGCATTTTTGACGCCCTTGGTATACTCGAAAACTCACAAAACTTGGTACACACATCAAAACCTGTGAAGATTGCGAGAATATACAGCGATTGGGTTCATGCATGTTCAGTGGGCTCCATAACAACAAAATCTATGAAATTCACGAGAAGTCCCGTGATTGCTGAAGCAGGCCCTTCACAAGCCCTTTTTTGAAGCCTTTGCTTTGTGAATTCTGGCAGGAGAAAACGATGTCAGCGCAACATCCTGCTGGTATCATAACCACTTTCCACGCATTGTCTTGATTTACAGTAATACGTCTTTTTGGTGTTACTTTGTGTAACAATTAAAGTACCTTAAATTAATTGAAACCCATCAACATTCACTGGGTAGACATGCAGTTTGATTTATAAAACCACATGTAATACTTGCACACTATATTAAAGCTGCAGTGGGTAGAAATGCAGCAAATATGATGAAAAAAAGTTATTTTTATAAAACGGTCACTATATCCTGACAGTAGTACATGAGACAGGTAATCTGAAAGAAATCATGATGCTCATAATGGCATCTGCAAGATTTCACAGACCCGAGGAAAACAACCAATCAGAGCCGAGCTGGAGCCTGCCGTCTCTGAGCAGCTGTCAATCACTCGCAAACTCCAATCAAACGGTCAAACTAGGCAGCGCTGATCAAATATAAATCTATATTCTGTTACTGTAATGCCTATTTCTCACCTCAAATGTTTTCAGAAACATCTTGTAGTGTCCTGTTTGGCTGTAAATTGAGAAAGTTTGTGACCCGGCAGCCATGTTGAGATCAGCTGAGGAAATACCAAGCACTGCCCACCAGCCAGAGCACAGCCAATAGGAACGCTCTCTCTGAAATGACCTGTGATTGGCCAAAGTCTCTCAACACGGGCTCGATTTTTTAAAGCCTGAAAACAGCCCAATGATGCCAAAAACATTCTGCCTACTGCAGGTTTAAGTGCGTTATCTTTCTTCTGCATTCATGTTACTTATTCACTGTTTGTAAAAAAGAGGCTTTAACGTGGATGGTGAAAATAATTTACCTCAGCTCCAAGCTGTCGGCTGTTTATGCACTTCTTCAACTTCTTCTACTTTATTGTCCCCGAGGGGGAATTTGTCTGGCAGGCAGGTAAAACACATCAGACTTGAACATAAAACATAATGAATACTTGACAAATAGTCCAAATATGTAAAAACAAATGCTAAAAACCCTCCACACAAACTCACATAAAACACTGTGACAGCAAAACATAAAACCTGGAGTGCATCCAACCGTTATCATCCCACCCAATCATCCATGGCAAAAACAAACTGTCCTTTAATCATTTTGTTTATAGAGATATGTCAGTTTATCCCATCCACACAGTATTTTATTAAATTTGTCTGGTGTATTGCACCAAAACAACCATTCTCACACTACAACCACTTTCCAAAACACATACATCACCAACACCTACACCCATATACAGGCACATGCCAGGTTGTCGCTGCAGCTCCTCACACTCGTGTCACACTGTATGCATAATATGATTTGACAGGTATGAGCCGCAGGCTCCGGGCTCCTGGACCAGACACTGCCACGGCCTATGCCACGGCAACCTGGCAGGCTGCGCCGTGACAGCTGCCCCTAACAGTCATCGTGACACAGTCACCTTACACACAAAGGCACGCACATGCATGCAGAGAAGAACACTATGACTCATTTAGTGGTAATAGCAGAGGAGAGCAGGGGCAGTTATGCTGCGGGGCACTTGGCACAGACGTAGTTTCCTCTGGCCATCTGTCAGACACATGCAGCAGGTCTGTGTGTGCGAGCAGCATCGCTCAATATACGCACTGCATGTGGTCCAGTCAAAAGAACAGCAGTGACGACACACAGTAGGTTTCCAGGGTTAATCAAAGGACAAACACATCCTCGCGGAATAAAAACACACACACAGACACCTGACTCTGTTTTTCCTTGAGCTCCTCCAGATTCATTTGGATTTGATTTGTCAGCTGGTGGAGGCCTTAGCTGATATCACCTGTCGTCAGGGAAGGGATTAGACATGCAGGGAGAGTACGGAGATGGAGTGAGAGCGAAATTATGAGTATGAGGCATAAAAAGAACTGTTTTTTCCCCCCTGCAGATTACATTTGTCCTTATTTCGATCGAACACAATTTAATTCCTTTAGGGTTATACGGCAAGAGAGCTGTGCTTCTGTTGTTCCAACCCCTTTGACTTGTTTGTGTGTGAATCAATAAGAGTGTGTCACACACAGAGGGACACCTAGTCTGGTCTGTCAGACTGAGTATCGATGTTTCCTCTTCACTTCTTTCTAGTTCACCACTGGAAACAGAGATAAGAGAAACAGGAAAGCAACGCTGTGACGTACTGTAAACATGTAATTGTCAAGACGGTAGCATTGTTTGCTCCCATTTGCATGGTCAGCAGTGCCACAGTAACCCCAAGTCCAAATATATTTGCATCAACCAACCCTCACCAAACTGCCTTTCTATATACAGTATATATGTTTGATTAAAAAAATTGATACCAATCTTGTGTTTGTACGGTAGTTATGAAGCATAGCATAAAGACTGGAAAACAGAAGGAAACAACTAGCCTGGCTCTGTCCGAAGGTAACAAAATCAGCCTACCAGCACATCTAAAGCTCACTAATTAACATGTTATATCTTGTTTATTTTATCCATACAAAAATCAAAAGTGTAAAAATGTCTTGTTGTGGTTTTACGGGCAACCAGTGGAGACTCCAAGAGGTTACAGCTCCCTGCCCAGAAATAATCAAGCACATAACCCCCCTTAAAACCACATGATGTTTTCACATGTGGGTTTTCATGCAGGTTAAACAAACAAAGGACAACATGTAATTTAGTGAACTATAGAGGTGAAAGGCTGATTTTTTTTTTACCTTAGGACAGAGCGAGGCTAGCTGTTTCCCCCTGCTTTCAGTCTTTATGCTAAGCTAAGCTAACTGTCTCTTGGCCCCATCTTCATATTTAACAGACATATCAATCTTCTTATCTAACTCTCGCGCAAAAAGGCAAATAAGCGTACCAGTATTTCCCAAAATGTCTAACTATTCCTTTAAAGGCACATATCCTCCATGTTCTTACAGTGACTCATTAGAGCTTAACAACAGTAACACATCTGTTTGAATAATTCTGCATTGCCAATTCTGATTTAAACACTTCTGCAGCATTTTAGTTTATTGATGATTGACAATATCACACATTTATTTGCTTCCATGAGCAGACAGGCAGGCCCAGCAGGATGGAGGGGATGCCTGTGACCAACATCCCCTCCATCCTGCTGGATGGAGGGGATGTTGGTCACAGGCATCGCAGGGCCTCTTTGACATTTGATTGTTATGTTTTATTTCCCCGCGGACACTCCTTTAGCTGGGAGAGACGTGCTTGCAATGCCGGGGGAAAAAATACAGAGATGTACACCAACACATTCATCCCGTATAGCAAACAGATTGACCTATATGTGTGCAGATAAGCTACGTTTTTCTCATCCCTTTGCAGGTGAAATTGCAGTGAACAGAATCAAAAAAACAAATCACTCGCCTCTTTCGCTCTGCGTGCGTGAACATTTGTGTGGTTCGCCTTTTCATTCTGTTCCTTGGGGGGCTCACTTCATTTGTGTTACGTAACAACGGAAATTAAATAATATTGTTACTAGCAGCAACATAGTATGAATGATTTAATAGCCCATAAATGCTACGAGTGAAGTGAGACTTCTTGGCTTCATAGTAGGCTTTTCAGGGTTTAGGTCTCCATGGTAACAAATAAGAGCCTCCCTCGGAGCCTGTCAGGGCTTTTAAAAAAAAAAAAGGCAATGAGGAGTGTGTGTGTAGGAAGTGAGATAAATAGGATAGGGTAGCACCAAATCGCCTTCGTTTTTTTTTTTTTTTTCTTCTTCTTCACAATTATCCATGACTCATTGTCACTCGTCTCCGTCCTTCAACTCTAACTGTGACCCTCTTTAATGTTGTAGTTTTAGCCTTAATGATAGAGAGATTATTTATTATTAGAGAGGCCTGGAGAATAGGGAATTGATCACAGTGACGTGGTGAGTGTGGTCTCTCACTCCTCTTTGTGTCCGCTCATTTGTCAAACTGCAAAATGTCATTGCTGAACATGAGTAGATTCTCAAGCACGGTAATGAAACAGCGGGACCACTTAACCACAACTAAATGAAATTCATTGCTTTGATATGGATATGAAGTTTGGATTAGTCACGGTGGGCTCAGTTTATGTAAAAGTGCACTCTGAAACACACATGGACACACGTTCATGCACCGGTAAACGCTAGCGAGCAGCTTCATCAGTATTCTGTTCATGAAGGCAATCATCGGCTCTGACTCCCAAGCATCATCACTCACCATCAACCTACCTGCTCTGCACTGAGGCCTTCATCACACATATAAACACACATACTCACACATACTCACACACACACTCTGATTAGGTTATGAATGGAGGTTTTGTAGTTGCCTCCAAAATCCCCTAGGAGCCACAGCCACTGGAGGTCCAGAGAGAAAAAGCAGGGCGATATCTGACAAAGATAGCTGTCACACTTTTTTCCAAGAGTTAGATGAGAATATTGATACGGCTTTCATGTCTGTCAGGTAAATCTGAAGCTACAGTCAGCAGCAGTTAGCTTAGCTTATCCGGCTAGCTGATTGCCCCTGTTTCTCTGCGAAGAAGCATATTTCGGGCGGCAGTTGCTCAGTCCGTAGGGACTTGGCTTGAGAACCGGAAGGTCACCAGTTCAAGTCCCCTTACGGACCAAGTACGGACTGTGGACTGGTAGCTGGAGAGGTGCCAGTTCACCTCCTGGGCACTGCCCTTGAGCAAGGCACCGGACCCCCTAACTGCTCCCCGGGCGCCATATAATAGCTGCCCACTGCTCCTAATACTAGGATGGGTTAAATGCAGAGAGTAAATTTCACTGTGTGCTGTGTACAAAAAACAATGTGTAACAATAAAAGCTGATTTACATTTACATTTCTCAAAATGATAAAAATATAAAGTGCCTTGCCCTGAAGAGTTGTTGCTTAAGTGGTCTTGATATATCAACCGATATCAGTGGGGTTGCGAACTGTCCCGTTTTAGCCAGGATGTCCCGAATCCAACAGGAATCCTGTGACCCGCGGGGTTCCCGAAAAAATGTCAGACTCTAGTGTACATGCCATGGACTGAGAACTCTGACACTACACGTATAAGGAAGCTATAGCTTCCTTATTAGTGTTCTTCTCATGGATGTATAAAGAGAACTGGATATAGCGTTGGAGGCGGTGCCCCGTTCATTCATATGAAAGTTGCTCAGTGGCGCATGATGCCAAAATTTTCTTAATTGATGTCACCTAAAACCTAAAGACATTTCAGAAATTGTGAAGAATGTGTAGCTTCTACCTAGTTTATTTGAATTCCAGCTCAGGATTTAGAAAAGCTTAATGTCCATACATTATAAATCCATCAAATGACGAGTAAGCTGCTGTCCCAACGTGTGAAATTCTGCATCAGGCAGAAGATACCTCTGGATGACATCTATTACATCTTTCTCAGAAGAGAGCTCATAGTCATTCTTGTTAAAAAATGGTAAATTTCCAGCCAGCTCACTGAGAGCAACATTGAAGGCAGACATCTCCTTGGCACCGAAGCACGATGTTCTGGGCCATACAGCGAAACGAACCCCTTTTCTTCAACAGCTACCCTTTTCGTTCTGTATACGATCACAGGGCGGACATCCTCTAGTTACGAAGAAATTGTGAACAATATTACCGTCCACAAGAATGTCTGTGACTTGACAGATAGCTCCGGCAACTTTCTCCACCCACTCTGATTCTGTGTAAGACAAAAAGCCTGCAGGAAAGTCCAACAAGCGATAAAACCCCTTTTCAGGAGCGGCTTGATTGGCACAGATTCTATCTTGAGCTCATTATCCAGGTAATACCCATGTAGGCGTAAATGATTGACAGACGCAAATGCTCCGAGACTATTGAACCCCACGTGGAAGCCAGGATCGGAGCTCAGGAGCACGGATTCAATACCAGCCTGGACGGCGAACCTCGTCATGACTTGTGGGAAACAAAGAGAGAGGTCACATGGAAATACTGAGTCGGAATTATCAGTCATGTTTGATAGTATCAGAACTGTTTGCACTGCTGAGATTTTATATTAGCTTTCTCTCTCTTTCATATCAAACTCCTGCTCCTTGACTTGCAGATTACTTTTCTTTAAAGTCTTTGTTTTGTTTAACTGTACACAAGGTAAAGGTTTGTGGGGACGCCGGGTGTCTTTAAGGGGAAGAGATAGTACTGTACTGTAGCCTATATACTGTATCTTGCCCTATCTAGAGGATCTAATGTGCAAAGGAAAGATCGGCGATGATGCTGACAGAGTCTGACTGTGACTTACTGTCAGTGGGGCAGAAATGGAGCCCAAGAGAAACAGCAGGCGAAGTTAGCGATCATACACGAGAATATTTGTAGGTGTATTAAAGAGGTGTAAGGGAATGTTTGTGAAGTAGGTCAACTCTCTCTGGGAGCATAAAGATAAATGAGGAGCAAACACATCAGCAGGAAGAAGCAGTAAGATGTGCTGCTGTGGTACAAGCAGGGTCAGTAGATGGAGCGATAGAAAGTTTGTTGGGGGGAGCCATGGAGTATTGAGGCAAACTTAATAAGGTACTGAATAAGTAGGTGATGTACATAACTTTCCTTTACTCTCAGATATGAGCCTATCCTGACAATTGGAGGGGAAATGTCAAAAGCTTATCTGCAAGTATGAGATTCAATCTTAACCTCTACAAATGATGTGCAGACTGACCCAAACAGTTCTGATACTATCAAACATGACTGATATTTCCGACTCAGTATTTCCATGTGACCTCTCTTCATTTTTAACATCCCAGAATGCAGTGCCTTACCTTCATAAGTTACTGGCAAGAAAATTAAACTTGTACAATAGGTTTTATAAACTGGAGAGACAGAGATAGGAGCTGTTCAAAACACAATACAAAACATGCAAAGTATTCATTGATTCTTAGTCTAACAGTATTAGAAGTTAATGACACTCATGTCATGCACAGGATGAAAGAGGTGATGTTGGACAAATGCTAGAATGCAAAAGGTAATAATGAGCAGTTTTGTCTATATCCTTTACAGCTTCAAAACAGATCAAAATCCACTGTAACAAATAGACCAACAGAGGAAGCGAGAGACAGTAGACGTGAGCTGCAGGAGAAGTTTAAGTCAGTCATTTTACAGCCTTGATTATCCTCATATTAGACAAGCTGGATGTGGAAGACCTTATTTGGACAAGAAAATATATGCTGTTATACATATGCTATACCAATATGCTGTTAAGTCATTGTTAGATGTTTGAATTAGGGCTGTCAAAGTTGACGCGATAATAACGCGTTAACGCAAATTCGTTTTAACTGCACTGATTTCTTTAACGTATTAAAGCAGCTTGTGATTTTTAGGTTGTAGCGGGCTTAGTTTTAAAGCTAGAGTGAAGATACTGGCATCATATGTAACTAGAAAACCTAAGAAATCCATTGATACCAACCATGTCATATTAGCTTGCTACGCTATATTAAATTGATTAAAAAGATATGTGAATGAAAATACCCACAAGTCTTTAATACACAAGAATTTAGGATAATCACATGCAGTTTGGGGCAAGTCATAGTCAAGTCAGCACACTGACACACTGACAGCTGTTGTTGCCTGTTGGGCTGCAGTTTGCCATGTTATGATTTGAGCATATTTTTTATGCTAAATGCAGTACCTGCGAAGGTTTCTGGACAATATTTGTCATTATTTTGTGTTGTTAATTGATTTCCAATAATAAATATATACATGCATTTGCATAAAGCAAGCATATTTGTCCACTCCCATGTTGATAAGAGTATTAAATACTTGACAAATCTCCCTTTAAGGTACATTTATAAAATGTGCAATTCATTTGCAATTAATCGCGACTAATCATGGACAATCATGTGATTAAATCGCGATTCAATATTTTAATCGACTGACAGCCCTAGTTTGAACTGCTGAGCAGACTATTTCAGGCTGGAGTCCAGTGGTATTTGAAATGTAAACCTGTAAGAGTTGGGACAGGGCCGTTTTGACTGATCCAGTGTTGAAAGTGTGTGTGTGGAGGCTAGTGGTTGTGGGATTTTAACTCAGCCTGGTGTTTTAGGTTGAATTTAACTAAACATTTGAGACGCCTGGTTGAAGACTGACAAATCCAAAAACGCACACTTAATCCTGTAACATTCATATCAGCTGAAAGTAAAAGTTATGGATGCTGCTTGCAATCGATGATGATATAGACAAATTATGGCACTCAAGATTGTTACATCACTTCCACTAGTGTTCAGAGAGATGGAAGAATAAAGAGTATAAAATGCAGTATATATAGCAGAGACAGATGGATAGAGAGAAAATTAACATGTGGAAAAGAGAGGCACACGGCTCTTTTTAATTAATCCTCAGACAGACATGAAGGAGGGGGTATTATGCTGGGGGTGCTATTATTATCCAGGAGTTTTATTGGTCTTTCCTAATGTGGTTTTCATCCACTGTATGGAGAACCTTTTAATCCGATAGCATTGCACCTACACTTCTTAAATCCTGGGCTTTCATGCACTGCTAAATCTCTTCAACACCTACAAACATGACTGCTGTTATAGATGTTTATGGGTGTGTGTTTGCCCTTTTAGCTGGGAGAAACACAACAAATGAGGAGCTGGAGAGCATGTTGGAGAGCGACAACCCGGCTATCTTTACCTCGGGGGTAAGCGATGCAACAAATGCAACACGAATGCACACAAAGCACGTTTTTGAATCTAATTCTGCTTCTCTCTTAACTCTTTCCATCTGTTGCGCCATCTCAGATCATTATGGACAACATCACCGAGCAAGCTATGAATGAGATTGAGACGCGGCACACTGAGATCATCAAGCTGGAAAACAGTATCAGAGAGCTTCACGACATGTTCATGGACATGGCCATGCTGGTGGAGAGCCAGGTGAAAACGTCGATTCTCTATCAGTACCTACAGCTGTGTGGTTTAGGGCTCGGTCAAATGCATGTGAAAACAAACCTGCAAAAACACTGATAAATTGGAAAACCATCTGTCAACATGGACGATATAACAAAGAGTTACAATCCCAGTTTGTAGATTTAGAATTTCTTCTCGCCAGTGGTTTGGAAATGTGCCCCCGCTAATGCAAAAGTTCAGTAACACACTGTGTTCACAGTGGTAAAATCATTAACCAGCTATCCCGCTGCAGCAGCTGCTGCTTCTCCCTGTCATGAAAATAACTCCACTTCAGACAGATGGCAAATGGCAGTCTTTTAATTTACATACAAGTTGTACAGTATATTAGTACAGTACAGAGTTGGAAGGAAGTTCTGTTTTCAGTTCCATCTGGTTGTCTGTTTGCAAAATATCTCAGTGAATTTAAACAGAATTTGTGGCACAGATATTTATTGGCTCAAGGATCAGATGATTGGAATTTGGTCATAATATGTATTTGGGATTTCTGCCATTAGACCATTTATTAATACATAATAATCATGGTGCGTTCATGAGCTGGAAGGAAAATCTGACATCTGGGACTTTCAAGTTGGCAACCAAACAGCAATGCAGTAACTTGCTGTTCTGTAAGAAACTTAAATTGTAATTAGGGCTGTCAAAATGAACGCGATAACGCAAATTTGTTTTAACACCACTAATTTCTTTAACACATTAACACAACTTGTGATTCCTAGGTTGTAGCGGGCTCAGTGAGTGAAGATAGTGGCATCATATGAAACTAGAAAACCTAATGAATCCAGTGGTACCAACCATGTCATACTAGCTTGTCGAGAGGGAGGTTAAATAAAGCTCCAAACTTGCACAAAATTTTGGCGAGGAAAAACTGGCATGGCCATTTTCAAAGGGGTCCCTTGACCTCTGACCTCAAGACATGTGAATGAAAACACCCACAAGTCTTTATTACACACCACTTTATGATAATCACATGTAGTTTTGGACAAGTCACTGTCAAGTCAGCTCACAGACACACTGACAGCTGTTGTTGCCTGTCGGGCTTGAGTTTGCCATGTTATGATTTGAGCATATTTTTTATGCTACATGCAGTACCTGTGAGGGTTTCTGGACAATATCTGTAATTGTTTTGTGTTGTTAATTGATTTCCAATAATAAATATATAGATACGTTTGCATAAAGCAAGCATATTTGCCCATAAAAAATGTGCGATTAATTTGCGGTTAATCATGATTAAATATTTTAATCGATTGACAGCCCTAATTATAAACAAACATTATTTTTTACAGCTGCTTTGGCTTTGTAAGTTGAGAATTGTTGAGAATGTGTCATTTTCCTGCAGTAGAAATTAGGTTGTGTTAGAGAGCAGAGAGGCTGTATAGCATAGACTATACTATACTATAGCCGAGGTACTTCCATCAGAATGCAGTGAAAACGACTGCACTGACAATATGCAGTTCCCTTACTATATAGCTTCTTCAAAGCCACATACGTACATTATCCTACATCAAGTGTAAAAGTTGCATTTGCTCTTCTCATTTAAGTGTTGAGCTCCAGGTAAATCTGTAGGTCTTGCCTGTATATCGTGACTATGAGTGTGTGGGCTGAACCCCCACAGAGATGAATTGTTTCCCTCATTAGAAATACTCCATCTGAATTATGTAAAAAGGAATGTGAGCACAGCACATGCATAAGAAAATATGCTGAATGACGGATATTGTTGCATGCAACTGATGTGAATTATAGTACAATGAAATAGCAGGCATAATTTTAGTGTGGGAGTGATAATTGTTTAAATATCTAATAATTTGGCACTGTAGTATTGTGTGTGTTTGTGTGTATACACTTTCATTCTCTCGTCACGCATATAAATGCTCTAAATGACTCGATTAACTAACCCTTCGTTTTTTAATGGAGTGCCACATCTTTTAAGATTATACTCGGGTCTGTTTGTTAATTTTGCCTTTCTCAGCTTTGCACTCTCTTTTCCCTCTTTTTTTCCACACAACGCTGTCACCACCACAATGACTCTAAGCTTTAGAGAACAGAGAGCAGCGCTCCCCTTCTAACACAGAAAGGTAATTTACCTGTGATTCCTCTTTTTTTCCCTTTTTATTCTGAAATCATTGTTGCAGTAAATGCATGAAGACCTGTATATACTAGTTTACCTTGATACTCACTCTAATGCAAAAAGGTTGATCTTTATTTCTTTTTAACAATCTTGGGTCAATGCTAAATGTCAAATATTAGGCTTTATTTGTTAATTAATGCTGATTTAAACATGGTTAATGACTTCTGCTGCTTTCTGAGAGAGGAGTTTGTATCTTTTTCAAAGCCTCAGTCTTTCCCATCCTCTAAGATACTCATATAATAAATTGGCATCATTGTGATTATTTCTTAAAGCACATCTATGAAATCTAATTCTTGATGTGGTTAAAGATGGTACACAATGTGAGCTATCACCACCACTACAATGACAGCGTCTCTTGTTTTTTGTTCAGGGTGAACTGGTGAACAACATTGAGCAAAATGTGCTGGACGCCCATGAATATGTGGAGCAGGCAAAGGAGAACATCCCAAAATGCAAAAAGTTCCAAAAGACTAGCAGACGGGTGAGATGCAAGATGAACACATTCCACCAAGTGACTCATTATTTCCTCTTTCCTTTCTCCTTTTCTGCTTCCCCTTCTCTCTCCTTCTCATTCTCACCCATTATTCCTCCCCGTTCCCTCTCCTCCTCTCCATCTGTATCCACTCCTCCACCTCCTCCTCCTGCCTCCACATCTGGCTCTCTCTCTCTCTCCTTCCTGTCACGGCATGTCTTCCACACCTCCTCTGTAACTAACCTCTCCTAGGGGGAAATGATAGACCGCATTGAGTACAATGTGGAGCACTCGGTAGACTATGTGGAGAGGGCAGTATCAGACACTAAGAAGGCGGTTAAATACCAGAGTAAAGCCCGGAGGGTGAGTCGCATATACAACAAAACAATGCATGTGCACAAGCATGCTATCACATGAGAAAGTGACAGAAGCATTGCATGTATGTATTGTAGTGCGTAACTGTCGTCAGTGTGTGTGCATGTTTTCTGCATGAGGAGCATGTGTGTCGTGAGTGGATTTGACACATTCTGCAGCAGTGATTTAAAATCAAGGGGATAATACCGCAGTTGCAGGGTGTATATCTAAAAAATTAAAAATTAAAAATGAAACACCTGAACACCAGCTGCTGCTGCGAGTTTGTAAAATCTGGTAAGTGAGCAAACAGAGAAGCCAAAATAGCTAAAAGTAATGAATAAATTATTGAAATGGCCAACGTGTGCCATGCCAAGTGGTAGACTTCAAAGATAAATTCCAGCTCTCTTAATACATCAATATACCCCCGTAAAAACACAAAATGTTGTTTTTACACTTCTTTTGTTCAGATTACGCAAGAAATGATAATAAGGGAGCTTTAAATTTCTCTGGTAAATGGTTTTTATTACCTTTGTACAGAGCCAGGCTAGCTGTTTCCCCCTGTTTCCAGTCTTTATGCTAATCTAAGCTAACCAGCTGCTGGCTCCAGCTTCTTATTGACCGTACATGACAGTGGCATCGATCGTCTCATGTAACTCACGGCTGAAAGCGAAAGTGTGTCTCCCCAAATTTTGAACTATTCATAAAAGAATTGATGGAGACCAAAAGGGCCAAAGCCTAAACATCACCAATTCCAGGATCACCATGTCTTGCATCCATTTCACTTTTAAATAATGAATAGTGTTAAATAACATCCACACATTTGGAACATCACAAGTGGTGTCGATGAAGGGGGTTCTTGAGCTCATCTAACTGGGCTGTAGGGGTACAGCAGACAAAAACAACTGGGAACAACTGGTTATAAAGAGGGTTATTCACTGTGTTACCTTCATTCCTTCATTTAACAACCTGCACCACAGTGGAACAGCTCTGCCACCTCTTGGTTAATACCTATAGTAGCATCAAATATAGAGGAATTTCATACATCACATGACCCCAATCTACCACAAGGGTCATCTACATGATTATTTCCCCATTTATAATCAAAGCGTGGTGCACCAGCACTTTCTTTCTTTCTCTAATTGTCTTTCCTCCTGCCTCTGTTTCTCATTCTCCACATCCACAGAATCATTATCTGATGCTTTGCCCTCCTTGTTTGTCCTCCCATTTCCCCCATCCAGAAGGTGATCCTGATAGGAGGTTGTATTGCAGTATGTCTGACTGTCCTCATTATTTCCCTCGCAGTTGGACTCAGTTAGGACCCTAAGAAATCCCTACAGAGCAGACAGGGCAGGAGGTGATGCCTCCCTCTCAGGGTCATAATGTTCGCCAGTTAAAATGTACTCTATAGTGGGCTCTGCATTGTGCAGTCAGTAACTGAAGTAGGAAGTAGTAGTAGTAGTAGTAGTAGTAGGCTGACATTACTGCCCTGTGGGCAAGCCAATACTGTATGTCTCTGTGCACTCAAATATGTTACATTAACTTTTACGCAGACCTTTTAATATGTACTTTTTCTAACTAAACAGTCAAAAGTCTCTAGGAGCTAACTTGTGCTTCGTGTACGTTTGTGTCATAATTCACATACTGTACCTTTGTAATGTGCATGTTCTGCAGTCCGCTGAAGAGATTTGCATGTTTTTCTGCAAACACAAATCTGCAGATATGTGGTTGTGTCAGTTGATAATCAAAATAAACCTGTGATGAATCAAAGACCGAAATAATTTTCAAAGTGTACATACCTCAGCGTAGTTCATGAACAGCCAGCCTCTCACATACTTACAGATGTATCTAACATTGAAAACTTTTCTTTGTTTGAAGCATTAAAGGGAAACTTCGACCATATGGAAAATACACTTGTTATTTCTTGCCAAGAGTTAGGTGGGAGTATCGATAAAAACAATGTGTAAAAACGACAAGTTGTGGTTTTGTGGGGGGGTTATGTGCTGGACTATTTCTTGGCCTAACAGTGACTTCTGACATAGCCAGGCTAGCTGTTTCCCCCTAATTTCTTTATGCTAAGCTAAACTAACCAGCTGCTGGCTTCAGCTTCTCATTTACCGTACATGAGAGTGGTATCGATCCTCTCCTCTAACTACTGGCTGAAAGCAAATAAGTGTGTCCCCCAAAATGTCTAACTATTCCTTTAAAAGTCCAGTGTGTAGGATTTCAGGGGATTTCTTAGCAGAAATGGAATATAATATTTATTTAATAATTATGTTTTCATTAGTGTATAATCACCTGAAGCAAAGCATGTTTTCGTTCATTTAGAATGAGCCAATCATATCTACATAGGGCGCGGCAAAGAACGTATATTGCCAAGAAGTGAAAGTCAATTGTTTGTTCCATTGCAACATCAGTGCCCAGCAGCAAAACCATACGCTTCCGCCATTTTGGACTGAAAGCGACTACTGGACGCCAGTAAAACGTCCGTCTAAAAAGTGCCGTACAAAAGTAAAACAAAATGATTTCTACTCTATAGTCAAATTCTACCGAAATAGCCTGTGTTGAACAATAAAATACTATAAATATAATAAGCATTTTGTCAAAAAAACATTGGAGTTTCGTCTCTTTGCTTCTATACTCTTTGGGAGCGGGTCCTCTTCATGGAGTCGGCCATGTTGCTCCGCCATGTTTCTACAGTAGCCCAGAATGGACAAACCAAACACTGGCTCTAGAGAGAGCCTTTCGCATTTTAGGCCACCGTAGTTGTCCGACACGGTTGCTCACATTAGCGCAGTCTTGGGAAGGGAGGAGTGAGCAGAGGGGTATTCAGTTGTTTGCAATCTGCAACCACACCACTAGATGCCACTAAATCCTACACACTGTCCCTTTAAGAATTGACTGTTGATTCCACAGGGTTTACCTGCTGGACATTGGCTGTTTATGAATGTGGAGGAATGTATGCTCAAAAGACATGTTTTACAATTTAAATTTGCTTTAAAGTCACTATGTGAACTTTTACAGAACAATGAAACAATCCCAGTGAACATCGGCTCAGTCTACAGTATATACTGCTTTAAGCTTATTTCAGGAAGTAGCTCCATGCATTGCTGTCTCCCTCATAGCCCTCTTTGCTGCCACCAGATGGCGCCAAAATTGAGGAGTTCCATATTCTTTCTAGACATAGTGGCTTTAAATATGGGAACAATTCACGTTTGTGGCATGTGTGAATATACTGTATGTTGTTTAATGTGGTATGAACAAAATGCAGGAACCAAAAATGTATGGTTTTAAAGTAGAGGATGTGGAAATACTTCTAAACCACAGTCACACTCCAACAACATCATCCGATACATTAAAAACAAATAATCTTTCTCCAAACTGCATTGCTTGTCTTCTAAACTGCATTTTGTTCTGATTATTATAAATATTGTGTTTAAGTAAAATACAAGTCATATTTCTAACATGTTTCCCTCTGCTCCCCATTTGCTGCCACGGATGACTGTTTATCTGTTATTGTTAACACTTTATAGAAGAAAATTATGATTATTATATGCTGTGTGGTTCTGGGAATTGTCATTGCTTCCATTGTTGGGGGAACGCTGGCCTAAACCTCGACCACAGTCGCACTAAAAGACACACAGCCGCACACACAACAGAGCAAAAACACAACATTTTCTGTTTTCTGTTTTCATGAATGCAATCTATTACATGTGTAGCGCATTCGAGATGCGTTACATACTGTACGACACATTTTTACGTGCGGCGTGCAGGGGCCAGAGGTGTTTTCGCATGAGTTGCTATTTTGTAAATGTGTGGTGCTGCAAACTGTTTATCTGAGTGTTGAGTGTTGTCAACGATATGATGTTTTCCAAAAGTGAATTCTTGAATGAAAAAAAAGTTACTAAATGATATGTAACACTATACTAATACATTCCAACTTCCAAATATGACACTTCAGTTGTAATGTCTATTTTGTGTTGTACAGGCAAAGTGACGGGCCACTAATCTGCAGTGTTTTCAGAGCCACGTTATCTCTGTTTATTTACATCTTTATTTACTTCTTTTGACGTTCTCTCTCTGATGTCCTCTACCTCCCTTCAAAAGCCCTGCATGGTTTAGTTCACTGTAAAGTGGTGTTTATATCGCAAAGGGGAAAGAGAACATGTTGGATATTTTGCTCGTAGAATCATCACACTGCCAAATTTTTCTAACTTGTAGTTTACGGACTCAATGTTACTGATCTAACTTCATCTGGCCTAATCAGTTGTGCAGCATTCCTGACCGTTGCTCCAGTGTTGGGTGTGAGCGCGTGTGAAAGAAGATACGTGTGTGTTCATTTGTAGCTACATGTTTGAACGTGCTGAGTGCGAGTCGTGGGATGAAAACATGAGTGCTTGTTATATTAGCCACCTGTGTCTTTGTTTTGTATAAAGTGTAAACTGATATAAAGCTCTCTAACACTGCCAGTATGTTCAAATAAGCTGTTAAAATGGAGTCTAGTCTGGTTCGGATTGATAATTCTGGTCTGTAAGTGACAAACCCTTGTTGTTTTACGTCTTTTTATAAAACCCCCCGAGCTTTAAACAGAGCATATTCTCCTGTCAAGCTACTTCACTGTTTATTTTTATGATGAGTCAGTGAAAGCGTTAGCATGAACTCAAAAGTAGCCCTGTAAAAGACTCATATCAGTTTTCAGGCGACACATCAGACACGCACAGACTGCAGCCGTGTTACCATGTTGCCTACTCAACTTGTTGCCTTTGTGTTGTATCGTGATGACATGGTTTTGTTTGTTTGATTTGAGTTCGTTTTGTTTTTCAAGTAAAGTTTGTCTGAAAAAATCAGAGTTGTTGTGCGTTGTTTTGCATACGTTTATTCACAGAGACAGGATGTTTCTGTAAGTCCATTAAAAGGAACTTCAACCTGGTTCTTCTCATAACTGTGGTCGTTCTGACTGTGAGTCAAAATAAATTTGCATTGTAGATTCAGGGAAAGCGACTCCCTACTTCCTTCTAAAGACAATGCATTGTTTGCCTTCCAGTACCTGTCTACTTACTTTATCTCCAGAGCTCAGTGAAGGCGGTGACCTGGATGGTATGTTATATTGGAGCTCAGCCAAAATGTTTGTCTTTTACTTTGAAGGCTGATTCTCTCCCTCAGAAGGAGATACATTACACCGATTTCTTTGCTTTGGTTGGTGTGGTTTCTCTGGCCACTGATTGGAAATCTATTTCTTTAAATTCTAAGGCTAATATATTATTTTCTGCCCCTACGTACATGAGTAAACTTTTGATGACAGAAACAGATTTATTTCTCACAATTTCTAATGTCCCTTATCCCAAGTTTTGTCCAGCTCACAAATTCAGTGTTTTTCAGTCATCTTTGAATATAAATCTAATGTCAACACCGATCATTTTTTTTCTTGGATTGTAAGTATTTACTTCCCATTTTTTGTAGGGCAACAGTGGCAATTTAATTTTTATCGACTCTTGTCTGGACTCTGAAGTTCCTCTTTCCTCACAGTCAAAGCACACAGAACATTTACTTCCTCTTCTAGTCTCATACCTACTGAGATTAAATATTACATTTTATTATCCCATAAAACTGTACACTACTTGAATGATTGTACTTTCCACTGCCCTCAGCTCAACATATAAAACAAAGTTCAGTTTTATCTATTCACCAATAACTTAATCATAAAACATAGTGGGGATAATGTGACAATGTACTTTGCGGTCTTGTTGCACCACAGCATTTAGTAATATATCATAATGATTGTTCAGTTATTAGAAAGTGTCTTTTTGCTTACAAATTTCCCACAACTAACAAACAACTATTTCCATTTCCAAAACGTAGTTTTCTGAAAAGTTCATCAACGTTGTCCTAATGGGAGCAGATGTTGAATACCTCAACAATGTACTGGATAAGAAAAGACTCATTTGTCTATATAAGGCAGTATCTGCAGGGAAATCATAAGCACAAATATACACACCGATCAGCCATAACATTAGGTCAGCATGGGCACCCTGACCGGTCTGCAGCTACTCAGCCCCATACACAACAAACTGCGATGCACTGTGCGTCCTTGAGCAAGACACTTAACCCAAAATTGCTCCCGAAGGCTTAGCCATCGGTGTGTGAATGAGTATTTAGATTAGATCCTGATGGGCAAAGTTGGCACCTTGCATGGCAGCCTCTGCCATCAGTGTGTGAATGTGTGAATGCTGACATGTATGAAGCGCTTTGAGTGGTCGGAAGACTAAAAAAGTGCTATATAAATGCAAGTCCATTTACCATTCAAGTCCATTTACATCCCACAAGAGCTGTAGTTCTGGAGATGCTCTGACCCAGTCGTCTAGCCATCACAATTTGGCCCTTGTCAAAGTCACTCACATCCTTACGCTTGCCCATTTTTTCTGCTTCCAACACAAAGTTCAAAGTTCAAAATGTTCACTTGCTGCCTAATATATCCCCCCCACTGCCAGGTGCCATTGTAACGAGATAATCAATGGTATTCACTTCACCTGTCAGTGGTCATAATGTTTTGGCTGATCGGATATATATACAGTATATATATATCAGGGCTGTCAATTGATTAAAATATTTAATCGCGATTAATCGCATGATCGTTCCTAGTTAATCGGAATTAATCCCAAATTAATGGCACATTTTTTATCTGTTCAAAATGTACCTTAAAGAATCAGAATCAGAATCAGAATCAGAATCAGAAACTTGTTTATTGCCAGGTATATCAGGTTTACACTAGGAATTTGCTTTGGTTCGTTGGTGCAAATAAGTAGTAAAAAATAACAATAGAATAATTTAAATGTTAGGACAAAATAAAATAAGAATAAAAAAATTAAATCTACCAATATACAATATAAGATATTAACAAGAATTAAACATAGTATAAAAATATAAACAGATAGTGCAAATATTGTCGGTGTGCAAACAGTCAGGTACCAGAGAGGAAGAGAGAGAGACAATGGGGGGCTTGTGAGTGTGAGTGTGTGTGAGAGAGAGAGAGAGAGAGAGAGAGAGGTGGGGGGGGGGGGGGGCAGAGGGGCTGTTGGAGAGTCCCACCGCCATGGGAAAAAAAATGTTCCTGTGGTGTGAGGTTCTGGTCCTGATGGACCTTAACCTCTTGCCAGATGGCAGAGTCTGAAAGAGGTAGTGTCTGGGATGGGAGGGGTTGGCCACAATCTTTCCAGCCCTTTTCAGGGTCCTGGAGGCGTACAGTTCCTGGAGGGAGGGAAGGTTGCAGCCGATCGCCTTCTCTGCAGCGCGGATGACCCGCTGCAGCCTGACCTTGTCCCCGGCGGTGGCAGCGGCGAACCAGACGGTGATGGAGGAGGTGAGGATGGACTCAATGATGGCCGAGTAAAAGTGCACCATCATGGTCTGTGGCAGGCACAAACAGGATCCTGGCATAGGTGCCAGGGGAGTCCAGGTGCTGGAGGATGTAATGGAGGGCTATGTTTACTGCGTCGTCTACAGACCTGTTGGCTCTGTAGGCGAACTGCAGTGGGTCCAGTAGGGGGTTGGTGATTGTCTTTAGGTGGTGGAGCACAAGGCGTTCAAAAGTCTTCATTACCACAGAGGTCAGAGCGACGGGTCTGTAGTCCTGAAGACCTGTGATCCTTGGCTTCTTGGGGACCGGGACGATGGTGGAGGCTTTGAAGCAGGCAGGCACCCTGCAGGTTTCCCGAGATGAGTTAAAGATCCCTGTTAACACTGGAGACAACTGGTCTGCACAGTGTTTCAGGGTTGCAGGTGAGACAGCATCTGTGCCAGCCGTCTGGGGTTTTGTCTTTTGAAGAGTCTGTTGACCTCCCCCTCCTGGATAGAAAGAGGTGTGGAGGGGGGGAGGGGTGTGCACAGGCTGGGTGCTTGTGGTGAAAGCTGGGGGGTGCTGGTGTTGATGGTGTTAACTGCTGATGGCTGATGGCTGGGGGGAGAGTAGATTCAGTCTGGGCTGGCACTTTGTCCGTCGAATCTGCAGTAAAACTCATTCAGCTCGTTTGCAAGTCGGAGGTCATTTGTGGAGAGTGATGGTTTGGGCTTGTGTAAAGGGAGATTTGTCAAGTATTTAAAACTTTTATCAACATGGGAGTGGGCAAATATGCTTGCTTTATACAAATTTATGTATATTTTTATTATTGGAAATCAAATAACAACATAAAACAATGACAAATATTGTCCAGAAACCCTCACAGGTACTGCATTTAGCATAAAAAATATGCTCAAATCATAACATGGCAAACTCAAGCCCAACAGGCAACAACAGCTGTGTGTCAGTGTGCTGACTTGACTATGACTTGCCCCAAACTGCATGTGATTATCATAAAGTGGGCATATCTGTAAAGGGGAGACTCGTGGGTACCCAGAGAACCCATTTTCATTCACATATCTTGAGGTCAGAGGTCAAGGGACCCCTTTGAAAATGCCCATGGCAGTTTTTCCTCGCCAAAATTTTGCGTAACTTTGTAGCGTTATTTAGCCTCCTTTGCGACAAGCTAGAATGACATGGTTATGGATTCCTTAGGTTTTCTCATTTCACATGATACCAGTATCTTCACTCTAGCTTTAAAACTGAGCCCGCTAAAACCTAAAAATCGCAAGTTGCATTAATGCGTTAAAGAAATTAGTGTGGTTAAAACGAATTTGCGTTAACGCATTATCACGTTAACTTTGGCAGCCCTAATATATATATTTATTTGTGTTTTTCTTTACTGTGTTACAGTGTGTGAGCTGACTGATGAGACAAACTGACCAGGATGACTCAATGTTTTCTTCACTAGCAGTCGGAGATGGATGGCTGTTTCACATCACCACATACCACAGCTGGTTGTACACCATCGCTAACAAGCACTGAGCCACACTCAGCTAAAACACGTGGCATACTTTTAATATAGTGCACGAGAGCCTCTCACTTAAAGACAACAAACAAGATATTACAGACCTATTCAGAATTATGCAAAATATTCTTATAGTTGTTTATGTCCAGGTGCATGTTAGCAGTTGTATTTATCTGGGTTTAAACTGTAAATGTGTTAAAGTTTATTGTACCAGTGAGAATAGATTTTGATCACCTCCTCTGCAGGTCTGCATGATGATGATCTTGGGTTTGTTCAGCAGCGCTGGACATTGTCTGAGGCCAAATGTTTGTTAATGTTGGCAACGGGGACTTAATCTGTTTTCTCATCGTTATAGCCAAACCTAAACACAACCTCCAGTTTCCCTCGAGACATGATAACAACAAATATCATCTAACTGGGCAGGTTTCCAATGTTTACAGAACTTCGGCGAGCATGAGAACACAAAAAGTCGGACGTTAGTTCCACTGACTGTGTTTCCATGCTGAACCGTGACAGGAATAGTAACACAGTCCAACTTCATTAGCAACATCATCACCTACAGTACATTACAATCAAAAGTTTCTCCAAACTGCTTTTCCTCTAACCCGCATTATGCTCATTTATACTGTTAGTGTGACATTTGTAATGTGTTTTCCTCTGCTCTCTCTTGCTGCCTCCGATAGCTGTCGTGATTACTTCTGAACCTTTGTTATATGAATGTTATATGAATGTCTTGACCCTTGTGAGTTGAATCTGAAAGCAATGGCGAGCGCTCGGAGAACAGGATGACACGAAGCAGGGTTCAGTCAAAATAGTCTGAAGTTTAATAAACACACATGAGTATATATTACAAACTAGTTAGATAAAGCTCGAGCGGGTATATGATGTAAGCATAGATAACAACGAGGCAACGGGGAAGGAGGACAGGTCAACTTTAATTCACCCGGATAAGGTGAGCCTTGGGAGGGAAACCGGTGCGATAAATCTGTGGACAAGGAAGGAAGCCGGGAATGTGACAAATTATTCCCAACAATTACTGTTGATGGGGTATTTCCTGTAACAAGGGTGTTTTATTTTAAAACTTTACTTAAACTTTAAGTCTGAACTTTGTGTTGTCAGTTGACTTGTGCTTTTGGCTACATGCGCATGTAGCTACAAGCTAAGGAATTCATTTAAGTCAAGTTTATTTGGATAGCCCAGTGTCACACATATCAATATGTCACATTAAGAATCCAAATAAACTTCTAGTGAGGTTAATTATGCACTTAGCTTACTTATGCAAATCAAGTACAACAAGATCAGAGAAAGTCGTATGGGCACCCACATCTGCCACAGCAACATAAACATTAACGTGCTGCTTGTTTCGGCCCTGGAATGGATTTCCATACGTTATAGTCCCTGTTTAATAAATGCCACCACTTCTTTTAAATGGCAAGACATTAGAAAAATCAATTGTCATTTAAATAGAACAATAATATATCATTTACATTAATTCTTGGCTTATTTTTATCAAGAGTACTGATGAATCATAGGGCGCACTGAGTATGAGTTAATGGCAGTGTTGTCTGGTGTATTATAGGTTTTAAGAAGTTTAAAATGGATAATAAACGTTGCACATTTTACATGTTGCCTTGGCCGTATAAAGAGAATCAAAGTGATTTCATACATTTGCAGGCAGGTATGTTGTAAAATTTGGTGGAAGAACTAAGACCCCGGTGCAGGCAATCATTCAATATCCTGTTGACTAGTTGCATGACGTCCAAGAGAAAGCAAACTGTTGAATACAAGTTGATATAAATCACTATGATCCATTAATTCAAAGACTTACACATTGTTAATTATACATAAAAATATAAATGTTTTATCATGGACGGATAATGTGACATGGGCCCCCTGGACACAGACATATAAAAGGCCCCCATCCCTACTACAAAAGGGCAAAACACCAAGACTGAAAGAGATACAAAACGACTGAACAACGTGGCCGTATCTTTGTAGTCATTTTGCGCCTCTTTACAGTCGTTTTGCGTCTCTTTGCAGTCATTTTGCGTCACTTTGCAGTAGTTTTGCATCTCTTTACAGTCGCTTTGCGTCTCTGCAGTCATTTTGCGTCTCTTTGCAGTTGCTTTGCGTCTCTTTACAGTCGCTTTGCGTCTCTTTGCAGTCATTTTGCGTCTCTTTGCAGTTGCTTTGCGTCTCTTTACAGTCGCTTTGCGTCTCTTTGCAGTCATTTTGCGTGTCTTTGAAGTTGCTTTGCGTCTCTTTACAGTCGCTTTGCGTTCGTTTGCAGTCATTTTGCAGTTGTTTTGCATCTCTTTGCAGTCATTTTACAGTTGTTTTGCGTCTCTTTGCAGTCGTTTTGCATCTCTTTACAGTCGCTTTGCGTTCCTTTTCAGTCATTTTGCCTCTCTTTGCAGTTGTTTTGTGTCTCTTTGCAGTCGTTTTGCGTCTTTTTGCAGTCGCTTTGTGTCTCTTTGCAGTCGCTTTGTGTCTCTTTGCAGTTGTTTCACATCTCTTTGCAGTCACTTTCTGTCTCTTTGCAGCCGTTTTGCGTCTCTTTGCGGTCATCTCACGTCTCTTTGCAGTCACTTTCTGTCTCTTTGCAGTCGTTTTGCGTCTATTTGCAGTCGGTCTGCTTCTCTTTGCAGTCTCTTTACGTCTCTTTGCATCTTTTCTCTGTCCATTGGTCCCCTAGGCCTGTGCCCGGAAGGCCCATTCAGTAATTCATCCATAAGTTTAATCTATTCACCAAGTAGTACCTCAATTGCAAGCACAATTTAAAAGGTGGCTACAAGTCTGTGTTAAACAGCAGTGAATCCTGCCTCAGATGCCTGGAAAGAAGTAGAAGTCCTTTAGCAGAGTGTTTCTGTCTATGGTCGGCATCTGTTTTTTGTCACGAACAGAAAACTCTTCAAAGCATCGCTTGACCTGTGTGGTTGAAACAAACAGTGTATGAAATTAAGCAAGACTAAGACTAATAAAACAAGAGCATCATCATTACTACTGATTATGTGGTGTTGTTGCCTCACAAACTGATATTACTTTCCACTTACTCTTTTGAAAAGTTTCTCAATGTCTTCCCCATGTGCGAAGGTGAAAAACACTTTAACGATGTTCTGGATGAGAAGAGACCCATCAACCGTTTGTCTATATGAGACAGTATCTGGAAGAAAACATACAGAAAATATATTTTGTTTTTTATTACATTAAGTAACTATTCTTAGCTGTTTTCAATGCAGATTAATTATGTTAATCTTCATTGTGTTATGAGCTATAGAATAATACTTGCTAACATTGAAGTTAACTGACCAGGGGTGCAGGAGAGAAGAGAAATGAAGTCTTTTTCTTTGTTTGCAAATCGCAAAGCATCATCCTCAATGTCCTCAATGTCATCTGACTGTAGCGCATCATCACAGGCCACATCTTGGTCTGCACCATCTTTAACAAGCACTGATCCTTTGTCCTCTGAAACACGTCAAACTTTTAATACAGTGCACGAGAGCCTCGCTCACTTAAAGAGAACAAACAAATCATTAGCAAACTCCTGAATTAATTCATGCTGATGTTTGTTGTATCTGTGAGAATAGATTAGGATCACCTCCTCTGCAGGCCTGGATGATGAAGATCTTGGGTTTGTCCAGCAGCGCTGGACATTTCTCTGTGCCCAAGTGTTTGTAAAGGTTATCGATGGGGAACTCATCATCAGGTGTCTCCTTTGTCCAGTCGACACCGAGGACAGCTCCCCGTTTCCCGTGAGACATGATAACCACCAACACACTGTCTGTCACTCTGAGTTTCCGATGTTTAGAGAACTGAATTACAGCATTGTCAATTTCCTGTGAGAACACAAAAAGGCAGACATCGGTTACTGTATCACTAAATAAGCCACACAAAAAATGTTTAGTTTTTTTAAATTTCCCTTTTCATAAAAGTACCTTTCCTGTGAGGTTTGTGTGTTTCACCACCTCGTATCCCAGACCTGTGAGCAGTTTGTTCATGTCCTCCTCGTCCTTCTTAGCTCCATATCTATTTAAATTCTCATCAGTAAACGTTATATTAGTGATAAGCAGGGCCACACGATTCCTAATGGAATTTTTGGCCGCAGGGTAAACCTGAAAAACAAATTTAAAGGAAAAAAGTATAAAGAAATGTACCTTATATCTGGAAATATACACATTGTAGATTTGATAAAGAAAACTATGTTTTACCACTTGTTAAACAACACCTTTCTATCAAAGTGAGGTAAACTGAGATGTACAGGAACCAACTTAATACTCTTTATATGGCTTTTACAGTATGCATGACTAACATCGCTATCGTTCAGTTTCATCTCCCAGAAGTCCTTGGGGGTATGGAGGAGCGCGGTGGACCATTCCTGCTTCATCTGTGGCCCTGCAGCTGGGAACAGCAAAACATTTTTTGTTCAAAACAGTGTACTTCTCTTAGTGTATACACCTGTATTCATGACAGTGTCAAAGTATAATATTAGCTGAATACAAAAAAAAAAAAGAATATAAGTGAAATATGTCAGCTCACCTGGCTGAGCAGGTTGACCAAAGGTCAGACCCAGATCAGAGTAAAGTGTAAAGTTTCTGCTGCGAAGGTGAGTGATCATCTTCCTGCTGGCTTCATCTGTCGTCCTCACCGTGTCAATGAGACCGCGAGCTTTGTCTGCTGTGCTAATGTTCTCCTCAAGTATGGAATCTTTCTGGCCATCGTTCAAGACACCATCGTCTAAAAGGTCGTCCAGGAGCTGCTTAATCAGTTCTTTCGACGCCTTTTCCACAAACATCCTCCTCACACTGGTAAGCTCCTTACCTAGAAGAGGCAATATAAATCACACAACTCAAAATGTTTTATTTCAACAGAGGTACTAACATTGAATAAGACATTAGTAATATATTTTATGTAGCATAGCCTCATTGATATAAATGGGGTGGACAAAAAAATAGACACCGTGAGTATAAGGCAATACCATTCAACAGCACCACAAACTACATCCTAAAATGATCATAAACTTGGATCTACACCTCTAACAGTTTTGACAAAAAGTGAACATTACAACATTGATGAGGTTTGATTTATTGCAGGACTGTATGCTGCATTAGTTTAAGCTAGGTGTACCTAATAAAATGGCAATACTTTCTTAAATCATATTTCCACCGATTCTACCCACTGCTGCTTTAAGCATGTGTATGTACCCTTGTTGTAAAGTATTACCATAAATCTATTTGTTTTGAATATTTCCATATGTTTTGTAATAGTTGAGCAACACTACACCATAGTAGGCTAAACTGTGAGTAAAACCTTATTTTGTAGCTGAGTTGCGGTTGCGGGGGTTTGACTGTGTGTGGTTCTTGCCCTTCCTCCTCACAGTGTAGAGAAGACGGCACTACGCCCAAGGGATCCTTACTTCACATTATCAGCTGAAAACTTAGATATGCTTTCGTAACAATCATAGTATGAATTATTTGAACTTTTCAGTCAGAAGAGCCTTTGCTAAAATAATAAAAACTAATTCTTCATGGGCTGACCTGCGTACTTTGGACATTTCAGCTCCATATACGCGCGTTTATTGTTTTCCAACTTATTCCGAACAAACAATGACAGCCATTGAGCCGGCTATGAATGTAATGTAAAACATATCACACTTATCATTTCAAAAAGTTGTATCTTATACAAAAAGCTTGTAGATTGAAATGATGAAAACCATCATATTGTTATCTTTACATCTACATGGATTTCACAACAGCACAAATGTGGGCTGGCACGATGCGCCAGCAAAGGGAAACTAATACGTGGCACACACAACAATATACAGAATTATGAAGACTTTCTTTGGCAGACTTTGCAAAACAAAAGGAGCATAATATTTCTAACCTCTATCTACCTCCTCACTGCCCTCATAGCACGGACTACTTCAGCTCAACTTGATTTACGCACGCTGTCTGATCGCCTTCATGTTGACGCCAACACATACCAAAGTTATGGTTACTTGTAAAGTGCATTTCGACCGTGAACTCTTACCTGCCATTCCTCAAATCTCGTGTCACAGAATTGTTGAAGAGAGAGAGAGAACTGAAGTCTGCAGGGTTACGCGTGAAATCTCCCAAGCTTTTAACAACCTGTGCGCAGGGACTGGTGCGTAATGCTAATGCGTAAGCGTAGCCCGGTCGTTGGGATAACAAGGGTGTTTCCTGCTTCACCCCAAATAGCCTCACATACTTCATTTCACCAGTATGGCTACTACGTACAGAGCTAAAGGTCTGTATGACTGCTGCAGGTTAACAAAGTGTGGCTTTTAAAAGAGAAGCATTGCTCCAAATGGAGCAGCCATCATCTGCACATCTTTGTGGTATTAAACCATATTTGAAATATTTGAGACTCTAACATGATGTACACATTGAAACAGGGTTACCTGTGCATCTTCCATCAGCATGCAGCTAAATCAGGCGCCTCTCAGCTCAGAGACAGCAAACTTCCAAGGAAAGGGACTTTTAATAGTGTAAACAGATTAACAAAAAGGCAAACACATTGAGTATATAGTCAACCTACAACAGGTACAATTATCGTTGGTTGAACAGGTAGGGGCTATTGCAGTTTTGTGTTCAGATATGGGAATCTTTTTAGTTTGTCCAACATAAACCAGACCACAGGGACATCTCCAGCATGTAGACAACATCTGTGCTGTTGCAGTTTATGAAGGATTTCATAGTGTATTTTTTTTTTTTTACCAGTATGTGAAAAATAACATTTAAAACCCGTTATATAGTCTCCCTTTCAGTATTACAATGAACAGATACAATTTGTCCCAGTACAAGATATATTATGATATATATATATATATATATATATATATATATATATATATATATATATATATATAGTCTTAGAAGCTGCAAGGAAGTTTTATTTGTGACACAAGCAGATGTTCCATAATCGCTGATGTTCACACTGCAAATAGGTCAAATAAATCAACACGGTTAAAAATATATATCAATTCGTAATGAGTCATTTGCAATACAAGGTGTAACTGATCAACTTCACACACTTGTCTGCAGCTTTTCTCTCCCCACTCTGAAGCTAAAAACATTTTTAAATATCACATTTTCTAAAAAACATGAGAATATAAAGTCCATTATTATATATGCGTAGATTTTGAATTTGTAGAATGACGTTTATGAATGCACCTTGTGTGGGGACTAGTGACAGATTACTGTTGTTTTTTTTGCAGTGAAACTATACTTTTTTTTTTACATTATACAGACACACATCTAATATGGCTTTAGGAACTTCATGATAATGAATGATATTCATCTTCATTTTCTCTTCCTGCAATGCATCAGCAGTAGGGATGAGTGTGGAAGGCCTGTTCTGCTCCTCTTGAGACACTGTGCCTCCGATGGCTGTCGTGATTACTTCTGAACCTTTTTTATATGAATGTTATATGAATGTCTTGACCCTTGTGAGTTGAATCTGAAAGCAATGACTAGCGCTCGGAGAACAGGATGACACGAAGCAGGGTTCAGTCAAACTAGTCTGAAGTTTAATGAACACACATGAGTATATATTACAAACTAGTTAGATAAAGCTCGAGCGGGTATATGATGTAAGCATAGATAACAACGAGGCACCGGGGAAGGAGGACAGGTCAACTTTAATTCACCCGGATAAGGTGAGCCTTGGGAGGGAAACCGGTGCGATAAATCTGTGGACAAGGAAGGAAGCTGGGAATGTAACAAATTATTCCCAACAATTACTGTTGATGGGGTATTCCCTGTAACAAGGGTGTTTCATTTTAAAACGTAGTTTATTGGGTAGTGAGGCTGAAGTATCAACTTCTAAATTCATGTTACTTTGTCTTCACAAACATTGGTTACATTTATTGGGTTTAGTTTGAATAATGATTTGACTTTAAGTCTGAACTTTGTGTTGTCAGTTGACTTATGCTTTTGACTACATGCATGTAGCTACAAGCTAAGGAATTCATTTAAGTCAAGTTTATTTGGATAGCCCAGTGTCACACATATCAATATGTCACATTAAGAATCCAAATAAACTTCTAGTGAGGTTAATTATGCACTTAGCTTACTTATGCAAATCAAGTACAACAAGATCAGAGAAAGTCGTATGGGCACCCACATCTGCCACAGCAACATAAACATTAACGTGCTGCTTGTTTCGGCCCTGGAATGGATTTCCATACGTTATAGTCCCTGTTTAATAAATGCCACCACTTCTTTTAAATGGCAAGACATTAGAAAAATCAATTGTCATTTAAATAGAACAATAATATATAATTTATATTAATTCTTGGCTTATTTTTATCAAGAGTACTGATGAATCATAGGGCGCACTGAGTCTGAGTTAATGGCAGTGTTGTCTGGTGTCTTATAGGTTTTAAGAAGTTTAAAATGGATAATAAACGTTGCACATTTTACATGTTGCCTTGGCCGTATAAAGAGAATCAAAGTGATTTCATACATTTGCAGGCAGGTATGTTTTAAAATTTGGTGGAAGAACTAAGACCCCGGTGCAGGCAATCATTCAATATCCTGTTGACTAGTTGCATGACGTCCAAGAGAAAGCAAACTGTTGAATACAAGTTGATATAAATCACTATGATCCATTAATTCAAAGACTTACACATTGTTAATTATACATAAAAATATAAATGTTTTATCATGGACGGATAATGTGACATGGGCCCCCTGGACACAGACATATAAAAGGCCCCCATCCCTACTACAAAAGGGCAAAACACCAAGACTGAAAGAGATACAAAACAACTGAACAACGTGGCCGTATCTTTGTAGTCATTTTGCGCCTCTTTACAGTCGTTTTGCGTCTCTTTGCAGTCATTTTGCGTCACTTTGCAGTAGTTTTGCATCTCTTTACAGTCGCTTTGCGTCTCTGCAGTCATTTTGCGTCTCTTTGCAGTTGCTTTGTGTCTCTTTACACTCGCTTTGCGTCTCTTTGCAGTCATTTTGCGTCTCTTTGCAGTTGCTTTTCGTCTCTTTACAGTCGCTTTGCGTCTCTTTGCAGTCATTTTGCGTGTCTTTGAAGTTGCTTTGCGTCTCTTTACAGTCGCTTTGCGTTCGTTTGCAGTCATTTTGCAGTTGTTTTGCATCTCTTTGCAGTCATTTTACAGTTGTTTTGCGTCTCTTTGCAGTCGTTTTGCATCTCTTTACAGTCGCTTTGCGTTCCTTTGCAGTCATTTTGCCTCTCTTTGCAGTTGTTTTGTGTCTCTTTGCAGTCGTTTTGCGTCTTTTTGCAGTCGCTTTGTGTCTCTTTGCAGTCGCTTTGTGTCTCTTTGCAGTTGTTTCACATCTCTTTGCAGTCACTTTCTGTCTCTTTGCAGCCGTTTTGCGTCTCTTTGCGGTCATCTCACGTCTCTTTGCAGTCACTTTCTGTCTCTTTGCAGTCGTTTTGCGTCTATTTGCAGTCGGTCTGCGTCTCTTTGCAGTCTATTTACGTCTCTTTGCATCTTTTCTCTGTCCATTGGTCCCCTAGGCCTGTGCCCGGAAGGCCCATTCAGTAATTCATCCATAAGTTTCATCTATTCACCAAGTAGTACCTCAATTGCAAGCACAATTTAAAAGGTGGCTACAAGTCTGTGTTAAACAGCAGTGAATCCTGCCTCAGATGCCTGGAAAGAAGTAGAAGTCCTTTAGCAGAGTGTTTCTGTCTATGGTCGGCATCTGTTTTTTGTCAAGAACAGAAAACTCTTCAAAGCATCGCTTGACCTGTGTGGTTGAAACAAACAGTGTATGAAATTAAGCAAGACTAAGACTAATAAAACAAGAGCATCATCATTACTGCTGATTATGAGGTGTTGTTGCCTCACAAACTGATATTACTTTCCACTTACTCTTTTGAAAAGTTTCTCAATGTCTTCCCCATGTGCGAAGGTGAAGAACACTTTAACGATGTACTGGATGAGAAAAGACCCATCAACCCTTTGTCTATATGAGACAGTATCTGGAAGAAAAACATACAGAAAATATATTTTGTGTTTTTATTACATTAAGTAACTATTCTTAGCTGTTTTCAATGCAGATTAATTATGTTAATCTTCATTGTGTTATGAGCTATAGAATAATACTTGCTAACATTGAAGTTAACTGACCAGGGGTGCAGGAGAGAACAGAAATGAAGTCTTGTTCTTTGTTTGCAAATCGCAAAGCATCATCCTCAATGTCCTCAATGTCATCTGACTGTAGCGCATCATCACAGGCCACATCTTGGTCTGCACCATCTTTAACAAGCACTGATCCTTTGTCCTCTGAAACACGTCATACTTTTAATACCGTGCATGAGAGCCTCGCTCACTTAAAGAGAACAAACAAATCATTAGCAAACTCCTGAATTAATTCATGCTGATGTTTGTTGTATCTGTGAGAATAGATTGGGATCACCTCCTCTGCAGGCCTGGATGATGAAGATCTTGGGTTTGTCCAGCAGCGCTGGACATTTCGCTGTGCCCAAGTGTTTGTAAAGGTTATCGATGGGGAACTCATCATCAGGTGTCTCCTTTGTCCAGTCGACACCGAGGACAGCTCCCCGTTTCCCGTGAGACATGATAACCACCAACACACTGTCTGTCACTCTGAGTTTCCGATGTTTAGAGAACTGAATTACAGCATTGTCAATTTCCTGTGAGAACACAAAAAGGCAGACATCGGTTACTCTATCACTAAATCAGCCACGAAATTTTTGTTTTGTATTTTTAAATTTCCCTTTTCATAAAAGTACCTTTCCTGTGAGGTTTGTGTGTTTCACCACCTCGTATCCCAGACCTGTGAGCAGTTTGTTCATGTCCTCCTCGTCCTTCTCAGCTCCATTTCTGTTGAATCTCTTATCAGTAAACTTTATATTAGTGATAAGCAGGGCCACACGATTCTTAATGGAATTTTTGGCCGCAGGGTAAACCTGAAAAACAAATTTCAAGGAAAAAAGTATAACGAAAATGTACCTTATATCTGGAAATATACACATTGTAGATAAAGAAAACTATGTTTTACCACTTGTTAAACAACACCTTTCTATCAAAGTGAGGTAAACTGAGATGTACAGGAACCAAGTTAATACTCTTTATATGACTTTTACAGTATGCATGACTAACATCGCTATCGTTCAGTTTCATCTCCCAGAAGTCCTTGGGGGTATGGAGGAGCGCGGTGGACCATTCCTGCTTCATCTGTGGCCCTGCAGCTGGGAACAGCAAAACATTTTCTGTTCAAAACAGTGTACTTCTCTTAGTGTATACACCTGTATTCATGACAGTGTCAAAGTATAATATTAGTTGAATCCAAAAAAAAAAAAAAGAATATAAGTGAAATATGTCAGCTCACCTGGCTGAGCAGGTTGACCAAAGGTCAGACCCAGATCAGAGTAAAGTGTCAAGTTTCTGCTGCGAAGGTGAGTGATCATCTTCCTGCTGGCTTCATCTGTCGTCCTCACCGTGTCAATGAGACCGCGAGCCTTGTCTGCTGTGCTAATGTTCTCCTCAAGTATGGAGTCTTTCTGGCCGTCATTCAAGACACCATCGTCTAAAAGGTCGTCCAGGAGCTGCTTAATCAGTTCTTTCGACGCCTTTTCCACAAACTTACTCCTCACACTGGTAAGCTCCTTACCTAGAAGAGGCAATATAAATCACACAACTCAAAATGTTTTATTTCAACAGAGGTACTAAAATTGAACAAGACATTAGGAATATATGTTATGTAGCATAGCCTCATTGATATAAATGGGGTGGACAAAAAAATAGACACCGTGAGTATAAGGCAATACCATTCAACAGCACCACAAACTACATCCTAAAATGATCATTAACTTGGATCTACACCTCTAACAGTTTTGACAAAAAGTGAACATTACAACATTGATGAGGTTTGATTTATAGCAGGACTGTATGCTGCATTAGTTTAAGCTAGGTGTACCTAATAAACTGGCAACTGAGTGTATAAAAAGGTTTTAGGAATTAGAAATTATTAATTGATAATCCATTAAGTGTTAACTAAGCATATATTAGTTTCACATTTCTTAATAGTGAGTTACAGGAATTCATGATACATCCTGCATAATTATTGTATTGTATTATAATTCAAGTGTTCTGAGAGAAAACTAGACTTCTGCTCCTCCTCATGGCTCTGTTTTCAGGCTTTAAAAAAAATCTAGCCCGTGCCGAGACACTTTGGCCAATGCACTACTGTCAGGATATAGCGACCGTTTTATAAAAAATACTTTTTTTAAATCATATTTGCACCGATTCTACTCACTGCTGCTCTAAGCATGTGTATGTACCCTTGTTGTAAAGTATTACCATAAATCTATTTGTTTTGAATATTTCCATATGTTTTGTAATAGTTGAGCAACACTACACCATAGTAGGCTAAACTGTGAGTAAAACCTTATTTTGTAGCTGAGTTGCGGTTGCGGGGGTTTGACTGTGTGTGGTTCTTGCCCTTCCTCCTCACACAGTGTAGAGAAGACGGCACTACGCCCACGGTTTCCTTACTTCACTTTATCAGCTGAAAACTTAGATATGCTTTCGTAACAATCATAGTATGAATTATTTGAACTTTTCAGTCAGAAGGGCCTTTGCTAAAATAATACAAACTAATTCTTCATGGGCTGACCTGCGTACTTTGGACATTTCAGCTCCATAAACGCGCGTTTATTGTTTTCCAACTTATTCCGAACAAACAATGACAGACAGTGATCCGGCTATGAATGTAATGTAAAACATATCACACTTGTCATTTCAACAAAGTTTTATCTTATACAAAAAGCTTGTAGATTGAAATGATGAAAACCATCATATTGTTATCTTTACATCTACATGGATTTCACAACAGCACAAATGTGGGCGGGCACGATGCGCCAGCAAAGGGAAACTAATGCGTGGCACACACAACAATATACAGAATTATGAAGACTTTCTTTGGCAGACTTTGCAAAACAAAAGGAGCATAATATTTCTAACCTCCATCTACCTCCTCACTGCCCTCATAGCACGGACTACTTCAGCTCAACTTGATTTCACGCACGCTGTCTGATCGCCTTCATGTTGACGCCAACACATACCAAAGTTATGGTTACTTGTAAAGTGCATTTCGACCGTGAACTCTTACCTGCCATTCCTCAAATCTCGTGTCACAGAATTGTTGAAGAGAGAGAGAGAACTGAAGTCTGCAGGGTTACGCGTGGAATCTCCCAAGCTTTTAACAACCTGTGCGCAGGGACTGGTGCGTAATGCTAATGCGTAGGCGTAGCCCGGTCGTTGAGATAACACGGGTGTTTCCTGCTTTACCCCAAATAGCCTCACATACTTTATTTCACCAGTATGGCTACTACATACAGAGCTAAAGGTCTGTATGACTGCTGCAGGTTAACAAAGTGTGGCTTTTAAATGAGAAGCATTGCTCCAAATGGAGCAGCCATCATCTGCACATCTTTGTGGTATTAAACCATATTTGAAATAGTTGAGACTCTAACATGATGTACACATTGAAACAGGGTTACCTGTGCATCTTCCATCAGCATGCAGCTAAATCAGGCGCCTCTCAGCTCAGAGACAGCAAACTTCCAAGGAAAGGGACTTTTAATAGTGTAAACAGATTAACAAAAGGCAAACACATTGAGTATATAGTCAACCTACAACAGGTACAATTATCGTTGGTTGAACAGGTAGGGGCTATTGCAGTTTTGTGTTCAGATATGGGAATCTTTTTAGTGTTTCCAACATAAACCAGACCACAGGGACATCTCCAGCATGTAGGCAACATCTGTGCTGCTGCAGTTTATGAAGGATTTTATGGTGTATTTTTTTTTTTTTTACCAGTATGTGGAAAAATAACATTTAAAAACCGTTATATAGTCTCCCTTTCAGTATTACAATGAACAGATACAATTTGTCCCAGTAAAATATATATTATGATATATATATATAGTCTTAGAAGCTGCAAGGAAGTCTTATTTGTGACACAAGCAGATGTTCCATAATCGCTGATGTTCACACTGCAAATAGGTCAAATAAAACAACACAGTTAAAATATATATATCATTTTGTAATGAGTCATTTGCAATACAAGGTGTAACTGATCAACTTCACAGACTTGTCTGCAGCTTTTCTCTCCCCACTCTGAAGCTAAAAACATTTTTAAATATCTCATTTTCTAAAAACATAAGAATATAGAGTCAATTATTATATATGCGTAGATTTTGAATTTGTAGAATGACGTTTATGAATGCACCTTGTGTGGGGACTAGTGACAGATTACTGTTGTTGTTTTTTGCAGTGAAACTATACTTTTTTTTTTTACATTATACAGACACACATCTAATATGGCTTTAGGAACTTCATGATAATGAATGATGTGCATCTTCATTTTCTCTTTCTGCAATGCATCAGCAGTAGGGATGAGTGTGGATGGCCTGTTCTGCTCCTCTTGAGAAACTGTGGCTGCAAACAGTAAAATAACATCACTGCCATCAGACCGCTGTTCAAAGCTTGGGTTTCTCTGTGCTGGCGATATTCTGTTTTTCTTATCGTCAACGATATCTTATTATGTGCCATAGAACTCCATTGTTGTCCAAAAACTGTTTTCCTTCATTGCAATAAACATGAGCACTGTAGTTTATTTTGAGACAATCCCACATACACTGTAAATACTATATGATTATTAATCTGTAGCTGAAAATAGTCCCTTACAAAATGCACTATTTACTCCTGTTTTGAGTAACATACTGTATACTCAAAACTGCAGTGCCCAGCTGTTTCAGGAAATTACAGAGCCTTCCTTCAAATGAAGGTATATGTTTGAGACCAGTTTGTCATAATTCAGGTCTTCAGAAACAGAAAGTATTGAGAGGCAGACTGCGGTGTTGGTTTTGGTCATTTCATGGGTTTCGTTGACAATAAGAAAATATTAAATAATGGCAAAAATAGGATAAAGTTCTCCCCTCCTCAGGCACACTCTACCTTCTCAATTTGTCTAACATACATTTCAACATGACAGCATCAGAGTACAACATTAGTTTGTCGCAAACTTGGATAAAATTAGGATAAAGCTTTAAAATGTTGACCAGCTCCACTGAAGTATGCCAGCTCACCTAAACAGGTTGCCCCTAGGACAGACCCAGGGTGGAGTAAAGTGCAGGATCTCTGACTTGAAGGTGAGTGATCATCATCCTGCTGGCTTCGTCTCCTTTCTTCTTCACCGCGTCAATGAGACCGCGAGCTTTGTCTGCTGTGCTGCTGTTCTCCTCAAGTATTGAGTCTTTCTGGCCATCATTCAAGACACCATCCTCTAAAAGGTCATCAAGGAGCTGCTTAATCAGTTCTTTCGACGCCTTTTCCACAAACGTCTTCCTCACACTGGCAAGCTGCTTATCTAGATGCAAGAATATAAAACATGGAAATGATACATCTTAAATTTAGGTTATTCAAGGGAAGGTAAAAATGAACAAGACATACTAACTTCTACAAACTCACTCCAGTAAGCTCCTTATCTACACTAAAGGTGTTTAAAGGCCATGAATTTAATACGGATGGTTGGTTACACTGTATCACTAAAAAAATATGTGTTAGTGGTGGAATTAGGCGTAGGCTACTCATTCTTTACTAAAAGTTGCAATATTCTGTAAAAATACTCCATTACACGTAAAAGTCCTGCAAAATTCTACTGCAGTAAAATTTAGAACATTCAGTATCTAAAGTATTAAATATAAAACTACTCATTATGCAGAACAGCAGTGTTATAGAATATCTATCAATATCTATATTTATATATGCATCAGTATTCACATAGCATTTAATGTTGTACCTGTTCCAGGTGGAGCTAATCTAACTTTATATACTGTTGTTTAATTCATAACAATGCATCATATTTTAGAAACAGACCTTGATCTGCATTGTAAACAATTCAGGAAATATTCTTTATAGTAAAAACTACAATATTTGCCTAAATAAATCAATAAAACCCAATTAATGGTTAACCTCTAATCGTTTAATCTTTCATCTCTAATCTGTGTTGGTTGTTGAAGATTGGGTGGCAAACTATCTTGTTGTTACATTAAAAAAAAACATCACAGATATCTTCCTTTTTGGTTTGTGGTCAAAGAGCATGCAGATCCATCTTTATGAAAAATAACGTGTGAGCTGATCTTTGGTTGTTTCACTTCGTCTTGATAAACAGGACGCAGCTTGTTTGAAATGAGGCGAAGGTGAGCAACAAGCGAGTCAAAGTGAAACCGCACTGCCAAAAAGATAAAAGAAGAAATTAAAATGCAGGCAATTCCCCTACAGTATCAATACCATTTGACTTAATATCATATCATGTATCGAGTGAACACGAATCTCTGCTGATATTTGTCTGACTGACGGATTGGAGGATTGTCATTTTAAATTCTGAACAGTTTGTTTCCTTTTTGCTTTGTACTATTTCATTTCCTGCAACTGTGTGCGTAATATGGACACGCCCAGGTAGCCTCCAAGTTTAACTTGGGTTTGAACGTGCAATTTGTTTTACTCGCCACGTGAATTTATATGTAATCCTCTGTAGTCTATTGCAAATATTGCCAGTATTGATCAAAGAAAGTAAATCCTATCCTTCTTTACAGTCTCCACACCCATGTGTTACCTTTTACGCGCGCCAGTATTTAATCACCGCCGATTTACAACTTGAGTTATGCCTGTAGGGTTGCTTACAAAGTACATTTTAGACCACAAATCCTCTTACCTGCCATCATTCACACACCTCGCGTCCCAGAGTTGTATAGGTTGAAGTTCAACGAGTTTTCATTCACGCCTAATGTTGACTCCTCCCTGCGTGTAGGGACGACCGAGTGCGTAAAAGCTTTACGTGGAGATGTTCGCTTCAAGCAACCTACCCAGCGAAACTACTTAATAGATTTTAGTTTTTGCAAACAGAAAATGATGCAACATTTTTTTATTTATCGTTATAGGCTGTCCAAAAGAACATGGAAACATCTGGAAGGTCCAGATGTTGGCCAGATGACAGGTTAGAGTCATGATCTGATGGCGTAGGCTGTATTATGTCTTCCTCATTTTGTGAAACATTGTGAGGAGGGGGTACGAAAAATGCTTTGTTACAGATTCAACTATGCAACAAGGACATTAAGTACTTAAAAATAGCTCCGTCTCGACCAGCTACAGCACATTAATTTTTACATATTAATGCAGCAGTAATATACAGTATTATGCATAATAATATAACAATATGAGAGGGGCCGTTCTGCATAACGAGGACTTTTACTTTTAGTATTTTAATCACATTTAGCTGATAATACTTGTGTAATTTTACTTAATAAAGGTTCAGTACTTCTTCCACTCAGGGAAGAAGTACTGAGCAAGAGGGCAAGAGGGTCCAAGTTAAAGACACAATGTTATGAGGAAGTAGTATGTCCCAATTGTATGCATACTGCATGCAACAATGCATACTTTGTAAGGGCAGCTGCAGTAGGGTTAAGTAAGTATTTGTAGCAAATGAATGTTACAATATGTGAGTACTAACGTGGGCTATTGCAGTGAAGTACCGCTAGGGGGCGATACTCCATTCGTTAAACTGATTTGTAACATACTAAAAAAACATAGAAGAATCACTTGGACAAAATGGCTGTGAGACGAAGCTAGCTGCTCGGCTAATGTAAACATCCACCAGCTACAGCACATTAATCTTTACATATTAATGCAGCAGTAATATACAGTATTATGCATAATAATATAACAATATGAGAGGGGCCATTCCGCATAACGAAGACTTTTACTTTTATTATTTTAATCACATTTAGCTGATAATACTTGTGTAATTTTACTTAAATAAAGGTTCAGAACTTCTTTCACTCAGGGGCGGGTCTAGAATTTTTTTGATGGGGTGGCCAGGCTGGGCCTGGGGCACCGACCTTGGATATATGAGCAAGAGGGTCAAAGTTCAAGACACAATGTTATGAGGAAGTAGTATGTCTCTATTGTATGCATACTGCATGCAACAGTACGTACTTTGTAAGGGCAGCTGCAGTATGTACTAAAAGTAAAAAGAAAAAATATGCGATTTGGAACGTAGCCTTGAATACAGAAGAGCCATCATTGATGTTACTAGTAACTTGAATAAAATTAGGATAAAGCTTTTAAATGTTGACCAGCTCCACTGAAGTATGCCAGCTCACCTAAACAGGTTGCCCCTAGGACAGACCCAAGGTGGAGTAAAGTGTAGGATCTCCGACGTGAAGGTGAGTGATCATCTTCCTGCTGGCTTCGTCTCCTTTCTTCTTCACCGCGTCAATGAGACCGCAAGCTTTGTCTGCTGTCCTGCACTCGTCCTCAAGTATCGAGTCTTTCTGGCCGTCATTCAAGACACCATCGTCTAAAAGGTCATCAAGGAGCTGCTTAATCAGTTCTTTCGACGCCTTTTCCACAAACGTCCTCCTCACACTGGCAAGCTCCTTATCTAGATGCAAGAATATAAAACATGGAAATTATACATCTTAAATTTAGGTTATTCAAGGGAAGGTAAAGATGAACAAGACATACTAACTTCTGCAAACTCACTCCGGTAAGCTCCTTATCTACACTAAAGGTGTTTAAAGGTCTAAGGATGAATATAATACAAACATATTTACAAAGAGGTGTCTGGAGGCCTAAAGTAGAAAAGTATAATATAATGTAGTATAATATAATATAATCCCATATAATGAGATATAATGAGATATAATGGATATAATGAGCAAGAGGTTCAAAGTTCAAGACACAATGTTATGAGGAAGTAGTATGTCCGAATTGTATGCATACTGCATGCAACAGTACGTACTTTGTAAGGGCAGCGGCAGTATGTACTAAAAGTAAAAAGAAAAAATATACAATTTGGAACGTAGCCTTGAATACAGAAGAGCCATCATTAATGTTACTAGTAACACCTGTGCTTTTCTTCAATGGCAAGTCTCAACTACAAGTAAAAGGCCTGCATTAAAAAAACCTTACTTAGTAAAAGTATGTAGCTAAGTATTATCAGCAAGATTTACTTGAAGTATAAGTACTCATTGTGCAGTATAATGTTCCCTGTCACCTGATCCTTCAGTTTATCACAAACAATAAAAATCACCACTCTGGGCAGGAAGGGTATGAAAAACTGTAAGCTGTCAAATAAATTTAGCCCAGTGGAGTAAAAAGTACATAATTTGCTTCTAAGATGTAGTGTAGTAGAAGTATAAAGTAGCATAAAATAGAAATACTCAAGTAAAGTACAAGTAAATAGCATCTTGTGTTACAGAATTGCATATATGTTTGTATTGAAAGTATTTGTAGCAAACGAATGTTACAATATGTGAGCACTAACGTGGGCTGTTGCAGTGAGGTACCGCTAGGGGGCGATACTCCATTGGTTAAACTGATTTGTAATATACTAAAAAAAAAAAAACAGAGAAGAATCACTTGGACAAAATGGCTGTGAGACGAAGCTAGCTGCTCGGCTAATGTAAACATCCACCAAACAGCAGACGGGAGCTGGAGCGACGATAACGTCACCCGACAGCTTTTTGACACTGCGAATGAGAGTGTATGTTTATCACAAAATCCACCAACCTCGAGCATCTTCATTAACACGGCGTTATTCAGCTGGTTACCTTTAGCTAGCTATGTTAGCTCTGTAATTAGCTTTAGGTAACCTTAAACACTGGTAGCGTCAGCTAGCTGTAGATTAGCTTGTTCGCGTTTTTTGAGTAAACTTTGCCTTTACGTGTCTAACTTTACAACAACACAACCATCTTTATAAGTGATATGTGGATAAGAGACGCAGTTGTTTTGAGAGGCTATTGTGTTTTGGAGTTACTGCTCTTGTCAGTTAAGTACTGTGAGAGAAAACTACCAGTTATTAGCTAATGCTAACAAGTAGACAGGTCAAAAGCTGGAGACGTCTGCCCCTGAAGAAGAGGTCCAATCAGAGCCGTCAGGGCCTCTTCATTAACTTAGACATTCTGTTCGATGCTTTAACTTCCACATTCTGTTCGATGCTTTAACTTCCACATTCTGTCCATGCTACAATGTAGCGTTGTGCCAGATTATCTTGGTCTGATTAACGACGTGTGTGGTGGGATTTGGATTTGGAGCTCAGCGACGTTGTCAGTCAATGCTGTAGAAAGTTGTTCTGCAAATTTAATGGCTTAACGTTGCACCGTGTTTGGTCACTGCATTGCTGATCGTACTCACTGTTTTGGTCACTGCATTGCTGATCATACTCACTGTTTTGGTCACTGCATTGCTGATCGTACTCACTGTTTTTGATGTGTTAAAGTTGTCTGTTCTTCTGGTCCCACAAGCAGTCTTTTCTAACTTTGGTGAAGGATGATGAGCCAGCGGCGTGGGATCCATCTGGACCAATCAGAGCTGCTTTGCACAAAAGGATGTGGTTTTTATGGCAACACTGGCTGGCAGGGCTTGTGCTCTAAGTGCTGGCGAGAGGAAAATCAGCGAGAAAAGCAAAAACAGATTCAAGAAGACTGGGCACTCGCTGAGAGGTTTGTCATGTCTCTCTGTGTCCTGTGTACGGTTATTCCTGAAAAAGGAAAAAACACTGTCTTTTGTTCCTTTACCTCTTTATGCTGTTGGCTTGCTCTTGTGTCCCTCTGTCCATCTGACAACTATTACAGTTGTAATTGTCTGGTCTTGTCTTCTCCCTCCCCCACAGGCTTCAGAGAGAGGAAGAGGAAGCATATGCAAGCAGACATCAGAAGGCCCAGTCACAGCCTCCTTCCATCGCACCCTTCAGCAAGTTTGAGGAAAAAAAAACGAAGGAAAAGTCCAGCAAAGTCAACACAGTCACAAAGTTTTTTACTCCTTCCACAAAAACACCACCAAAAAAAGGTACACATACTCGACTGAAAGAGATGCTAGTCATTTATCAAACCTTTATTTTTAAAGTTTTCATTGCTGTTCTTGAGTTGACCAATAACTGTGTCGTTATCAAGTTGTTGTGATATTTATATCCATTTTGCTTAATGTAGGCTTGTTTTGATCAAATGTTTTCTTTGCCTTTTGCGGAACTGGTACTGATGACCTGTTAACCTGGAAAAATATTTAGAAACAAAACCAGACTTGAGGACACTGAAATTTTGGCCGTTTGTGTTTTCAGTCCAACCACTTGCCTAGATTTTTAGCTTGTTAACCTACATACAGTCTGGTTAAAATAAGCTATTAAAGTGCAGCACCTACCTACGCCATGTTTCAAGGGAAAGGAGAAAATGCTTTAAGTGTTTGTAGCTTAAAGTAACATCGAATGTCTTCCCCCAGATGCACCTTTTGACTCTCACTCCAGCCCAAGCCCCAGCTCCTCTACAAGCCGGCGTTCCTCTGTGGACAGTGACCATGCAACGCGAGAGTTCATTGATTTTCTCAAGCCTCTGAAGTCTGGCAGGGAGATCTTCAAACAGTGCCGGGCCTTCACTGAGAGCATGGTCTATAAGCGGGTGAGCTAAACTGGATTACTCATCACGTTTTTGTGGGTGAAATGAGCTCGCACTTACTTACTTAGTATTTAGAGAAAATCAGGCAGGTTTTAAGCATGGAAGATCGTCACTGCGCGATCCTCCATGCTTAAAACCTGCCTGATTTTCTCTCCGTTTTCATCCACCCTCTTCCGCAGTCTCTCCAATATAATGCGGTTGAACACTTTGCCCGGTGTTGATAGCAACTTGATCCCTCGGTAATTATCACAATCCCTGAGGTCTCCTTTCTTGGATATGATAGCAATGAGCCCGTCTCTCCAGTCTGTTGTCATGTTTACTTTCTCCGTTGAGGTTTCAACGTCAGCCTGCAAGGCCTCTGCAGGGATCTCATCTGGCCCTTCTGACTTCTTGGTAGTTAGGTAGAGTTCCTTCAGGTTGTTTTTTTTCCAGCTGCTTCCTCAGCTTGCTGTGCCAAGTCCTCATTGTACTCCCTTTTGTCACATTTGGCAGGTGAGCTAAAGTGGATTACTTGTCACATTTTTGTGGGTGAAATGAGCTCGTAGGAACCATTTCATTCTTATATCTGAATAGTTGTGCAAATCTGTACAACCTGTTATCCCCTGACTTTATTTATTACTAATAACTTCTATGTTTCAACGTAGCAATCACTGAATGAAATGAGCTTAAATTTCTCCAACTCAAATGCTAATTTTATTGTTTTTTGCACAACATTGTCAAATACCTTAAACATGTGTTCAACAGTCTGTCAGACATTGTTGTCTCAAGTGAAAACAGTTGTTTTTTGTAAATTCAGTATAGGGAAATGTGCTCCTTCAGACATTGCAGAAGTTTTTAGAAATTCAGTGTGTTAGACATTTAAAATTGTCTATTAATCACCACGGTTAAACAGATTACAAACAATAAACATTTATCAAAATCAACATTATGCACAATATATCACTCTGTCATATTTGGACTTGATTTCAATATCTGTCCCTGTACCATTAGTGTATTTTTAAGCTGACATTCAATTAAATCTGATCTGAATTGTTCATTTCCGTTCCTTGCTCAGGACATGGCTGCTGATGAGCTGTCAGAGTGTGTGCAGGACTTCTACCAGAATCTCTCCGACCGCCTCCACACCCAGTTCAAAGGTATTACCTTTAGAAGAATATCAACAGTGAATATCACGAACATTATACAGTATATAAAGTCTCTGCTCTGTATATCTTTGATCTTTGTGCTTTTGCTCCTAGGTTCGTCAGATCACGTAGAGAGCGTTATGGATGAAGTAGAGAAGTACATGATGACTCGTCTCTACAAGGAAGTCTTCTGTCCTGACAACACAGACGATGAGAACAAAGACCTGGCCATTCAGAAGAGAATCCGGTTAGAAAGCTAAAGTTGTAATAATGCTTAAATTTGCTACTCAAATAACTATTAATTTCTCTACATTCCCTCTAAGCACAAAAAAAACAGAATTTGCAGGTACGAGAACTTCATCTGAGAGTTACGTAGATTGTAATCGTTCTTGTGTTCTGTTACAGAGACTTGCATTGGGTCACCATTGAGATGCTGTGTGTTCCTGTAGATGAGGAGATCGCCGAGGTGTCAGACAGTGTAGTCAAAGCCATCACAGGTGAGTCTCATTTATTTTTCAGAAGGCCATGGTAGGACATCGCCTCGTCATCTTGGCAGTAGAGATCCAATTACATTTTTTTTTTATCTTCTCAAATCTCTGCATCATTTCAGATGTGATTGAAATGGATTCAAAGTCCGTGCCCAAGGAGAAGCTGGCGTGCATCACTCGTTGCAGCAAGCACATCTTCAACGCCATCAAAATCAGCAAGAAGGAGGCTGCGTCTGCGGATGACTTCCTCCCCACGCTCATCTACATCGTGCTGAAAGCAAACCCTCCGCGACTGCAGTCCAACATCCTGTATATCACCCGCTTCAGCAACCCCAGCAGACTCATGACTGGAGAGGATGGTTACTACTTCACTAATCTGGTGAGGAAATGAGTACAGGCTTGCATTTATGTGGTTTAATGTCTCAATGTTTCCACATTTTTGAAGAAGTTGGTGTTGTCAAATTGTGTGGCGTTATACTGACAGGAATTTCTATTATTTTGTCCATCCAATTTATGTCAATGAGGGTAGACTAAATAACAGAAACACCTCTCTGTATAATTCAATACAGTTCAACGGCACCGCAAACTACATCCTCGAAAATGATCATAAACACTTCTCAAATAGTTTCAATAAAAAACAAATATAACCTTCATGAAGGTTGGAGTTACTGCATGACTTTTATATTAGACTGCATCAGTTTTAGCTTGGCGTACCTATTAAACTGGCAACTGAGGGTCAATAACATAGACCAGATGTCAGATTTTTGTATCAGTCCAGCTCATATAGAAATTTAGAAGCAGCTGAGCTACAAATCAAACAGCAGTCTCAATAAACGGTGATGCAATGTAGTCACAAGACATGTTAACATTTTGTGTGACGTGGCTTCTGAAAACCTCTTGCTTCACTGTGCTGTTGTTCACTCTGGTAGCAAAGTGGGAAAAGAAGTTACAGATAAAAAAGACAACTACAAACCTTTGTCACAAAGTATCGCCTGGCATTTACTGAATGTCAAAGTCAATGGAAAAGTCTTAAAAATCTCTGAGGCATTCAAGGCTTTAAGTGGTCTTTAAAACAATTAAATACATATATATGCTATTGTTTTTGTTTTTTTTCATTACCCTAACGCTTTGGTATTTTATGCCCAATTATATGAGAGACACAATAGAGAAATGACAGGAAATGGGGGAAGAGAGAGATGGGGAATAACAAGCAACAAAGGTCCCCAGCCGGGGGAAGCGCCTTAATCCAGGGTGTCCATGTTTTACATTGAAGGTCTTAAAATATTGTAGCTTTTTGGTCTATTGTTCTTCTGGTGTTGTCTGCCTTCTGATTGGTCTAAATCTGTTTTCATTTTCATATTTTTGTAAGTGTAAATTGGTCATGTTCACTCCAAGGGCCTGTGTCCATATAGCGTCTTTTTCCGGCAGAAAAGCGCCCACAGAACGCTGGGGAGCACTTCATCCCAGCGTTTCATCTAAAAAGCGCTCTGAGCGCTCTTTTTTATTTTTCTATGACAACAATATATCACCACTCTTCTTCTCCTTCTCAGCCTTTCTCTCTTTCCTATACTTGTCCCTCAAGTATTTCCATTTTCATTGGCAACGTTCACCTAACAAGCTTAAAACGTGTAAGGTGATAATAGCACAACAGTCACCAGCAACATTCAGTGTCCGACCGGCCGATGTGCTCCCACAAATGGGCTTTTCGGTCTTTGTTATGATAATGTCTGTCTGACATATCGTAAAGCTTTGGATAGATAGACATGGCCAAAACAAGCTTCTCCTCCATTTTCTTGGTAACCATAGTGACGAGTTCCGCTGGATGATTGGTTGCCTGAAAAGGAGGGACGGCGACATCATCAGCACTTTTCTGAAAAGTTCAGAGATTTTCATCTAGAAGCGCTCGGAGTGGCCGCACAAAAACGGCGGAGCGCTCAGAAACAATTGAAAAAAAGACGCTGAAAAAAAACACTATATGGACTCAAGTTAAAGTCAATTCACATTAAAAGGTCTAAAAAGTTCGAAATGTTGTCGAGACGCATCGACTGTCCAGTAAAAGCCAAATATAAAAAGATGTTTTTTTTTTTTTTAAGTGAATCTGGTGCCACGGGTGAGATTTTCTTTTAATGAACCTCCACATCCCCTCTCCTCAGTGCTGTGCGGTGGCTTTCATCGAGAAGCTGGACGGCCAGTCTCTGAACCTAAGCTCTGAGGAGTTTGACCTCTACATGTCGGGCCAGGCATCCCCCAACTGGCCACAGTCCACTGGAGCTTCCTCCTCCTCCCCGGGCAGCGCGGCTCTCAGTCAGGTCCACAAACGGTTGGACATGCTAACAGGGCTCGGGGAAAGGCAGGACCGGGTCATGGAGAAGGCCCGCCAGCTGGAGAACGACCTCATCGACTGGACGGACGAAGTCGAGCAGAAGGTGCAGAGCGTTCTGGAGAGCTTTCCGCCAGAGACGCAGAACCCTACTGCGACCACCGCTGGCGGGACAACTCCTGCAGCATCATCAGCAATCGACTCTGATAACGTTGAGAACGAGCACCTGCCCCCACCGCTGCAACCGCAAGTGTTCGCTGGTTGATGTGAAGAGCTCTTCTCAAAAATAAAATCCTCTAGAGGCTTTACTCCACCCTCCCCCCTTTTCCCCCCCGCTGTTAAACGTTTGCTGTCCGTATGCACATACAGCAGCCATCTGATATGGATCCCATCTCCACTCCGACCATCTCTATTCCATCCATCCATATAGTCCGTAGGCCCTGAAGTTACACTGAACAGTAACAGAACTATTGAATTAAAGGAATAGTTTGGCATTTTGGGAAGCACACTTATTCACTTTCAGAGTTAGATGAGAAGATCAATAACGGCTCACGTCTGTACGGTAAATATGAAGCTCGATGCAAAGGCGCAGACTGACTCCACTCCAAGCTCTTCCCGAACACATCTGTCGGTCACCCACAATGGCGTCTTCAGTACCTCAGTTCTTCCTCATCCTCGTCATCGTAGTTACGGTTTTGCAGACGGGATGAATGATTGGATGTGATTTTCTAAACGTGTATCTGTCATTATTTCGCAGCTTTTCAGACAAGGTTTCTGTTATTAGTTGCGATGTCTCCAGGAGTAAATTGACAAGCGGAGGCTCAAATGGACACGCAGAACCTTGTTGCCCAAATAACATCTAATAATAACTTAACTTAATTTAAGGAATTTTCAGTCAAATCCATTTTTGGCAAAGGAAATGGAGAAATCTGGATAATGCGAAACTAAACTTCCCCTCTCTAAAATAACCTTCCAGCTCATGCTCGTGATCTGTGCTGTGTGTATTTTGCCGTCCTGCAGAGAAATATCCGGAGAGAAAGAGATGTGGCGCGTGTGGCGGTTGTGCATGCGGTCAAAGTGCGCGTGAATGCGAGCGTTTGTTGCATGGACATGTTCCGTTAAGTCATAAAGTCCTCCCAGTTGTGTGTGTGGACATTGTGGTCTTTATTCTTCATGCCAGACCTCTCACTCCAGTCATGAGCTGGATGTACAGAAGTGATTTTATTTTTCTATAGAGTGGCAGGTATCAATTCTTGTGGATGCAATAGGAGACATTAATCCTGTAATATTTACAGTAGCACTCTCGTTAAAGAACATTGCTTGAAGACATGTTACATGAATTCTACTGATCGAGGTGTAAAATTTTCATCTATTCATTTTTATTCCCAAGAGGGTGTCATAAGCACGTCCCATCAAAAAAAAAAGTTGTTATTTGTTTGGGTTTTTTGCTCTGTCTGCTGTTGGATTAAGTAGATAAGAAGTCAAAGAGGATGCTGTTTCCTGTAAACAAGTCATAAAAATCGCTCCTAAGGCCGGTTGCTTTACTAACATAACATAACCAATTTAATTTATTTTAAAGCACTTTTCTTCCGTTTGATTTTTAATGCTCCGAATTTAGAAGTACATTTAATTAGGGCTGACCCGAATGCTTCGAAGCTTCGACCGTTGCCATGGTAATCGACCTCCAAATTAGTATTTGAATGCTTCGTTTTTTGTTTATATATATATATACCAAAATAGCCCATGAAATAAGGAATAATCCCACAACATTATTCATATTCAGCATTAATTATTATAAATTATTCTCAGACAGATATCGCTGTTTGTTGTGTACAGTAGTGCGGCAGCAGCACCGTCCCGAAGCTTTGAATACCTTCGAATATTTCTCACCGAAGCTTCGAAGCCCAAACAATGGTATTTGGGACAACCCTACATTTAATGAAGGAAGTGATGGCTATATTCAGTTGAAAGGATAACAGATAATTGGTGAATAATACAGTGTTTTTCAACGGTGTCTTTGTATTTGGCAGTCATGTACTGTAGTGGAAGAAATGTTTGGGAGAGTTGTTTGTTTTGCGTTGCTCATGAGCTAAGACTTCCTTATGTTGCTAGATTTGAATCTTTTTTATTCTTATTTGCAGCACGTATAGTGTGCAGTTGCTGTCCAATTTTAGTTTGAGAAAATACTTAATGCAAACTTAAACAATAGCTTGAATAACTTCATATTGCACTGTATGCAGAAGCCATTTATCAGGTATTTTAAAGAAGTTTAAACATCATCTTTGTAACCTTATAGGTTTGTTATCGTATCACATGGGAGAAGGTAACTCAATACTGTCTTTTATTTAAATGTAACTTATTAGGGCAGTGTTGGTTTATTTTCCTCTGCGGGTGTGTGATGATGATTAATAAAAATTGCAAATGCACGTGCACTCGTGCGCAGTTCCTGTTCATGTAGTTTCACATGACTTGTGATTTTGCAAGCTAGGATTAAATAAAGAGTTGACTCACTGAGAATTTAACTCTTTATATAGATCTGTGTCAGTTCTGAGAAATTAAAATGATAGTAATTTTAAATGTTTAACAAAATATAAAATTTCTGGGATTCATTAACCTTTTCCCCTAGTGTATGCTCACATCTTTCCATTTTGGAAACAGTAAATAGGCTCTTGCAGACTAACAGTTTGTGAATTTATTAAGTAATGTCAGATTTGCTGTATAATCAAGAGTAAAAGCCTAAATACAATGAAAAATTCTAATATTACAACCGCACAAAAAGCGATCAAAAGAGGTAGGAAACAGACGAACTATTTTAAAATGAGTAAGCATAAAAAAAGACATTCAATTACAGTACCTTAGAGTCAGTCTAAGACAAATCAAGTGAGTAGTTTTAATACAAATTTCTCTGTGTTACTATTCCTCTAGCTGTCTGTTGAAGTACAAAGAGAAAATGTTGTACTAAAACAAGAAAAGACTAAGTTTGGACTTGAAAAAATGTGAACCTCTCCTTTAAGTAGATTTAATGTTAAAAATACAACAGATACACAAAAAACACAAAACTAGTTCCCATAGATGATTTAGTTTATTCAATGCCCCCCACCTCATCGGACTGGGGTTTAAAATAACCATTAATTTAGTCCTTCAACACTATATATTGTGATTAGTTTCATTATACGTCCTATATTTGGTTCTCAATGGGCGTAGGTACATTTCAGCTGAATTTCAGAATCAGAAAAACAGGGTGTGTTACTTTCACTTCCCTTTGTTTTTCACCAAATTTTCCAGGATTGAGGTGTAACTCAGTTGAAGTTAAGGAAATTACAGGAAGTATAATATGAAGGAAAATCTGTTCACATCATTTCAAGCGACGGGTTGATGAATGAATCAGCCAGACTCAGCAAGATCTTAGGACCTTTAACCAGTCGGATCTTATTGATGCGCCGCCTAGGCAGCAAGAGACTCTGATGATGGTCCCGTGTATTGTAATGCCCATCCATTCTTGTTAAAGGGACTATATGTAACTTCTTACACGTATAAATCATACCAGGTCGGTGTCCCATGCGCGCTCGCGTGTGGGTACTCGAGCGCGCAGACTCTCAACACAAACTACACGGATGCACCAAAACTGCAAAGTTATATCTAGTGAAGCCCGTCTTACAAACAGTGTTGGCTCTTCCTGCTTCGCCCACCCCAGCCGCGGTCGGAGGACGCGGGGGAGACCGTAACTTTTGTCTCCAGGGCTGGAGCCTCTACTCTGCTCCAGCCTGCTCCTGCTGTCTGCTCCTGCCTGCTTGCAAACTGCGCTCGTTCTCATCCGCTCGGCTCGCTCCAACTCCACGTGCACGCGCGCACACTACACACTGCAGAAGAGTTAGTTTAGCTCTGAGAATATCTAGTGAATGTGCAGTGGACGTTTGTGCAGAAATAAATGCTGCCGCTCCTCCAGACCAACAGAGGTTTCCCGTGTCTTGTGAAGTGACAGGGCTCCGCAGCAAGTTACGTTATCGTCTCTGACCGGGTCGGGAGGCTGAAGCAGGAAAAGCCAACACTAGGATCAGCATTGATTCATGGAGAGACCCTCGTCTGGTCAGCTAACATTACTGCCAAACAGGTGAAATATAGAGTGATATTGTGTTTTAGCTGACGTGTGTCGCCCCACTGTTTAGACCGGTGCTCGTTCATGTCTATGTAGAGCGAGCATAAGCGCGAGCAAAAGGGACGCTGACTTTCGTTGACATTGCAGCCACAGGTGTTGCTGTTAACAAGCAATTTCTGATTCTTACATAGAGTCCCTTTAACTTTTTTTTTTTTTTAAAAGAAATCCCCGTTGGTTTCCAGTATGCTCAGTTCGAAAAAGATCTTATGTCAGGAATATAAGAGCGTTATTTTTGAAAAAGGGGATCTCCTGTGTGACGTGTTAAAGCTCAGAAAAAAACAATCACTTTCACTTCCCTCCTCATTAGAAATATAAGAATCTCCCTCAACCTCAGTGTCTTACAAGCAGTCAAAATGGACACCGTGTTTTCCCTCCTTGGTGAGTTTTCTTCAGATCATTCGCAGTATCTCACAAATTTAACATTGTATTTAAAATATTGTGATCTACTTTAATTTGTCTTATGCTGGTTTCTTTTTCTTTTTCAGTTCTTTCAACACTACCACAGCTTGCAGTACCTGAGCGTATGTACCAATTATTCTTTTCATTAAACTCTAGATGTGGAACAACTTTGCTTAACAAAGTATTAACATTTGTAAGCTTACTCTATACCGAATCAATATGTTAGTTTATATTTCAGCTGAACAGATGACATTATGTGATTTTAAGTAGATTAATTGAACATTAACATTCATGGTAAAAAAAAAAGTGCAAGTATCCAGATGATTTAGGTTATTTGGGGATAATCCTCCCAAGCATACCCATTTGTGTTTGTCTTCCTAGCCCGCCTTTTGACCTCGTTCAGAGCTGTAGTGGAGCTGGTGTCAGGGGATTCAACGGTCTTCTCTGGAGAGGGTGTCCGGCTGAAATGCAGCGTTCCTGATGCCCACAAGTCCTCCTGGGATTACCTGTGGTTCAGGGGATCTGAGCAGCTCCCAGGGCTTGGGGAGCACCTCGTTCTGTGGAAAGCCAAGGTTCAAGAGAGTGGGAAATTTTACTGCCAGGGAGTGAGGGACACAATAGTGGGAAACATACACACCCTCCAAAGTCTGCCTTTGGAGATCAACGTGGATGGTAAGTATCATTTCATTAGAAATCTCCTTGATTCACATGTGAGGCCCCTTCCTTCCTCTTTTAACTACTTCTACTACTCCTGTCAACTCTGAAAATTGGGAACCACTGAACTCTTGCTGCCTTGAACTTCTTTGAAGTATTGTATGGTGTCCTAATTGTGTGTTTGTTTTTAGAAAACGTGACAAATTTGCATGTTTTGGTCATATCTCAAACACGCTGCCATTGGCCTGTTTTATTACTGTGAATATCAATATAAGACCACAATATGTTATGTTATGTATGTTTGATGTAACTTTCCTCTCTGTAATCTTTGTTCAGGAGGGTGGGCTATCCTGCAAGTCCCGCCTAAAACTGGCCTCGTCGGGGACACCTTGAAGGTCACGTGTCGCGTCCGAGGCACACCCCCACTTCACGAGGTGATTCTGTACAAAGATGGTCTTGAAGTTATGAGACAAAATGGCCTCAACCCACATTTCTACTTGACCAACTTGACCCTCGAGGACCAAGGAATGTATTCTTGTAGGGCTTCGTGGGACATGGACAGGCGTACACGCTCTGTAATTTCAGCTGGCACTTCAGTGCATGTCGCAGGTGAGTTTATATACTAGGTTGCATATACTGAGTTTGATTGTGGTTGTGAAAAGTTAAACAATTTGGGGAAATGCACTTATTCACTTGCTGCTGAGAGTTACATGAGAAGATCGATGCCACTCTCAGATGTGAGAGTGGCATCGATCTTCTCATCTACAGTAACTCTCGGCAAGAAAGTGAAAAATTGTTTCCCGAAATGTCAAACTATTCCTATAAGTAGGATTTAGCACAGTATTTGAATGTTTCACTAATGCTTTTTCTTCTGTGGCCTTGTCTCAGAGGTTCTGTCGCTGCCAGTTTTGGAGATTGCTGCCAACAATGGCCTGATCCCATTAAATAAGATGAAGCTCATCTGCCACGTCGAATACAACGCCCCTGCTCCTGCCCCTCCAATACACTACTATTTCTACAAGAATAACAACCGACTGGGAACAGCAACCTCTGAGAACCATGATCTGGTCAAACGCACTCCAGGCCAGTACAGCTGCAGGGCCAAGGTGCCTGAGTTGGGCATCTCCAGGTGGAGTGAACCCAAAACTTTTGGAAAAGTGACAGGTATTTAGAAGTAAATGTAACCTGCTGTGTGTCCTCGACTAAAAGTTTAAACCCTAATCCTCTTCTTGAATTGTCAAAACTGTGAATCATGGCGCAGCATTTGCGCAACTTCTGAGGTCAACTTGTCTCTGACCCAATAGGACCACAGACGATGGTGCCCCCAACTCTTCATCCCAGAGATCCATGGCCTTTAGCTCCCCCAATCGCATCCCCAGAACTCTCCCTGCCCACTGCAGCTGAGCCAACAGCAACCCGGCCCTCCCCTCAGCGATCCACTGCAACTCCTACTTTTATTCAGCCTACTGAAGTGAGCATGCGATCCTCAAATCCTCCGCTGAATCCTCCGCAGCCAGCGCCAAGCACTTCGCTATCTACAGTCCAGTCTCTTTATCAAACTGCTACTCCTTTCAATATATATGAGGAATCAGGTGAGATGTCGGGACAATCAGGTGACATGCCCGAGGAATCAGGCGATATGTCTGGAGAATCGGATGACATGCCTTAGGACTCTCTAGACACTGTCCTATGGTGGCAAGTTATCATACATTACAGACCATTGCAGAAATTAATGATCCCAAATCAGAGTAATAACATGCGACTGCCACATCTTAAGCTATCTGATATCAATCATGCGTTTAGGGCCTTTGTGCTCTCACTCTTTTTATATGATTAATTGTGTAATAATGATTTTACATATTACCAAGTGTCAACTTCATGATCTCATTTGTACAAAACTGGAAATAATAACTAATGCCATATTGGTTAAAGCAAATAAAGCATTCCATAAATCATACAGTATGTACTACTGGATTTTATTTTCAACAAACTCTTTTTACAACCTTCTTGAACAGCAATACTGCTTACATATTAGACGTATTGGTATAATAACATGGACAGTGGATTTTACAGAAGGCATAATAATACAGTTATAAGTCACAGTGATATTCTCTGTATACTTAACACGTACATCATCATATATTTGTAGGTTTCGTCTTTTTGCAATTTGATATAGATAGCCTACAGTGAGAGTATAGATGGACATGAAGCATATATAGTACAGTATACAAAGAGGAGGAAGACAGGAAGAACAAAGAATAAAGTGATGAAGGAAGTTCTTTGTGAGGGTGTGACACGGGGTCATGTCGATTAACTGAGGGCAAAACAGCAGATAGACCATCTATAAACACTTTAGGCAAAGTATATTCAGGAACACTGTGCAGGTCTTGGAGAGGGTAGCAGGTGTCCTCAAAAAAAAAAAAAAAAAAATTTGCACACTTGGTGGCAAACACAATTTGAATCTCCTGCTCTGTCTTGCTTACTGCTGGTATATTTATTAACGTTTTGGTCTATGAGTATATGGACAAGCATCACAACAGTTCCATATACAGTATGCACATTGATGCGGGGTATATTATGTAATTTTCATCATAAATTAAAATCACATTGTATCTGTCGTTTTGCTAATCTTTTAATAGTGTGTTTTATTTAATGCTTTCTTCCCCTGATCACCTGGGTAGCAATGTGTGTGTTTTCTCAAGAAGCCTCACTAAACAATTGACCTCATCAAAGTTGTGTAGATCAAAACGTAGATAAATTTACCAGCAGTAAATGAGACTTTTATTTTTATTCAGAAGGTAACAGGTAAAATAATAAGATACAACTGAGGTGATAAAACAATACCCTTGATCTTGTTTTTGACAGTCTTTAAATTGTCATACTAGTGTGCAGTACAGCGTTCGAGCCGTTCATAGGTAATGAGTATAGTGTAGCACTACGGGTGTCGCGATATACAAGTAATGAATTATTGATATCATGTTAATAATACACATATAATAATATCTTGTAAATAATCCAGCACCTCTGAAATCATTTTATATATACAGTTATGGTTATAGACTCTCTCTCCAACTCCCTTCACTCGCATTTTGAGTGTAATTCATTTGCCCAAAAAGAGGCAATAAACAAAGTTTAAGATGAATTCGACTGATAGAAGTATTTTTTTTTCTTCCAATTTTTCATAGTTATAGTGATAATATCATTATTGTGAATTCTTTTGGCCATGATAATCATGTAGTGAAAATCTGATAATGTGACCATCGCATGTAGCACCACCAGTATTTGTCCTTTTCAGGGATCAAGTTGGAACAGTCCAGTAGAAGATATTCTCAGCAGAGGATCAGACCGTGTCTGAGAAAAGCAGGAACCCAGAGAAGATGCTGTCATCCTCGCTGCTGGCATATGCCCCGTTCCAGTCTCTGAGCGTCTCCATCCACACCTGATCCCCCACCGCCAGCAGCAGCACCACCAGAGTGGACGCCTGGTCGATGTCTTGACCGTACAGAGAGTCCCGTGTCCTTACCCGCCGTGACCCGTTCACCACCAGTGTGGCTCGCAGAGGCTGATTGCGTACGGTGATGTGGAAGGAGAAGACGTAAACCCCGGCGTGGACGCACGTGAAGCTGTTGGAAGTGACGTTGAAGTCGTTCTCTTCGTTGTAGAAGACTTTGTCGAAGCGGATCGGGAAGCCAGAGGGAGGGAAGGACTTCCTTGGGGAGATGCCGACACTGAAGGCTGAGCGTTTCTGGGGAACCCCTGATCCCTTTGCTCCTTTCATTCCACGAAAGCCCCGATCACCTCTCATCCCAGGGTGACCTCTGTCCCCTTTTGGCCCAAGCATCCCTCTTACGCCTTGTGGTCCCTGAGGTCCTGCAAACCCTTGTTCTCCTTGTGGTCCAGGAGGTCCCTGATCCCCTCGGAGGCCTACGGGACCCGGGGAACCATGCTTGCCGTTCATTCCTGGAATGCCCATCGCTCCTGGAATGCCAGGAGACCCAGTATCCCCTCGCTCACCTTTCTGTCCTCTATCCCCGAACGTGCCACACTCCCCTTTATCCCCCTTGTCTCCTTTAGGACCCATTTCAACAGCCACTCCCGGAGGTCCAGCTGGCCCGTCTTTTCCCGGCTCTCCTTTCTCACCAGCAGTCCCATTCTGGCCAGCTTCCCCTTTCACCCCACCATCACCTTTGAAACCAAGCAACCCTATTCCACCTTTCTCACCTTTTGAGCCAACATCACCTGCAAGGTAAGGGGACTGTGTCAGAACTGTTGAAATCTGGAAACAATTCAACAATCATCAAAACAAGTCTGCACCTTTTTGTCCTGGTTTTCCTGTCACTCCTGCTGGTCCGCCTGTCCCACTGCTTCCTCTGTCTCCTTTATGCCCTAAGAAATAGACATAATAAAGCTAATATTCAATTAACAATGTCCAGCATAAGCAATATGATTTTTTTGTAACAAGTGCTACTATGTGAAGAAGTTCAATATATTTAACGGACCTACAGGTTACAGGCCGAATATTCAAAGTGAACTGACTGTACAGAATCAGCACTGTCTAATGGGCCCCTGGGCTTTTTGTGCTGTGCCCAGGGGCCCATTGTTGTACAATATTTGTAACATTAATGCAATAAGCAATCTAAAATGTGTATTTAAGCATATTAAACTCACCTTTGTCTCCTCTTAACCCCATAGGACCACTCACTCCCGGTGGTCCAGGTAAACCAGCTGCTCCTGAAAGGCCTCTGTCACCTGGTGGCCCTTGATAAGCAAACACAGGCAAAGTTCAAAATGCTGAAAGCAAACATACATAAAAACAAATGAATTGATTAAATCAAAAGCATTTTTCTTTATTGCACGCTATCAGTGAGTCTTGAGAGAATACCTGCCAGGCCTCGGTCTCCCTTTGGCCCCCTGGGGCCTCTCTCAGGTGGACAGCACTCACAGAAGTTGAAGTAGCACTCGCTGTAGTCTAGAGTGTAATTCTCAGGGCCAGCACCAGGGGGCTCTGTGCGCTCTGTGTGGTACTGTGGATAGACATTTGGATAGGTGGTCCTCTCTGTGGGGGGCAGCGGATGGGGCCTCACAGGATTTGCGCTCGGCACTATCTTGAGAGTCTTGGGCGTGCTGGCGGTCACAGGCCTGTGCACGGTGATCTGAGGGACGGGCTTCTTGGTGTACTGGTACTTTGGCTTCTGTGTAGTCTTAGCTTCAGCGCAGGACACCACAGTGAGTGTAACCACAACTACAGCCACAAGGGTCGACTGACAGGAGATAATCCTCATGGTTGACTGGGATCTGAGAACAGATGAGTTTATAGGCTACGTGACTCTTTTCTTCTGTTCGTCTGCACTCATTTCATTTTCCATCCACTTTAGGTTTAGAGAGGTTACAAAAATAGCACAATTAGCAGTTCACCGTTGCAAAACACTCAGCACTATCGAGCTATCTCTCCTCTCATCTACTGTCATTCTCAATATTGTTTCTACAATTCTGATTCTTTTTCTCGGTTTCCACTTGTACATTTCCTACACTACCAATTTCAGGTTGGAGCTACCTTGTTTCTCAGTCATGTGCCACTGTGACTCGATGAGTTCAATCAAAGCTGATTTTGTGGTTGTTTATCAGTAAATACAGCTGTTACAATGTTAAACTGCAAAAGAAACCTGCATCTTCATCGTCTTCATCAATTTCAGTACGCTCCTCAACTTAAATATGCCATTCTTTACACACAAATCAATAATTTCGATAGTTAACCCATCTTGCTGACATTCAACTTTCTCTGCAAAACGTATAATTTAGCAAAATTGATAAAAACTCACCCAGTAATGCATAAGTGGTATGGTCATTTATCCTTTCTAGTGGTGGCTTGGACCAGGAGCTCCAGGTCTCTCTGATATCTCTGCCAGGCTTGGGCGAAAACACATCCCCACCAATGAGGGTGTTTGCTGGAAACAGGGGGAGGTCTGAAATCCACTATGGCGGGTTGGAGCCGACCCAAGGAGAACCACTGTGCTGTGGCCCATTCTCTGTACCCCTGTTGTGTAGAAAGGTGCTTTTGTGACACGGGATACAGCGTCCGCCAGGAGCACTCCCTCGCTGCGAGCTAGGCGAGGAGCAAAGGCCGTGGGGCATTGGGTCATCGGATATGGGAGGCATTCCTCCAACATCCAACCTACTACCCAGGCTCTTACGGTGGGACACAAAGCCGAGCAAAGAGGGTTCTGTGACAGAGGCCAGGGCACTACAACAGCCTTTTTTCAAGCGTAGGTTCGGACAGTATTCTGCATGAAGGTGCAAACTGTTTTTTTACAGATCTTTCACGTGTATGGTGCCACGCAGTTGCAAGTTTGAGAGTACACCTAGATATCCGCGACAATTAATTTAAAATGACTTACTACTAGATCTGCAAACTGGCGCGTAGCACAGAGAGTTCAGTATTTACAATCTACTGGTACTTGGTGAACATCCAGAAGAAAGCTTTAGCCTAAAGAGCACTGATAATCTCCTCACTCAACAGTTGCTAAACTTGAGCTGTTTGTCAAAGGAACCAGCTTATCACCTTTAAATCAGTGCAGTTGCAATGCTTGCCTGCTCACTGTGACCGACTTTCTGCACATGAGCCCCCGAGACAGCTGGCATCTACATTTGCTAACTATGATTCATACTGTGTTGCTGGACAATGATTCATTCTTAGGGTGTAACAAGATAGCATCGGGTTTTTGTAGTAAAGTGATTTTCTGGTAGCTGTCTAGTTGAAACTCTCGACTGGCCAATGAATGAATGTTTGAGCTGTGGACATGCCTCAGTTGTCAAAGACCTCACGTCCTCAGAGGGATCTATGACCAGCTATGAGTGAGCAGGAAGAAGGGAAATGAAATTTGGGAAACAGAGAGGGGTGATGAGGGGTACTAAAAAGGAGAAGATTGTGTTTATTTAAACCATTTTTTTTATCTTCTCACATATACTTTTCTTTGCCTCCTCACCTTCCATTTACATGCTCTTCTTCTCCCTTCTTCCCAGCAGCTCAGGTGAAGTGTCCCTGACTTGCCCCTCCGTAAAAGGCAAACAGATGGAGTGCGAGATATGTAGCTGAGTCCTGAGAGAGGGGTTCCTCTGGGGTTCTCCATGCCCTACCTCGACCCCGTCGTCTCTCGGCTCCATTCAGACCACACACAACAGCAGCGGTCAGCTTACAGTGCCCAGCTGGTCACAGAGGATCCAGGCGCCGCTCACCTGTCCGTTCATTTAACACTGGCACCGGCCCTGCCCTCAGCCTCCATCCCCACACACTACAGAGCGATGGATAAGGAAGAGTTAACTTACTCAACAGATGCAGCCGAGCAGAGAGAGGACCAAAGATGACTTGCATGGATGGAGGTGTATTACGTTACATTAACCCTATTCATGTAAAGGAGATCTTGAAGCTGCAGTGAATGTGTATAGAGAGGGTGAGAGTGAGACAATATGATAGAGACTTGTTTAGTAACCAACACAGCAACCAGGCACTCTAGATTATTCCAGTACTAACAAGGCCATAGACAGTTTTTTGTTCTTTACTGTGAGGTTTTATCAAAGAAAATCTAGATCCTGCAGAATTAGCAGCTAATGACTTTGGCAAGAGATCTGCTGGCAGTGAAGACACATCTCATGTAGTCAGACCGAGTACAAAAACTCTTTCTCCTGCCACACTTTCCCCGACGAGCCTCTCTGATGTTAGGGACGGTTTCTAATGCGCTCGAAGCTGGTGGTGTAAACATGATGGCTTTTTCCACAAGAGGAAAGCTGTTTTGACGAAGTCCAACAGACAAAGATCAATGTTGAACAGGATATTATTATTTTTGCATTTCTTGGAAGACATTATTGTGTTTTCATCGTTGATTGAGTTCTACCTTAGATTACTTGGACATTTCCTATTTAACGGAAATGTGTGGAATTAATTTTCTTATACTGATGAAGGCATCGTAGCTTCAGAGCAATAGTTTGACATTTTTGGTCTTTCTTCCTGAGAGATGGATCAAAAGATTGACACAGCTCACATATTTTTTTGTTAAATATGAAGCTATACTAACAGCAGCCGATTAGCTTTGCTTAGCACACAGACTGGAAAGAGTCCTGATTTTTTTAACATAGAATACTATGACCTTTTTCGACATACTGTACTATGACTTTTTTTTACTTTTTTCGACATACTATACTATGACTTTTTTATGACTTCTTTTACGCACAATATACTATGCCTTTTTAGAAATAGTATGCTATCACTTTTCTTAAACTTTTTTCGACATACTATACTATAACTTTTTTTTTGATATACTGTACTATGACTCTTTAATGACTTTTCTTTTTACTTTTTTCAACATTAATGTCATAAAATGTCATAGTATAGTATGTCAAAAAAAAAGTCACAATATAGTATGTCTAAAACTTTTTTAAAAAATTCATAGTATAGTATGTCGAAAAATTTCATCAAAAAAAGTCATAGTATAGAAGGTCGAAAAATCTTATGAAAAAAGTCATAGTATAGTATGTTGAAAAATTTCATGAAAATATTCATAGTATAATATGTCAAAAAGTTTTTAAAAAAAGTCATAGAACAGTGTGTCGAAACATTCTATGAAAAAAAGTCATAGTATAGTATGTCAAAAACTTTCATTAAAAAAAGTCATGGTATAGTATGTCGAAACATTTTATGAAAAAAGTCATTGTATTTAGTTAAGTATGCCGAAAATTTCGTGGAAAAAAAGTCATAGTATAGAATATTGAAAATTTTGTGAAAAAAAGTCCTAGTATAGTACATCGAAAATATGTTGAAAATTTGATGAAAAAAAAACTCATACTATAGAATGTCGAACATTTTCATGAAAAAAAGTCATAGTATAGTAAGTCGAAAATTTTCATTAGAAAAGTCATAGTATATATATTGTGTAGATTAATTTTGTGGAAAAAAACTCAGAGTATAGAATGTCGAAGATTTTCATGAAAAAAAGTCCTACTATATTATGCCGAAATTTGTCATGAAAAATGTCATAGTATAGAATGTCGAAAATTTTCATGAAAAAAAAAGTCATACTATAGTATGTTGAAAATTTTCGTGAAAAAATGTCATAGTATAGAATGTCGAAAATTTTCAGGAAAACAGGCATCATATAGTCTGTCGATTCGTTTCGTGGAAAAAAAAACATATAGTTTAGAATGTCGAAAATGTTCATGAAAAAAAAGTCATAGTATAGTATGTCGAAAATTTTCGTGAAAAAATATCATAGTATAGAATGTCGAACATTTTCATGAAAACAGGCATAGTATAGTCTGTCGATTCATTTCGTGGAAAAAAAACATATAGTTTAGAATGTCGAAAATGTTCATGAAAAAAAAGTCATACTATAGTATGTCGAAAATTTTCATGAAAACAGGCATAGTATAGTCTGTCGATTAATTTTGTGGGAAAAAAACTTATAGTTTAGAATGTCGAAAGTTTTCATGAAAAAAAGTCATACTATAGTATGTCGAAAATTTTCGTGAAAAAATGTCATAGTATAGAATGTCGAAAATGTTCATGAAAACAGGGATAGTATAGTCTGTCGATTCATTTCGTGGGAAAAAGAACTTATAGTTTAGAATGTCGAAAATGTTCATGAAAAAAAAGTCATACTATAGTATGTCGAAAATTTTCGTGAAAAAATGTCACAGTATAGAATGTCGAAAATTTTCATGAAAACAGGCATAATATAGTCAGTCGATTCATTTCGTGGGAAAAAAACTCATAATTTAGAATGTCGAAAATTTTCGTGTAAAAATGTCATAGTATAGAATGTCGAAAATGTTCGTGAAAAAATGTCATAGTATAGAATGTCGAAAATGTTCATGAAAACAGGGATAGTATAGTCTGTCGATTCATTTCGTGGGAAAAAGAACTTATAGTTTAGAATGTCGAAAATGTTCATGAAAAAAAAGTCATACTATAGTATGTCGAAAATTTTCGTGAAAAAATGTCACAGTATAGAATGTCGAAAATTTTCATGAAAACAGGCATAATATAGTCAGTCGATTCATTTCGTGGGAAAAAAACTCATAATTTAGAATGTCGAAAATTTTCGTGTAAAAAAGTCATAGTATAGAAGGTCGAAAAATCTTATGAAAAAAGTCATAGTATAGTATGTTGAAAAATTTCATGAAAATATTCATAGTATAATATGTCAAAAAGTTTTTAAAAAAAGTCATAGAACAGTATGTCGAAACATTCTATGAAAAAAAGTCATAGTATAGTATGTCAAAAACTTTCATTAAAAAAAGTCATGGTATAGTATGTCGAAACATTTTATGAAAAAAGTCATTGTATTTAGTTAAGTATGCCGAAAATTTCGTGGAAAAAAAGTCATAGTATAGAATATTGAAAATTTTGTGAAAAAAAGTCCTAGTATAGTACATCGAAAATATGTTGAAAATTTGATGAAAAAAAAACTCATACTATAGAATGTCGAACATTTTCATGAAAAAAAGTCATAGTATAGTAAGTCGAAAATTTTCATTAGAAAAGTCATAGTATATATATTGTGTAGATTAATTTTGTGGAAAAAAACTCAGAGTATAGAATGTCGAAGATTTTCATGAAAAAAAGTCCTACTATATTATGCCGAAATTTGTCATGAAAAATGTCATAGTATAGAATGTCGAAAATTTTCATGAAAAAAAAAGTCATACTATAGTATGTTGAAAATTTTCGTGAAAAAATGTCATAGTATAGAATGTCGAAAATTTTCAGGAAAACAGGCATCATATAGTCTGTCGATTCGTTTCGTGGAAAAAAAAACATATAGTTTAGAATGTCGAAAATGTTCATGAAAAAAAAGTCATAGTATAGTATGTCGAAAATTTTCGTGAAAAAATATCATAGTATAGAATGTCGAACATTTTCATGAAAACAGGCATAGTATAGTCTGTCGATTCATTTCGTGGAAAAAAAACATATAGTTTAGAATGTCGAAAATGTTCATGAAAAAAAAGTCATACTATAGTATGTCGAAAATTTTCATGAAAACAGGCATAGTATAGTCTGTCGATTAATTTTGTGGGAAAAAAACTTATAGTTTAGAATGTCGAAAGTTTTCATGAAAAAAAGTCATACTATAGTATGTCGAAAATGTTCGTGAAAAAATGTCATAGTATAGAATGTCGAAAATGTTCATGAAAACAGGGATAGTATAGTCTGTCGATTCATTTCGTGGGAAAAAGAACTTATAGTTTAGAATGTCGAAAATGTTCATGAAAAAAAAGTCATACTATAGTATGTCGAAAATTTTCGTGAAAAAATGTCACAGTATAGAATGTCGAAAATTTTCATGAAAACAGGCATAATATAGTCAGTCGATTCATTTCGTGGGAAAAAAACTCATAATTTAGAATGTCGAAAATTTTCGTGTAAAAATGTCATAGTATAGAATATCGAAAATTTTCATGAAAAAAAAGTCATACTATAGTATGACTTTTTTAATGAAAATTTTCGACATTCTATACTATGACATTTTTTTTAGAATATTTTCATGAAAAAAGTCATACTATAGCATGTCGAAAATATTCGTAAAAAAATGTAATGGTATAGAATGTAGAAAATGTTCATGAAAAAAGGCATAGTATAGTCTGTCGATTACTTTGGTGGAAAAAAAACTCAGTTTAAAATTTAAAAAATTTTCATGAAAACTCATACTATAGCATGACTTTTTTCATGAAAATTGACGAAATTTTAAACTGAGTTTTTTTTCCACCAAATTAATTGACAGACTATACTATGCCTTTTTTCATGAAAATTTTCGACATTCTATACTATGACATTTTTTTACGAATATTTTCATGAAAAAAGTCATACTATAGCATGTCGAAAATATTCAAAAAAAATTCAGTTTAAAATTTCGAAAATGTTCATGAAAAGTCATACTATAGCATGACTTTTTTCATGAAAATTGATGAAATTTTAAACTGAGTTTTTTTTTCAACAAATTAATCGACAGACTATACTATGCCTTTTTTCATGAAAATTTTTGACATTCTATACTATGACATTTTTTTACAATTATTTTCGACATGACTTTTTTCATGAACATTTTCGAAAATATTCGTAAAAAAATGTTATAGTATAGAATGTCGAAATTTTTCATGAAAACAGGCATAGTATAGTCTGTCGATTCATTTGGTGGGAAAAAAACTCAGTTTAAATTTTCGTCAATTTTCATGAAAAGTCATGCTATAGTATGACTTTTTTGAAAATTGACGAAATTTTAAACTGAGTTTTTTTTCCACCAAATGAATCGACAGACTATACTATGCCTTTTTTCATTAAAATTTTCGACATTCTATACTATGACATTTTTTTACGAATATTTTCGACATGACTTTTTTCATGAACATTTTCGAAAATATTCGTAAAAAAATGTTATAGTATAGAATGTCGAAATTTTTCATGAAAACAGGCATAGTATAGTCTGTCGATTCATTTGGTGGAAAAAAGACTCAGTTTAAATTTTCGTCAATTTTCATGAAAAGTCATGCTATAGTATGACTTTTTTGAAAATTGACGAAATTTTAAACTGAGTTTTTTTTCCACCAAATGAATCGACAGACTATATTATGCCTGTTTTCATTAAAATTTTCGACATTCTATATTATGACATTTTTTTACGAATATTTTCGACGTGACTTTTTTCATGAAAATTTTCGAAAATATTCGTAAAAAAATGTCATAGTATAGAATGTCGAAAATGTTCATGAAAACAGGCATAGTATAGTCTGTCGATTCATTTGGTGGAAAAAAAACTCAGTTTAAATTTTCGTCAATTTTCATGAAAAGTCATGCTATAGTATGACTTTTTTGAAAATTGACGAAATTTTAAACTGAGTTTTTTTTCCACCAAATGAATCGACAGACTATACTATGCCTTTTTTCATTAAAATTTTCGACATTCTATACTATGACATTTTTTTACGAATATTTTCGACATGACTTTTTTCATGAACATTTTCGAAAATATTCATAAAAAAATGTCATAGTATAGAATGTCGAAAATTTTCATGAAAACAGGCATAGTATAGTCTGTCGATTCATTTGGTCGAAAAAAAACTCAGTTTAAATTTTCGTCAATTTTCATGAAAAGTCATGCTATAGTATGACTTTTTTGAAAATTGACGAAAAAA